>VZRW01010356.1:0-112863 GCA_013398125.1 Aegotheles bennettii
GTGCTGGTGTCAAACCCGCACGGACGGGCTCGGCGGGGCATTCCGCCGTCCGAGGGGCACCAGGCTCGCACGCTGTCACTGAGCAGCTTCACCTCCATTCACAAACACAAATCACTTCTGGAGCTTACAAGCCATCAGGCTACAGCCAACTTTCTGCTGAAGCCGGGTTTTGCACACCCAAAAGGGCGTGAGGCTGAAGTCCTGGCTCGACCCCGCTGCAGAGCCGGTGTTGATGGATGGTCAGTGTGTTTGTACCCACCGTGTGTGTAGGAGTAAGTTATTGTATCCTCTGCGGGTTCTTTGTGAAGGCGAGTTGAGTTTGTCTGGGCGTCTGGGGAGGAGAGGATTGTTGTGCTTTTGCTCTTGTGGTATTTTTGAAATCCCCCTTTGTGGGCTGCGGAGAGGACCTTCACAGCTTGTTCCTTGGTTTCCCACAGCTGAGTTGTGACAGGGAGATTTGGGCAGCTGCAGAGTTAACCCCCAGCCCAAGGCAGGTTTTACAGTGGGAATAGAGGAGCTCCATTTTTAAACAGTGCGGTTCGATCTCGGGAAATAAAACTGCAGCCTTCTGGAGGGCAGGAATGTAGCACTTTGCATGGGAAAATGGGATAGATAACTCACCTGAGCATGAAGGCAAACAGCCCTGGCAGGGACCAGGAGCCTTCTCATGCTGGCACTGAGGGAGGAGAACAGCTGGAGTTTGGTGTCAGGTCGTGGCGGGCAGGGCTGATTCTTGGAGTGCCTGATGCCACTGGGACAGTGCTGGGGAGGGAGGCTGGTGGGAAAGCAGCTGCAGCCTGCCAGTGTCTGTCAGGCAAAACAGCCGATTTTGGGGCCTTCTGCAGGAAAGTGGGGAACAATTTGCATGGATGTTGCCAGATCTGTTACTTGCTTTTGGTTGTGTAGGTACTAATCTCCCAAGGCAGATGTGTCAATATGTTGTCACTTTACTGGGACTGTGCTGCTACGAGGTGGGATAAAGATACTAAAACCAGCAGGACTTCAAAGCAACCTGGTTGCCACATTCGTATGTGTTTTTATGTGCTGTGTATCAGAGGGAAGCCGTGTGATAGCTCTGCATGCCTCAGTGTAACTGCAGGTAGGGCTATTGCACCTTGATGGAGGAGACAGGGTTCTGGCAACCAGAGATGCCACATGCTAAACCCTGTCAGAAAGGTCTTCTCAAATGGCTCCCTTCCCTCCCTCCTGCCTTTGAGGCATTATTGGACTTTTTGCCTGAATCTGGAGCAGAGAATTTCAGAGAAAACGTCTCTGGACCTCCTGAGATTTTACACAGCTTTCAGTGTAATAGCATTTATTTTATGAGCCCTGAGAACTCTCTAAGGTGAGCATTTTCCACAATTAGTAACTAGTTTTTCAATTCCCCTCCCAGTTTTTAAGAGAGCTGGGAAGGGAGACTGCGAAGGCAAAATTAAATGGAATAAACACAAAGGGAAAGTACTGTACAAACTATGTAAACAGCCCTTGGGAAGATCAGCCTTAACCACTGAAGCTAACGGGCAACACCAAACCCATGTCCTGACCACACAGTTAACCTTTAGCCAGGTAGGCACAGTTGGGACATTAAGTGATGGATGGAGCTCATTGCAGCTCTCTGACATTTTGTACTATTCACTTACTAAATGTAAACATTTACTAAATTATCATATCTTCTGAGTCACATTCAAGTACTGATCTCAGCTCCTTGCTGCATATTCAGTGAGTTCCCAGATGTACTGCTTTCCTTCCAACGTGTCCAAGCCCTGTTTCCTGACCCTGCATCTGTTACACCACCTGTCCTGCGCTGTGACATCTCCTGCTTCATTTAGCGCAGGCTTTGCATGGCTTCTTTCCCTCTCTCTCTCTCTTCTAAGCCTTTGCTGTACTCACTGTAACCTCTTTACTGACAAATGGATGGACCAAGGTGGCGAGAATATCTTTTATCCTTGCTAGCACAACCCTCTTTGTTTCTTCTTCTGGCTAAAGACAAAAGACAGGCAGATGCCTTTATTCTGGTATCACCTTTCTGCTTCCTCCCCATACTGCTGTCAGTGGTAGAGCTTCAGCCAGCCTCTCCTCAGCTCCCTCCTCAAAATGAGTTACCTTGCTGTCGTTTCCAAATGAGTTCTGCTGGTAGATGCCTTTAGTCAGTCGGATCTCCCTGTGTCCATGTTTGCCTTTGCCTGCTGCTGAAGGCTCCCTAGGTCTTATCTGTTTGGTTGGTCAGGCAGAGAACCTGGAAACAAAATCAAGTTTCATTGTCTGGATTTTGTTTCCTTAAAACCAAGGGAGAATTTATCAAGGATTTTTTTTTTTAAAAAAGGGCTGCTCTCCAGATCTGCACAAGGGACACTTAACCCCCCTTACCCAAAATACCCTTAATGGCCTCTGACTTGCAGAGCAGACCCGCCAGCACAACACAGCTGCACGATCAGACACTGCAAGTGTGTCTCCAATATTTGTAAAACAGACAGCTTATGCTTCAGTTTCCCAGCACATTTTCCTTCGAGTCGAGCACTGACCGCACTGCTGCTGGGTGTCAGTTCCCAGCCCATCCTGCTCTCTGCTGCGCAGCTTTGTGGGGCAGCACCCAGTGCCCTGCTGCACCAGAGCTTCAAGCACAGGCTGAGCTGACAGATCGGTACTGCTGAAAGCAGCTCCAATTTAGCAGGCTCTCTGCTCCTTTCCTGAAGGAGCCTTTCCACCCCACCACATGCTCAGCACCCTCACTGATGCTGAACAACAGCAGAAATGCTTAGGAAAGCCGTGTGAGCCTGGTTGATGCAGAGAGAAATTATGTAAGTACCAGCAGCATGCAAAACTTGGGGGGAGTCTCCTCTCTTGGTTATCGTGTAGGAAGCTAGCAGAAGACTGTATGGTTTCCTAGGCACAGCTACCCTTATTGCTATTTTAATCCAGTGCTGAACGTCTTTCCAGGGAGAACAGATAGCAGGATACGCTCCCAGACTGCGGTACTGCTGCCCTGGTGCCTGTGCTTTCCCCCAGCATGTTGCTGCTATAGTTTGAACAGTGACTGGTACAGAGCCTCATGAAAACTGGTCCCCAGATTTAACAGGCAGCAACACCTACGTTTCTGCCTTCCCTAGACAAACTCCTGACCCAGTTGTCTCTCACCTTATTACACACAGAATCTGCTTCTGAGATCCAACATCCTGAGTGCATGTGATCAGATAGATTTTAACCCCTAATGATTCAAATTCTGTAGGGTTTTTTTTAACATTGAGGACTTTTTCTTCATTCATGTTACACTTTGTGATTTAATTATAAACCAAGGGAGATAATGTAAATTGAGCTCCTTCAGTTTGAGTGAGGAGAGAGACCCGGTGCAGGCTCATGCTCTCTCGTCTTTTCATACCTTCTAAATTACATTTTACATTCAAGCAATTAATATTCTGCGTTCTATAGATGGCTCAGAAAGAAAAACGGGACAGTTGCAAGCCCTAGGAGGGACAAAGGATCTTCTAAAAATGGCCAAGGAATTTCAGGATTCCTACCTTTTTCGTGCTGTCAGTTGAAAACAGGAGCAGGGGCAAATTCTGTGCGATTTCATCTGCTCCTGAAGTTAGCAATTGAAACTCAGAAGACACGTCCTGTGATCGACGTGGCACAGGACAGTGTGAATTCATAGCCTTGAGTGCTGTGGCATTCTTGAATGCTAATTTAGTATCTTCAGTCATCACAGAAACTGGGAAGGAAAACAGAAGGAAATTAAGCAACATAGAATCACAGAATGGGTTGGGTTGGAAGGGATCTTAAAGCTCATCCAGTTCCACTCCCCTGCCATGGGCAGGGACACCTCCCACTAGGCCAGGTTGCTCCAAACCCCATCCAGCCTGGCCTTGAACACTGCCAGGGAGGGGCATGTCCAAGACTAACCACAAAGTCAATACCAAAACAAACTAGTAACTGCTGCCTGTTGTCCCAATGCTTCACCTAATGCCATAACAGCAGCCAAGTGTTTCCTCCTAAAAGTATTTTCACAGCCATCAAATTGCTTCTGTAAAGTAGTTTCGGTGTGTGCACGCTTACACATACCTATCAATCCATGTAAAGTGTAACACAATAATGTTGCAGGGAAAATAGAGGTTTTAAAGAAACATTTAAAAGCCTGGCAAATTAGAAACCCTTCTTTTATGTCTTCTAATTGATCATGGATTCATCTGACTGTGTTTACTAAACGTTTTGTGAGAGCAGATTGTTGCCAACACTTTAGATTTAGAAATGGCCTTCCATTTATAGTTTCCACTTCTGGCTGAAACAGGAATGCTGTCACTGGCTTTCTTGCTCAGTATGGAAGAGATCTCTCTCACCTCTGCTGAGGTGAACTAATGCAAAACAAGGATCCTTTCCTACAATACATTTCTACTCTGTTGTTCAGCTGTAACCTCTCAGGTGTGTTAATGTTGCTTCCTAGGGCTCTTATACCAGGAATATCGAGATAAATCTACACGTGAGGAGATTGAAACCAGACGACTGCAGGATTCACAGACAGACCCTGAGGAGAGTTCACCCAGCGAGGAAACCCCGTCTGAAGCAGAACCTTCAAGTACAGCTGAAAGCAAAGCTCCACCACAGATCAGTTTGCTGAGAAACTCCAACTCCAGGTTCAACTTGTGGCAAGATCTTCCTGAGATCCGGAGCAGCGGGATCCTCAGCATCCTCCAGCCAGATGAGATCAAGCTGCAGGAGGTAATGGGGGAAGGTGGAGAGTTTCTTAACTGGGTTGCTGCTTAGAAGTGTGAGAGTGAATTAGGTGAAATGATCAGGATTTAAAAATGAAAACCTTCATAGCAGTCATAAAGAAGCCTTGCCCTGCTGAGTACTTTTCTGTGTTGCACCGGTTAGCACTACTCACTCTTTAAGAAACGACAGATGTTGTTCTATATGCTGTTGCTGCTGGACATTCCTGTAGCCAAAAAGAACTTCTTTTCCCTTTCCTGATTCAGTGTTAGGAGCAACTTACAAAGGTAGAGATGGATAATGAAGAGGCTCTTGCAGTAGAGCTTTTGGTTCGCAGTGCACATTAATCCTCTTCTGAGGTTACTAGCAGGGTACGTACTTTCCACCAGAAAACTTAGAATGAGTTCAACTATTAACTGTAATCTGTTTTAAATATGATGGCATTAATGGAAAGGAAAGAGATGGAGATCAATAAGCTTATTTTTAAATGTTGTTACTTCGAGTCTTATGGAAAACAGTAAAAAATCATGAGGGGTGTATTGTGCAGTGACGTCCCTGTTTAAGAGTCATATGCTGTTAATTTATAGGGCTACATCAAACAGCGAAAGGAGCAGGGGGGGTTGCTGCTGCAATTAATGAAAACATCAGTCACACAACAATTTACAACTGGTTGCTGTTTTGGATGGGGAGTGTAAGTGCACTTGTCAGTGCACAGCACTGTGTTTGCAGCCAGCAGTGGAGCTGAACGAGCCTTGGGCAGCGTGTGCTGTGCGTTGGAATACAAGCAATGGGCTTTCCAAGGCTCCATTCTGTGACTCCTACTGTATTCGTGCACCAGGATTGCTTCTGGCAAGACATTGTGGCAGTGCATCTGTTCAGCCCTGGCTCACGAGATGGTACCCAGAGTGCTGAAGAACAGCTTAGGGTGGGAGCAGTTCCCCCCTAAATTGACTTGGATTAGCACAATCAACATGAATGAATCCCTCGCATATGCAGTGCCACTCTGGTCCTGGCCGGGGCTGTCACTTCACTGTGTCACTTGAAAGTAAAGTGTTCTGAACCACAGGGCTGTGTCACAGTGGAAGGGACTGGGGATTGCACAGAGTGTCTTGTGCTGTCAAGGACAGGCCATTAGTGTGTCAGGGTTATGGCTGAAGGTGTCTGAAATGATTTGTTGCATTTCCATGTTATTCTTTTCTGCACCAGTTATTTCCATATCAGATTTGTTCTTTTTACCTGGCAGAACACGGTACTTCTAACTGCCAGCATTACAAACACAACCCAGCATCTGAAAAATTGCAAGCTTTTCTTTTTCTTTCTGCTTCAAAATGAAGGCTTTCACAGGGAAACATTTTCTTAAAAGTTTGCATTACAGATTTCAAAACCTGCCCCTTCTGCTGAGTTACGTCCGTCACCTGTAGGTGTTTTAAGGAAAAAAATCTCTGTGCTGCTAAACCCTAACATTAAGTGCACTGAATTTTCATCTCTCTGCTTAAATAACACGAGAAATAAAGCAGATGGAGATGGGACAGTGCTGCTTTAAAGAAGTGCTGTGCTTTCCCCTCATGTTAGTTTAAGGGAGCTGAAATTTTCTTCCTGTTTGTTCTGGGATTAGCACAGTAGGAGATTATAAAATTGCTCAAAGCCAGAAAGCTGTGAAATTGGCTGAACATTGAGTAGATAAAGTGGAGAATTTGCTTTGTGAAGACAGAAAACAAGGAGGGCTGAAGGAATCGCTGAGGCAATTAAAGAGATGATGTTAAATTCAGCCTTGCTATAAGCAAGCACCACTTGCTCCTGCAGTGCTGGAACTGTGCCCCTGTTGGATATGAATTGGGAGTGTGAGCTGTAACCCGAGGGCTCGACTGAGTGTAAAGTGTTCACCTTCATGAGGGAGGATTGGAGGAATTTACCTGAAGTACAGGGCAGTGCAAATTCTGGAGTAAATGTCTTAAGGACAAAACCGTATCTTTCTGACCCATTTTATCTTTGAAGCTGTGGTATACCCAGGGACTGGAAGAGCTTGCAGCTCTTCAGCTAGGAAAGGTAGAACAAGAGTAATATTTAGATCACAGGGAGGAATACCAGTACCTGAATGGAAAGAAAGTTGAAGCAAACATCCCTGTTCACAGCTGAGGAAGGGAACCCCACTGTAGCTGTGATGGCTTAAACAGTTACAGAAAAAGTTGTTCATCTGCAGTAAGCTGCAAAATGAAACAGATAAGAACAAGAAGAGGAGTCTGGTCATTGTTATTGGCAATGACAGAAAATGACTAAGCAGGTTATCAATACAAGATCAAAAACAAGCCACAGGTATTTTCCAGGCATCAAACCAAGAAATTTGACTGGAAGAGCAATGCTTGATGCTTGAAAAGTGTCATGGAAGGCAATTTGTCATTGTCCTTATTGGAACGAATGAGCCAGAAAATGGAGTTTTAGAAAGAAAAAAATTATAAGCTAAAGCAAAAAAATACATCCACCTCCCAGCAATTTCAGTAAAAAAAATGTTGCGACACGGCCCATTAGCCCTGGGAACTCAACCAGAATTCAGACATCCATGGCCTCTGCCATACCAGCCTTTTCATCTGAAGCATCTCAAAGAGCAGCAACTTGTAAAACAACTGGAAGTGTCACAAAAAATGTGGGTGTAAATGCAGAAAAAGAAAGAACAAAAGAAAAAGCAAGACATTACAGACCACGGAGGTCAGGGAAATACGAAAATGATGTGCTTCTGGAATAACTATCAGAAGTGACTAAGTCATTGATAGGGTAGCTTTAACTATCCAGGCCTCTGTTGAGCATCAAACGCTGCAAAACATGAATCACTAAGGGTTTTCTATTACCTATACACAAAATGTAATGATGCAAAAAGAACAAGCCAAAAGAAGCGCTGTTTGGGTTCTGACACAGAGTCAACCTGGAGGAAATGACAGGCAACATGTCACTTGCTCCTCCTGCTACATACAAGACAGAAAACACATTCCTTGTATTACATGTGATTTAGATTAAAACAAATTCTGTCACCAAGGTCCTGAAGGGGTAGTGATCCAGACATTAGAAGAAACAACACTTAATCAGTGAAACTTTCAGCGTAAACCTGAAGGCAGATGTTGGTATGGCCTTCTTGTGAAGTGGCTCCTGTTTATTCCTCTCTCTCAGTTCAGCTCTCTACCGATCAGCTTGTTCTTGTTTTATATACTCTATAGTTTCTGCTTGCTAACTGTATTGCTTTTCCTATGCTGTGTTCATCCTCTGTGTTGTAGGAGATTCCAAGCTGGGTGGAACTCACCAAAAGCAATTTACTGATAAACACAGTTTAGCAGAGTATTCTTAGTCCTTGAACTGAACCCTTTTTGCTGAGATGCACGAGCTTTGATAGTTTTTACCAGGTATTATTTGGATTCGGGTCACTTCGGTGTTAGAAAAGGGGGCAGAGACAGATGAATCTGCACTGTATGTCGTGGTGTGCATTCAGATCAGAGAGCTGCTGTTCTGAGAATTTTCTTTGCTCAAGCAAAAGAGGGACTTGAACCTGGTTGTGCGTGGCCTCTGCATGGAAGAGTGTGTTTGACAGGTAGGCAGTCTTTCTTTCTTGTTCTGTTTTCACAAAAGAGTCCAAATAAGATTTGATTTAATTTACTTTACTTTCCTTCTTGAAGCAAACCTGAGATTTCAGACCTAAATTTGCTGTAAAAGGGAGCTGCCCTCCTCCAGAGCGCTCGTGCTGGACTTTGTGCTTCCAGCAGGTGGATGTCAGGCTGGCCCAGTGAAGGCAACCAGGTCTGAGCTGCCAAGGCCGTGGCATCAGCTCAGAACGACATCCCTCCTACATGAGACCAGAATTCCTCCTCCTTACCTGGTGGTTTACGTGAAAAGCAGGGCTATTTGGAACAGATATTTCCAATCTATGCAATAAAACATCATGTTTTCTGATCAGGAATTGAGCCTGTAGTTTTACTTACACTTGTCTTTGGTGAATCTTAATTTTTCGATAAAGATAAAACTTCTACATTTCCTTCTTCCTTAGGCTTTGATTCTCTTTTCCTTTCGCAGTCTCTCTGCCAAAATATAAGCAATGAAAACAATTAGTATAGCTTTTATGTGACTATGAGGTTTCATGAAGTTAATGACCCAGGGGACTGATGGAACAGTGTCAGTCATGTTTCCAAGAGATCATTTCAGACTGTTTATAGACTCAGGCAGATAGTATTACATCAATTAACATTTAGTTCAATTTTTGTTTTTATAGTTATTTTTGCGATTCTGTGCCCAGAAGCTCATGCACTTTTTTTCTAGTGATTGCTTAGAGCTAGCAGAGTTCAGTTATTCCAGAGAGATCACATAATTACATTGCATGGTTGGGCATTTAGGAGGCTTGCAGCTCATACTCACCATTCAAAAGGAAAACAGCGGTCAGGGCTGCTCGGAGTAGGCATCAGGGTACTCTGGGTCTGCAGAGTACCCTGGATCTTCCAGGTAACTTGAGAAACTTGTGCCTTCCACATGCTGTGGTGAACACTTCCAGGAGCTTGTCTCGATCAGTGGGGATGTTCTTTACTTTCCTGGCATTGATAATTTCACCATGGATTTCATTACTTCTTGAGTATGGCTTGCACTCTGTACATGCCTCTGCAGGTCTTGCACCCCCCACTGTGCTGAACAGCGAGCACACTAATTTTTCCAAACATAGGCAGAGGGGCTCCTGCAGATCAGGAAGCAACCTCCTAGCAGAAGCAAGTTGTGTGAGGGTTTAAAGGCTGTGGTAGAGTGGCAAGTCTGGATCTTGGCTCTCGTGGCCATCCTGCAGTCACAGACCTGGAAGAAAAAAATACCCTGTCTTGGAGATCTGGAATGCTGCAGCACAAAATGAAGGTGGTATCAGTCCCCAGGATATCTGGAAGGACAGCCTGTCCCAGCACATCCTGTCATATTGTTTATTGTACCTTTACCTATTTCCACTTCTCCTCTCATTTGTCAAATAAAAAGGTGCATTTGGGATCTAGCCAGTCATGCAGAGAGAGGTAAGTTCTCTCTCAGGTTCACCTTGTGCCCTGGTGAAGCTGTTGGGAGAAGCTGAGCTGATACTCCTCCACTTTCCTCATTGGGAATCTGGCCTTCAGAAAAACCAATATCCTCTTATTCCTTAAACACCAGCTGTTCTGCATGCACTGACCTAGTGCATTCATTTCTACCCACACCCTCTGTCTCCCTTCTGGGGGCTGTGCAGGCACAACCTCCTCCTCTGGTGCAGGAAAGGACCACCTCTTTGACTTAACTGCCCACTGGGAATACTTCCTAGGCTACCAACCCCACAAAGAGCTGCAGTGTCACTTAACTGATATTTTAGCAGCTCTGGATTGAGTAACAGGTCCCTTCTCACTGTGCCTGTCCTCCCAGATCATGGGCTGCAGCATAGTGTCAGGAATATAACCTAGGCCTCTGTACCCGAGGTCCTTCTGTGATGCACAGTGATGTTTCTAGGAAAAGGCCAAAAACTGATCAATAGAGAGTTTCAAGTCATTTCTTTAAAAGAAAAAAAAAAACAAAACCCAAACTGAAAAAAACAGAACAACCAAGCCACAAGACAGGCCCCAGATAATTTGGAAGATATTTTTCATACACACAGCACAAAAAATATTGCATGTCCCTCCTGCTCCATTGGGTCTCCTTGACTCCAGCTGGGCCCCTGCAGCCTCTGCAGGCACTGCCTGGCCAGCATCCACCCTCACCAGGGTGCAGCAGAGGAGCTGCAGGCTTAAGGGTTGAAGCAGCTTTAGGTTCAAGGAAGTGAGACTTCCCTTGAGCTACCAAAAGGTTCCTCTTGAGCCAGCCCCAGGAAAAGAAGCCCAAGGTGCAGCTTCATCAAGAGGTATCTGAAGGATCTTGTGATTTTACACCATAGTTAAGCCCTTGTGAGAATCTCC
The DNA here is from genome assembly GCA_013398125.1 of Aegotheles bennettii. Classification (NCBI taxonomy): domain Eukaryota; kingdom Metazoa; phylum Chordata; class Aves; order Caprimulgiformes; family Aegothelidae; genus Aegotheles; species Aegotheles bennettii. Next base: position 10,626 of record VZRW01010356.1, read on the forward strand.
AATGAATCTTACTTCAGCTAACGATTCATTAGTTGTGTATTTAATTACCTTTCTATCTATCTCTGAACAAAGACAACAAACACTTGGCTGGAGAGTAAGTGAGGTCTGAGTGGTACTAGTATCTGTCCCTGCAGCACCTGCTGTCGGCAGAAGGTTTTACATCCTCATCTCATTAACTTGTGATTTATCTCTGAACCAAACCATCAATTTGTCTTTCTGCTTCCCCAGACCACATCCCTGGCCTGAGGAAGCCAGGCTTTGCACCAGAGACTTCTCTCGGAACAGGAGAAGCAAGGGCTGGAATTTGGAGATTATTTATGGCTTACAGGAACAGTTAAGGACTGCTGTGTCTTGTCACAGCCTTTGGTGAATTGGGTCAGAAAAGTGCATGGCCAGGATTGACCAGGGAGCAACAGCTGTATTTCCTCTGGGTCAGAGGAGACACAGGGGCTTGGAACACCACAGCTGTGTGTTTCTATCAGCTCTGCCCCAAGGAGCACGTGTTGCACATCAGGATTGCATCGTGCTGGGTGTTGTACAGCACAGCCCCTGCCACATGAGTTTTCTAAAACAAGTGTGTAGGTGGTGTGAGGAGACCCTCCTGGGATGCACAACACACCGCAAGCAGAGTGACAAGCCAGAGCTGCCATGGGGCAGATCAGCAGGGGATGGAGGATGTGTGGGGGCTGCCAAGGGGGACTCCCCAAAAGGGACCTGAAAGTGCAGGACAGTGAGAAGTAGGCATGGAGTTGTCCAGTGCCTGTGGCAGCCGCTGGTCAAGCCTGAGTGACACTTAGGAAGAAGGGGAGAGCCCATGATGTACTTTTATCTGCACTCCTGCACAGAATCAGACTACTGCTGTGTAATGAGAAAGAGAGAATTCTGCTGGAGAGAGTCAACAGAAGGAAACGTGGTCAAACAACTTAGCAGAGAGACTGAAGGCCCCAGCACCTCAGGTTGAGGGAGGAGATCTTCCCTGTTCAAGTCACTGTGCTGTGCAACATGTGGCAAATGCCATGGCAGGCTTACCTCTGCCCAGACTGGGGCCTGGAGGGTGGGTGCAAGGTCCAAGACTGTGCAGCACAGATGTTCTCATTAACACTGCATGCCTCTCTATAGGAGTAGAAGGTACCTGCTAATTTCCTTCTTTGGGATCCTTCCCCCAGGCCATGTTTGAGCTGGTGACTTCTGAAGCCTCATATTACAAGAGTCTGAATCTGCTGGTGTCTCACTTCATGGAGAACGAACGTCTGAAGAAGATCTTACACCAGTCTGAGGCACACATCCTCTTCTCCAACGTGCTGGATGTCATGGCTGTTAGCGAGCGGTAAGCCAACTGCTGCTGGATGCTTGTCCAGCTGAACGGCATCGCTGTAGCTCACCTCATTTGTAGAGGGATGGAGGAGCTGACTGGGGGCAGTCTCTTACCCACTGTCTTTTCAAAGACCTGTGGGTACAGTCATTGCTTTGAACCCCAAGCGCTCCACTGGGAGCTACCTGGGACAGACAGCTCATAATTAACACGAGTGCTGGGTTTCTCATCTAGCTTCCTGTTGGACCTCGAGCAGCGGGTGGAGGAGAACATTGTCATCTCAGACGTGTGTGATATTGTCTACCAGCATACAGTTAATCACTTCTCTGTGTACATCACCTACGTCTCCAACCAGACCTACCAGGAGAGAGCTTACAAGCAGCTTCTGTGAGTTCCAGCACTTGGTGCTAAACTATTTTGCAAAATTATATAAGCCAGGGATTTAGCTGTAATTTTGATATTTATGAGAAAGGGCTAGATAGTACAGAAACAGGATTTCCTACTTCACTGATTTTTTACTGCACCTATAAAAAGAAAACATGATTAAAGGGCTTTATAGTAAGGGTGGGGTGATACCAAGTAAGTTCAGAGCAGGCAGTTCCCAACTGTGGGAAATACTTCTGGTGTACACAGGGACACACGCTTGTGAAATAGATGTATTTTCACACTGCAAATACAGTCAAGAGATTGAAAAACCAATAATATAACATATATCTCTGATGACAGACACAGCCATTTCTTTTCCTGAGCTCTTCAGCAAGGGATTTGACCTTCCCAAGGTTGAGAATTAATTATTTTTTTTCAGAAGAACAACGAATTTTCTTAGAAGGAATAAAAAAAGCTGCTTTCTTCATGTTTTGGTGTTACACACCCAGATGTTACCTAGGCCTGAGGATATAATCCAAGATATTTTTGCAGTATTTTTCAAGTTTAGCAAGTCTTTTGGTTCAGTAAGCATTCCTTATACCAGCTGAAAACAAGTGAGTGCCCTACAAGCTTGTCTTTGAGCAGGAGAATCAATTTTCCTTTAGTTACAAATGTCCTGGATTCTTTCTGGACAGCCCATTGCACGTGCTGCACTGTATTTCCTTCCCATAGCAGCAGCTGGTTCAGGGGAACATAGCAAGCCCTAGTCCTTTCCTTTCTCAGATCTCCAGCTTTTGAGGCAAAAAAAATCCAAACCCACAGCACTTTAAGGGGCCTCTGTTGAACTTGGCCAACTGTTGTCTTCATAAGGAGGGTACTGCAGGGTTTCCTTCAGTCACGGGGGAGCAATACAGCTGCAGAATATAAACAGTTTGCCTGCAGCCATTAGCTCAACACTCCGAAGCGAAGCAGCAATAAGCTGGATCACTTGAGCTTGAAAAGGACCTGTTGGAGACAGCGCTATTCCTACGTATTAATTTAGAGGGCAGCATTTTTTCCATCTGTGGGAGAACATAAAGCAAATTGCAAAGAATAGACTCCCTTCCACAGGCTCCTCGTTAGCACCAGAATTTCGCAGCACTTGGATGAACTGGAAGCCTGAGGTGTGTCACAGTTCCCCCCATTTGGCTGTTCCTCAGGCACATGCAGGTCCATTCTGCTGTGGCTCTGGTGAGTCACACCATCACACAAGGACCTGCTCCAGCAGGGAGAAACACTTGGCTTCTCTTGGATCACTGCGAGTCACACAAGGTAAAGGCAGGTTTTGCATAGTTAGCAATGTCTTCTTATCCGTGCTGTTGCTGCTAGGCAGGACTCCATCCAAGTCAGTCTTCCTCAGGTCCCCGCAGTTGCCAAGAGGTGTTGTCTTGGACTGTGGCAGCTGGGGCAGTGGGGCTGCTCTGTGCAGCTGTGCCCATAGCCCAGCACTGCCCTCATCTGCTGCAGACACCAACAGGGAAGGCCTGGGCATGGCCCGTGCTCTTCTGAGGCCAGATAACAATTTCCACCCTCTGGCGAAGCAAGCAGGAGTTGCTGAGCTTAAGCCGTTTTGTGGCTTGTCTTGTTCTTACGACTGTGTGAATTTCAGAATTTCACCTCGTCACAGAGTTCCAACTGGGTAAAAATACATAATTATGCCTCTGACTCATCTACTTGGACACACCCCCCATTCACACACACCTACGCACGCAGCGTATGCTGCTGAGCTAGATGTGCTACACATGTGAACACTACCATGGCTTGTACATTAAAAGTCTATTTTTTCCCTCCCCCAACACTATAAATAGTTCTGGATTTAAACCAAAATACACCTAGAAGCCTTCAGTCCCCTCCTCCCCTCTTTTCTCTTCCTGGGAGAGGCCAGGCGGATGCTGTCTCTGAGACCAAGCTGCTTTTGGGTCACCAGCCACACAAGCAGAGGCACAGGCAGGGTGGCACTCAAAGCCCTCCCTCACCTTCTCTGTCTCTCCTCAGCCAGGACAAGCCAGCTTTCCGGGAACTGATCTCGCAGCTGGAGCTGGATCCCAAGTGCAAAGGCCTGTCCTTTTCTTCCTTCCTGATTCTGCCGTTTCAAAGGATCACTCGGCTCAAGCTGCTGGTGCAGGTAGAGTTTTGCTCTTCTCTCTCTCCTGAAGGTCTTCTGGATTACTCCTAGAATTCTCCTGTTCTGCAGTTTTGAGTGAGGCATGGAGACAGCCAAGATCAGCCCTAGAGCTGGATGAAGGATGAAGCCTTTCCACATTCTCAATAACTATGGAAAAAAGCTTTCAGTCACTCAGAAACCATCCTGAAATTAGTGTTGAATTTGCCAGGTAGCTTTTACTGAGCAAAAGTGTTGAGGAGGAACTTTGTCAAGCTGCTAGGAGCGGGTGGAACAGTGCAGGTACACAGTGCAGAACATGGAAATACCCAACATCATGGTGGCTTGGACCAGACTCTGTCAGCCACCTGGCCCCTGTGCTTCACCAGCTTGTTTTAGCACCGTGCTGGAGGACGTGCTTCTGGGGGTTGAGGAAACAGCTCAGTCCCAAGAGGTCTTGCCCACCAGGAGTACCAATAGCACTGTCTGTTGGTGCCAGCTCTAGCTATTTTTATTTATTCATGTATTTATATAGGACAGGAGTCTGTCCACTACATTTCTTTTAGATATAAGGTCAGATGGGAATAGGCTTTAGTGAAAAAGAGGAACTAAAGAGGTGAGAGTCACTATACTCTGCCACCCATCCTGTAATTAGGCTGATGGCCAGAAATAAGTCTCAGGCTAGCAAAGACCTTTCTGTGCTGTCAGATTGGGATCAGAGTTAACACAGCCTTTCCTTCCCTGCAGAATATTTTGAAGAAAGTGGAAGAGAAGTCTGACAGGGAAACTACTGCCCTGGATGCACATAAAGAACTGGAAACAGTAAGTTTGAGCGGGCTAACTGAAGACCATTAAGATTAAACCATTGTGCTCATTTCCTTCCTCCCCAGAAAGGACCCATGTACTAGGTTCACTCCTGGAGCTATCCCTTTGAATCCTGTCACTGTGTTTCAAGAGTAATTTTTTTTTCTCAAGTCTTCCTTGCTCTCCAAGATGGACCAATCTATCAGCACATAGAAGTCAGCGATGAGGAGGCCCTTGCTAACAGATCTGCATGTTTGTACTGTAGGAAAAGGCAGAGATAATGTTCTGCCTTGGGGTCTTCAAGAATACAAATTGTTTTTGCAGATAGCTGAAGGTGATGGATCCTACTGAGAGATGTAATTAGCTGCAATAGGCTGTGTTTGACAACTGTGTCAGGTTTCCTTCAATACAGCATGCTTCTTCCTCTGACCTAGAACAACAGTTTCTTAATTGAGTACTCCAGCCTGCTTTTAGCTCTCTTCCCCAAAGCTGGTAGGCAGGTGTGGTGTTCAGCTGTGCTAGTTACTGCTGTGTACAAAACACCAGGGAGGCACTGGGATGATTTCCACCCGGGCTGTTCCCGACATGGTCAGATAGGGTGATCTAACCTCCACACTATGTCCCTGGCTGATCTGGACATGGCTGGCAGCTATGTGGGCTGGGACAGGGCATGTTGGAACCCTTCTCCCTCAGAAGCTTGGAACATCGTGTGAATCCTGCAGTTCAAGATAAGCATTCGAAGTTGTAAACTGCTAGAATGTCAGTCTGAGGCTACGGCTGCAGCTTCTGGCTGAAATACTATAACAAAATGAGCTCTTGGATTTGCCCTGAACTAGTCTGGAAAGTGTACGCTTTGGACATCACTAGGGATATAGGCAGAGACCTTATCAATGAAGAATATTCTGCATTACTTTATATTTTATTATTAATTTATACTTGCAGAATCCCTGTGACATAGCTGGTAGCCAGTTGGTTTTCCACTGGCCAAAAGCCTGGGAGAGGCTGTTCTTGTAGGATGCAGATGACTGCAACTGCTGATGGAAAAATTCTCTATATTCAGCTGTCAGTGACTCATGATTTTTAATTAACCATTTGCATGGTTACTTATCTCTAAGTGTTTAAGTTTAGATGCCTAATGTCCAACTAGGTGCAGGCATCACAACAGAGACCATCTGGTGCTTATTTTCTCTGTAGGTATCCCATTTGAGAGGCAAGAGCTGAACATGGTTTCAATTCCTGATATCATGGTGGATTTTGAGTAGCAGAAACAGAGCACAAAATGGAGCTTGTTCTCCAAAGTAATTTTTCTACCTAGCCAGTTCTCCAGAGAGTTGCTCTTTATGAAACAGGCAGTGGCATCTAGGTTAAGGTCCCTGTAATAGGGCAGTGCCTGCATGTTGGTTGTGGCTTTTCAGTTAAAAGTTTGTGCTCAGAAGGCAGCTGGGCTCTGCATGACAAATGGCCCTTCCCTGGGACATTTCTGGTATCTGGTGCTGCTTGGCAGAACCACAGCATTTGCATCTGTGGAACGAAGATCTTTGGCTTCATTCTTTCCTTGAAGATGATACTGCACGTGTACCTCGTTTCAAGTGTTGGGGATGAGGAAGATGAGATACATGGTGTGTCAGGATCTGGAAAATGAGCTGTGCAACTGGGAGTGTTGCTTAATACTGCGTGGTTTGGTAACTGACTGCAGCCATCTAACACGTCCTCATATATCAGCTTCCAGCTGCAACACCTTCTGGGTCTTTGGGGTCTTTTTTCTGTTTTTCTCTTTTTTTTTTTTTTCCCCCCTTTTTCATGCAAATTCAGTGCTGGTAGAAGAGCTTGGCTTGGTCAGCTCCTGTTCTGGCAGGACACTTACCTTCTCACTGGAAGCACTTCTGTGCTGTCCATCATCACTTACCTGCTTAAGGCCAGTGGAGGCAAATCTTTCTACTCTCTTTTTCCCAGGTGGTGAAGGCATGTAATGAAGGTGTCAGGAAGATGAGCCGAACGGAGCAGATGATCAGCATCCAGAAGAAACTGGAATTCAAAATCAAGGTACAAGCATAAGCTAGTAACCCTTTGCAGGCAGTAAACCAACAGCATCCACGTGTGGTGCAGACATACACAGCAGTAGTAACCTAGTTGCACTCCTTTTATTGAGTGTTCCATGGTGGTCTGGTCCATGCTTTTCCCCTCCAAAGCCGTTGAAGGGGATGCTGCTGCTGCAAGCACTGCATCTGTGCATGCCATCTCCATGCACACGTGCTAGAGAGGCCCAGGGCAGCACTGAGGTCAGGGCCTGCTGCATGTACACAGGTGTGACACACTGGCATCAAAGCACCTGTGCTCAGTGGGTGGCTCCTGCTCCAGCACTCAGTTCTGGCCCTTCCCTCTCACCTCTCTTCAAAATGCAGGTCAGCTTTCAGCTGTTACTTTACATTACAAATGACATTAAAGGAAATTATAAGCTACAAAGCAAAACACTTCAAAGCTGGAAAATGAAGACTGTCCCACCATTTTAATTCATCCCTGTGTTTATGCGTTATGTACAGTCTCTAATTACCTGCTGATGATCTACTTTGGCTCCACTCAAGGAATGACTGAATTAATATTTAGATCTCATTTAATACATGCCATGAAACTCCAGTGCTGAGTATAAAGTTGCCAATTCTTTCCTTGAGTGCTATGGAGATGCTTCTCAGATCTGCCTGCTTGGCAAACTTTAAGGAGCGTGTTTAGCTTCCCAGCAACCTTTTTATGTACCTGGACAACTGAAGCAAAATTGTAAGACTTTTTTTTGGAAAGCCACACTGGGCACCCAAAAATTTGATTTTCCAGCTCACTTTACCTGTGTGTCAGGGCTAGACCAGAGTCCAGAGGACAGCAGCAGACTGCGGTAGCCACAAGACTCCCTCCATCTCTTGCATGGCTGAGGCTGTGGTGACAGGCAGGAGCAGGTTCAGCCCCAGAGCAGGTCTGCATGGTGCACTGGCACTCTCCTCCCGAAGAGTCCAAGAGTGTGGAAAGAAGCACCATGCCACTACATGTGTGACAAACACAGCAAGGGAGTGAAGGTGGAAAGAGTAGCAGTTACACAGATATTTTCCAGTATTTCAGCCATTTGGCTGGAAGCACAGTGTTCTTCTAAGATAAGATGTGCTTTGAGCTGAGCTACTTGTTTTTAACACAACGTGTGGTGAAACTCTAGCAGAAGCACTGTTGTGGCTGCACAGACACTATCTCCTCCTGGCTGGGACAGATCCAACCAGGGAGAACCTGTTTAACTTGGGTTTTTTGCAGCCAAATGGCCAATTACACATTTTTGAAAGTCAGTCTCCCTGGCCAGAAAGGCTGAGCCCAGGTGATGAGACATGGGATAGCCCAGGTGATAAAACATGGGAATCTCCCAGGGACAGCTCAGGCTGCGCAGGGCATAGCCCTGTGTTCAAATCCAGCACTTGGCCCTCCAGCATTGCTTGAGTGTTCATTCATTCTCAGGCCCCTGCTGTGGCCCTGAGCTCTCTCACACTCTGCTGGGCTGTGGTGTGGATGGCAGAGCACACTGCCCTCTTTGTGCAGCTCTGCTCCATCCTCTGCGGTGCGAATTGCAGTGATGGGAGATCACAGCCCTTCCTCCTGCATCTCCTGTTGCTTTCAGCATCCTGACCACATAAGCCTGTGGGCTTTTGCTGCTCTCCTGATTTTTGCCATCTTTTCCTCACTTCTAGTCTGTGCCCATCATCTCTCACTCCCGCTGGCTGCTGAAGCAGGGGGAACTGCAGCAAATGAATGGTCCAAAGACATCACGAACACTTCGCACCAAGAAACTCTTCAGAGAAATCTACTTGTTCCTTTTCAATGATCTGCTCGTACTTTGCCGGCAAATTCCTGGGTGAGTGCAAAACTGGGGTAGCACACAGGGCACTTCATTACTCCCATTTGTCCCCGGGTTTATCCAAGCAGTGATGCTGTGCCCCCATCCTGTCCTCCGGTAAACTTTTAGACATCCTGGCCTGATCTGTACACCCTCCTCCAGCAGCCACCTCGCTGCCTTTGAACACAGTTGATGCTTCATGGGTGGCACAGCTCTTTCCAGCTGAAAATGTATGGGAAACAGGGCTTGAACAGATCCCAGGCCAGGTCTCCCAGCAGGGTAAGCCAGCACATATCCACCGTTTTCTGCAGAACAGCAGCGAGCTACCTCAGCCAGTGAGCTGAGCCAGGAGGCCTGTCTTCCCATCAAGAAGTGATTTTGACTCATCGCTGCCTGCAAAAGAGCTCAGACTTAGTTAAACTTTTAGAAAGCAGGCTAAAAAAATCTAAGCAGTAGGGAAGAGTATGCTAGCCTGGGGCTAGCAGTTATATTTGACATGGTGTAACCTGCCTCAGGAGGAGGAGAATGTCATCACGCTTAGGACTATGTCTTGTGCAACCAGACACTGGTGAAATACAGCAGCACAAACAGAGTGTCCCAGAGAACAGCATGTTCTTTGTAGCATTAACTGGACTCCCCAGCAGAGAGCATCTCACTAGCCCAACGTTCCTCATAAACTCGCCGCCACAGTGTCTACGCCTGGAAATATTTTGCTTCTGCGGCAGCTTGTATGCAGAAAACACAGAGGCATTTTACAAACAGGAATGAATTGAGCCTCACAGTCCCCTTTGAGGGAGCACTGTCTGTTTTCTATGTGGGGAGCTCAGACAGAGCAGGCAACTCGTTATGGGCCATGCGGGATGCCTACAGGAGAGCAAGGAGAGGGTCTGTTGCTTTGCAGAGGGTTTTCGTAGCCAACTACTCATCCCTTCTCACAGCAGGACCTTTTTTTTCCTCCTGCTATGCAGTGGTTCCTGGTCTGTGTCCTCAGTACAGTTCTGGGTGGCTGAAGCTAAAGTGTCCTGGGATAAAGGCAGTTTTTCCTAACCTCCTCCTTAACCTCTCCCAGGGACAAGTACCAAGTGTTCGACTCAGCTCCCCGGGGGCTTCTTCGGGTAGAGGAGCTAGAAGACCAGGGGCAGAGCTTGGCCAATGTCTTCATCTTGAGGCTGCTGGAGAACGCCGATGACCGGGAGGCCAGCTACATGCTGAAGGCATCGTCCCAGTGAGTACAACAGTCACCCTGCTGGTGCCCAGCACTCCCTGCACAGGGACCAGCTCTCGGGGCTCAGCAGGGTTGGGCAGGCAGAGATCCTGCTGCTGCAGCTGAGCTGGCCCTGCAGACCTCTGCCCAGCATCGCTCTCCTGAGGCCATCTTTGTTCTCTCCCACTGAAAGGCACTAGTGAACAAGTTTTCTCTACTGTGTGGTAGCATCCAGGGTGGAGGATGGACAGGCACTTTGCATTCTGGGACAGAGAGGTCAGAAATCAGCCCGGGCACAGGCACCCAGCTGACATACAGCCTGCAGCGTATTTGGGAAGTAAATGCAAGCAGGGGTTAGGCCGTGCAGCCTCCCGTGGCTCCACTGCCTCACTCACAGTGATCAAGGCCGTGCTGGACCAGCCCCATGAAGCAAAGTGGCTCCTGGGTGTAGGTGAAGGTGGGAGATGAGGCTGCTTCCTCTGCCAATGCTGATCCTGTACAGCCCTTCTGCTGCTCAGGGCCTCCTTGTCTTCCTGGATACAGGTTTTTCCTCATTCACTGGTTTTTCACTTCGGGTTCCACCAAGCTCATCCTGGGCAAACAATTCAGCTGTGACAAACAGTCACAGACCTGACTGTTTCAGGGCTCATGGCATGTTTTTCTCATTGACCCAAGCCTTACCAGGCCTGTGTTTCCTAGGCACAGCATCTGTGCTGTTAGAGGTGTGCAAGTACCACAGTGACCAGAGCTGCTGCACACCCCTGGCTCGATGTCACTTTGCTGTCAGTCAGCCAGCGTTCCACATCCGTGGGGATGCACCCTGATCCTCTCAGCTCAGTGCAGCACCAGGGCCAGGAAGATGAGCCCCCAGCAGCAACCAACTGCACCTTCTCCCCCGACACGTGCCTGCTGCTTTGCTGTGCTGAAAATAGAGATGTCAGTCACGTTATGCAGGGCAAGCGCACGCCTGACGTCTGCGAGACCGAGCTGTGTGCGGAGAGCGATAAACCAGGCCAGGCTTTGCCTCAGCTCAGGGGAGGCAATTGCAGTTCTGTGCTCCTGGAATCCTGTCCCATCTTCGAGATGGCCACAGCACGAACAGGAGCCAGCACACAGCTCGTCAGCGGGGCCTGGGGGCTGAAATGTGATGCAGCAATTGCTGAAGGCTCTGCGCCAGGGCTGCAGGGGTGCTCGGGGCTGTACCTGGTACAGACCAGAAAACTGAAGCATTAGAAGAGATAAATGAGTGCCAAACAAACCAGTGTGTCTGTTCCACAGCTCTTACAGCAGAGGACGAGAGGAAATGGCCTCAAGTTACCTCAGGGGAAGTTTAGGTTGGATATTAGGAAGAAGTTCTTTACTGAGAGGGTGGTTGGGCACTGGAATGGGCTGCCCAGGGAGGTGGTGGAGTCACCGTCCCTGGGGGTGTTCAACAAACGGGTTGATGAGGCACTTGAGGCCATGGTCTGATGGTTTAATGGTTAGGAACATGATGGGATAAAGGTTGGACTTGATGACCCTGGAGGTCCCTTCCAACCATAATGATTCTATGATTCTATGATTCTAAGATGAACTGCCCCATTTCCCAGCAGGGCTGAGGGGAACCTCAGGGGAGCACCAGCCCTGGGGCTTCTCCAGCACCTGTGAAACCCACACCCTCCTGCTGCAGGCCTGGGTTTGGGGTAACAGCGCGCTGGATCGAGTGACTTGGTGACACGGGGGTCTCATCTCAACCGCTGCCAGGCGAGCGGTGCCCTCAGTACGCTGCAGCCTCTGTCTGTAGGTGCCTCAGCCAGCTCTGCCCTTCAAACGTTCCTGCACAGGGATAAATGGTTCCTCGAACAGCTTTTCCCCAGGAAGAACTGCTCCTGTTGACCCAGGAGCTGCCTTTGCTTGTTAGAGCTCAGAGGATGCCAGGCCCCTGCCCTGCTGCTCGTGGGGACAGCCAGCCTGGTGGCCCTGCAGCAAGCCCAGGGCACTGTGGCACACGTGACGTCCCAACCAGGGTATGCAAGAGCAGGGCTCAGCATCACCAGTGAGCCCAGGGCACCGGGGGCAGGCAGGGAAGGGCCCTAAGAGAAGGAACTGGGAGCCCAGGAGATCTGGGGCCCCTACACCTGCCTTGTGCTCATGGCCTTGGTTTGTCTCCCCTACCCAGGAGCGAAATGAAGCGCTGGATGATTTCGCTGGCCCCCAACCGGAGAACCAAGTTCGTTTCATTTACATCCAGACTTGTTGGTAAGATACACAGCATGGGAGCCAGAAGCTCTTCCCCCCTACCCCAGGGCACCTTATTCTGCCCTCATCTCAGACCAGCTCCAAACCTGGGGCCTCTACTGAAGCTGAACCCTCTCCCTGAGCTCCCCTTGTGTTTCCACCATCAATGCCCACACATCTCTGGGCCTGGCCCTGACCTTGCTCCTCTCCAGCCCGGGCTGGGCTGCACCAGCCTCTCCCTCCCTCCCTCCCAAACCGCTCAGGGTGTGCCCAGCTCCCTGCCCCGCAGAGATGCTCCCTGCAGCTGGGGCACCCCATGGCCCCTGCAGGGTCTCTCACCAGATCAGAGGCACCGTTTGCACAGCTCAGGGCGTTATGGTCACCCGAGCTGTGCTGCCCAGCAGCAGGCTCTGTCCCACACCACTCTCGCCCTGTTCCCCGGCAGACTGCCCGCAGATCCAGTGCGTCCACCCGTACGTGGCCCAGCAGCCAGATGAGCTGTCCTTGGAGCTGGCTGATGTCCTCAACATCCTGGACAAGACAGATGACGGTACAGGGAATGGGATGGGGCTGGACCAGGGGTGCCTGTGTGGGGGTGGGCAATGCTCCAGGCAGATGTGTCTGGGGCAGACAGGAGGGGTCCTCCAGCCAGGGAGAGACCCTGGCATTGGCACTACAGCCACGAGAACAGAACTACTGCCTTCTCCTAAAGCTCAGCAGATCCAGGCTGCCCTGAGCTGCAGCAGGGCTGGCACAGCCACCGTGGCACCGGCCGTGGGCCATGGCAGGGCTGGCACAGCCCCCCCCACCTGTAACCTAGAGCTGTTCTTACCCTGAGGATGCTTTGCAGCCACCGGTCCTGGGCTTTGGGGCACTCTTGTAGCTGGTGAACTCAGTCATGCTGGGTCTGCTCCTGTAGCACCAGGGCAGTGGAGGGCACTCGGTGGCAGCAGTGCCTGCTTTCTGCAGGCACCCCTGGAGCCAGTTGTCCAAGCACAGTGCTTCTCAGGCCTCCCTGGCTGCATTGACAGGCTGGCTCCACTCCAGCACAGGCCTCTGAGCAGCTTCCAGAGAGCACTGCCAGCTCTGCAGGCTCCTTCCAGCCCCTGTCCTAGCGCGGGAGCAAGGGCCGATCATCCCCTGTTTATGCCTGTCTCTGTCTCTGCTCAGGCTGGATATTTGGGGAACGTCTTCATGACCAGGAGAGGGGCTGGTTCCCCAGTTCTATGGGGGAGGAGATCCTGAACCCCAAAATCCGAGCCCAGAACCTGAAGGAGTGTTTCCGGGTGCACAAGTCTGATGACAGCCAGCGGAGGAAACTGGGCAGCAGGAACCGCCAATGACCGTGGGCGTCCCCGCGCGCCCAGCCTGCCTCTGGGAAAGGGGCAGAGGACAGAGGCTGCCAGCTGGGAGGACGTGGTGGTGGAGCTGTGGGCCATGGTGCAGGACCTGGTGTGCCGGACCAGGCACTCGCACCCCTGAACAAACAGACTGTACTTCCCGGGCTCCCCGCCGCGCTTCCCACAGCACTGATCCTTCCCTGGGGATCGGTGGTTTGAACTGGCTAAGATGACACCCTTGCAGGTGTTCTGTAAAGCCCCAGAGAGCACGAGCCAAACGGACACAGCCCGAGGCCACCGGGTGCCAGCTGACCCCCATCCCCTGCACCCCGGGGCTGGGTCGGGCCCCCTGGGAAAGGCCCGTGGCCACAGAGGGAACACAGCAATTGACATCCCCCAGCCCCAGCAGCTCATCTCTGCCATTTGAGCTCGGGCTCTCCTAAAGTGGTTTCAGTCTCTGCCCCCGTAGGATGCGGAGGAGCTGTCGTGCTGCCCCTCACACAGCCCACTGGCACCAGGCTGGGACCAGCCCCAGGAGCCCCAGCCCTGGCCCTGCTGTGGAGCTGCAGGGCCTGTCCCCACGAGCAAACCCTCAATCTACTGTCAGTAAATGCTCTGCACCCAGCCCTGCTCCGCCAGTGGCCCAGCATTGCTGGCCCTGGCCCACTTCTCTGCCCACCCAACAGCTCCAAAGCCACCCAAGCCCTGCCCCGTGGCTCACCCGGCCCCGCAGCCTGCACCCCTCTGCAGAGCCGCCGCAGAAGCCTCCACAGCACATCCAGCACTCGTGGTCTCTGCTGCCACTGTGGCACAAAGCGGGGTGGCCATGCCAGCTCCTCCCTGCCACATCACCGCGGGTCACAGGAGCACCGACAGCCCTGGCTGCCATGCAGCAGGCAAGTGACCTTACCCCAGGAGCCATGGTGCCACCACCGCTGCCTGCATGCCTGTAACCCGCTCCGCCGCACGCGCGCCCTGCGCGGGCTCTGCCCCGTGTCCATCCCCACGCCCCGGGGCACAGCAGAGCCCATCGCCACTCGGCCGGCTGTGGCACTGAGCACCGCATGAAGCCCAGGGCACAGCACAGACCGGCCGGGCACGGGCCCAGGGCTGCTGCCCGTGGCTCTGAACAGCCCCATGCATGGCCACAGCCGGGGGCCTCTCAGCCACAGGCTGGTCCCAGCTGCAGCCAGCAGCCATGAGGGACATCACTCACTTGGCATCTTCCCGTAACAGTGCAAAGGAGCTCTCCAGGAGCTGTGCCCACCCTGCTGCGTGCTCTGGCGGTGCCACGGCCGTGCTCAGTGGGACAGCGAGCAGCTTCCCACCGACGGAGCCACACGGGGAGGAGCATGGCCCAGCACAGGGAGGGGAGAGGATGCCGGGAGCCGCTGGAGAGGGTTCTGGAGCTGGGCTTTGGGCCACTTGGGGTTGTCCTTACTGTCACTGCAGCCCTGGGACAGCCAGCCCAGAGTCAGCCCTGCACTCCAGCCAGGCCCCAGCACCAAACTGGTGGAAGCCAGAGCAGTTGTGGGAGAGCAAAGGATTCCCCCCTGAGGCCCAGCTCAGGGCCACCGTATTGGCACCGGGCAGCAGCCGGCACAGCTGTGCTTGTTCCAGCCACCTGTGCCATCCTGGGTGGAGGCCCCCAGCCACCTGCCAGCACCCAGCCCAGAGCTGGTGGCCAGGAAGGGACCACAGCCTCCAGCCTGGCACAGTGAGCTCATTTAATGGGGACACCCCAAGTCAGATCCCGCCCCCAGCCCCCCACAGGCAGCTTTCTGAGTACAACCAAGCTTCCAGCTCAGGGTCCAGACCCTGCAGCAGCCACAGTCTCGAATGCAAAACCCAGGGGAGCTCCAGCTCTAGAAAGTCCTTAAAGCTACCTGAGAATCCGGCAGATGCTCCGGCACAGCAGCCCTGCAACCGGCCCAGCCCCACGCGCCTGCTGGGGAGGTTTCTCACAGCACAGAGACGCTCCCTTACCCACCAGAAGCAGCTCTGGCCAGGGGAGGGGCTGACCCAGGCTCCCCAGTGCCAGGACACCAGTTCCTCACTGCGTTTTTGTGGAGGCAGAGGGGCCCATCATCCCATGCCCCACCACTAAGCCCCAGAACTCGCCCCAGCCCTTTTGCTCTGTTGTGACTTCGAGGACTCCAACCCCCAGGCCCAGGCTGTGCCGTTTTCAGGCACCCAGTGGCACCCAGTGTTATCTCCTCAGACCCAGCCCTGCACGCCTCCGTCTCAGTGGTCTCACGTGTTGTACAGGGCCAGGCCTGGGGCCCGCAGGCACGGCAGATGCCCAGCCCCCCGGGGCTGCCTCAGCCACCTGAGGGAACAACTTCTTGTCTCGTTTTTTCATGTGATGAAATACAGCTGAGCGAGCCAGCGCCAAAGCAACACCCCTGTGTCTTCTTCCTCCCCTGACACTGCCCCTCACCTCCCCCCAGCTCCCTCCAGTGCAACCAGTGGGGGGCAACCGGCCCAAAGGTGGGGGGGGAAATGGGGCTGAACATGAGTGGTGGGGTGGGGTGAGACCAGGGATGTATTGGGGTGCTCCACACCAACTTCCCACGGAAAGCCATGCAAGGTGATGCCCAACACCGCCACCATGAGAGCTGCTGCCAGCTGGGAGCCACTCACTGCTGCGGGTCCCTCCCATGGCCAAGCTCTCGGCGCTCCCAGGAGAGCCACGCGCTGCAGGCACAGACCCCTCTGGGGCATGGGGGCCGAGCGCCCCTTGCCATGTCTGCAGCAGCATTTCCCCCCGAGGGGCCACGGGCAGAGGGGGAGCAGGAGACAGGCTGGTTGTGTTACAGAAAAAACCTTTATTGAGTTCAGGAGGCCGAGAACTTCCTCAGCGTGATGATGACCAAGGCCACAAGCACAGAAGTGCCCAGGAGGGAGGCGATGACAATGGCACCGATAGCGCCCGGCCCCAGCGAGCCTGCAGGGACAGAGAACAGGGTGGTGTGAGGTCTGCAGGGCCAGTGGGTCCCAGACAGGTCCCAGCAAAGCCCCAATCATCAGGCCACACTCCTGCCCCAGCACTGGGCTGGGGACAGGCCACCTCTGGTAGCTCAAACACCTCCTGGGAGGTGACGGGCCTGGAAGGAGTAAATCCACAGTGTGGGTGTCCCGAGGCACCGCAGAGCCGCCCATGGGCAGCCCCTGGCACAGCCACCTACCGTCCCCAGCGTCCAGCCGGTGCAGGCGCGTGGTGTCCTCGGGCTCCAGCTCGGGGGTGTACGGGGGCGCGGCGGTGGCATCCGACAGCCGGGCTGTGGTGGTGGCAGCGTCGAAGGGGCCGGCTCCGGAGGGCAGCTCGGGAGGCTCGTTCCAGAGGGTGGGGACCGGGCCCTGCGGGTACTCTGCTGGGAGACAAGCACCCACCATCACCCCTGGGCACGGGTGGCCCTGGTGAGGCTGATGGTGACAGCGGCAGCTCGGGACAGTCACAGCTGAGCAGGGCCCCGAGCAGAGTGCCCTGGAGGGGATGGAGATCAACCCATGGGGCCCAGCAACACCACAGGGTCAAGCTCTGCAGGAGGGAAGCACCTCCACAGAGTGGCTCAAGGCAGTGCCCTGCCCCAGGGGAACCGGCTGCCATGGGATTTGGGGCAACCTGGTGTGCACACAGGGGACAACAGGCAGCTCCCCACACCTGTGCCACCTCTGCTCCTGCGCACAGGCCCGGCATGAGCATCCATGGCCAATTTGCTCATGGGTACTCATGGGGCTGGGCTGGGAGGAGCTGTCACATTCCTGCCACAGGCGGAGGCCACCGGCCACCTGTGCTGGCCTAAGTCACAGCATCTCAGGGCCTTTCTGTCCTGCCCCACCAGCTTACACGGTGCAGGATGCCAGAGGCACTGGCACTGCGTGGGACACGGCTCCCCCATGCCAGAGCCCCAGAGCCTCAACACCCTTCTGCCCCACCTCCGCCCTGTGCTGGGGAGGTGACAGCCGGGCCGGGCTCCCTTTGATGTTACCGTTCACCTCCTGGCATTTCTTCCCCCCGCGGGGTCTGGGACCGGAGCAGAGCCCTCCCTGTCTGTGGGTGGCGGAGCCGAGCGCTCCCTGTCAATGCCCGGCTTGTTCAGGTGGGCCCGGCGGAGCGGGAGACATTCCACAGCTCCCCGCCAAAACCGCTGGGAATGTCACACTGGGAAGGGGAAAAAACAGAGGGGGGCACAAAAACCAAACAGCATCCAGTGCCAGGGCCCACCTAAACTGACACAAGAGTTATCTGGGCTGGGAAAGAGGGCAGCAGGAGCCAGAGTAAACAGCCTGGGCTGCCTGGGGCGAGGCACAGAGGTGTCCCCAGGCACAGTGTGACAGGGGACTGGGGCACTCCGAGATCGCCCCAGCACCATCCCAACTCTGCCTGGCCCAGCAAGAGGGGTGGCAGCAGCACACCTTGGCAGTGCTCCCCTGCCAGCACTCTAGGGGAAGAGAGTGCTGAAGGACTGGCACGAACGGGCTTTGCCGCACTTAGTTCTCCTATAGGAGCTCTGCAGCCAAAGGAAGAGGAGGGCCACCACCACCACACTCACCTCTGCTGCCTGAACAATCCCACTGCAAGGACTTACCACAGGGCTCGCACCTGAGAGTGGCTCCCACCACCCTCAGAGCTATCTGAGGCCACCAGCAGACTAAGGAACACAACAGGCTCTAGGCTGATTATGGAAAGTCCTTTCCACAGCCATTAAAGCTACAGGACCTTCAGTAGAGAGCTGCCAGGTTTAACACTGAGGCAAATGAGCTCCTGGTCCGAGGCCTGTGCCAGTTTGGCCTGGCAGCAGCACTGGCACCCTCTGGCTGGCTGACCCACCTGCGGAGACACCGGCAGCAGCAAACACCACATCCTCATGTGCTTGGTACATCTGTGGTTGTACCAGAGGTGGCATCTCAGGTCCTTGGTATGAGCACGCAAGAGGTTTGCGCTCCACAAGGGCTCCCCAAACACCCAAGCCCTTTGCAGGGCCCTTCCCAACCCATCTGGCAGAACAAACCAGCAGAGCTGGAGACGTGCATCCCATCCAGCAGCTCTTCCAGGAAGAGCTTCCTGCTCCAGGTCCACTCCCAGTGGAGCTCTCTTCTGTGAATCCTGTGGTTTAGCTACCGGAGGACAGGTCAGGAGGAAATACAGAATTTAGTGGGTCAGTGTAGTTAAAACACGGAAAGGAACCGAGCAGAGCTGGGGCAATTTAGTTACCAATGGTGGCATTAGGAAGCTGCTGGTTTAGGCACAGAGCAAATGTATGTAAGGCTTTTGAAGCCCTGGTTCCAGGGTGCTTTGGCAAGTGGAGAAGCTCCACAAAGATCTACACTGACTGTGTCAACACCACCAGGGCCAGCACCAACACCACCACCATTCCCATCTGGCAAGAGAACCCCATGCTGGGAAGAGGTCGTTGCTGCACTTCCCAGGAACGTTTTTCTCTCCAAAGCCTGAAGGGTTGGGTGCACCCCTCGGTCTGACCCTAGGGACAGGCCTTTGGTCAGCTGCAGGCACTGCCCAAGGAGGCTGCAGGACCTGGACAGGGTCTGGTCTCAAAGGGACGAGGAGGGAGTACCACCCCCTCCCAATTGCAGTGCACAGGCTCTTTTTCTAACCAGACCCAGGTCCTGGAAAGTCTCTCCTGTCCCCAACGCAACCAATTCCTGAAAAACTGATTGCAGCTCTCCAAGCAGGGCATAGAGGTTATTTTTGATATACAGCCAAGTAGGAGGAAACGGCCTAATTTGCTTATGGACTCGATTTTCAAAACCTGCACAGAGCCCTGGATGGCTCCTGGGTATGGATCTTGTTCATTCCCCCACCTGATTAAAACACGCTTTCAGCTCGCCCTCACAGAAAGGGCAGAGTGTGCTGAACATGAGTTGTCTGTCCCAAGTTCTTGTGGTTTTACCTTAACGGCGCTTCAAGCAGGAGAAACACAACTCCTTTCAGCCAGCCCTGGTGCCTCGCGAGCAGCTGGCAGCTCAGCAGCAGCAGCCGCCGTGCACACGCATAAAGAGAAGCGCCCGTGTCTGAACATCCCCAGGAGCCAGGGCTCGCTGCTGCATCACCTCCTCGGTTCCTGCACCTCCCTGCTGCTCCAGCAGACGCCGAGAGCTCTCCAGCAGGCACACGCCATGGGGGATCACCAAGCCAAAGGCGAGCCCCATCCCAGGGCAGGCTGCAGCTGAGAGGTCTCTCCAGAGTGCACCGCTGCAGCCTGGGGGAGCGCCTGCTCCTAAGCAGCACTTCTCTTTCCCAGGCTCACCTTTGACTTCCCTCCTGAACAGTCCGTGTGTCCTCACATGCCTCCACTCCTGCCCCTTTGAGAAGCCCAACCACCCATCCAACTCTCCCCATGCATCCCACGGATTTCTTGACCGATGGAGGAGTCTCCCCGCTCCCCTCTGCGGCACCCTGGCAGTGCCAGCGAGCGGTGGCCACCCTGCTGCTGGCTCAAAGCAGATCTCTGACGGAGCAGCATGAAATGCCACACTCCCACTTCAGACCTCTGGTGGAGACACGAGGGGAAGGACAGAGCTTGTGTTAGGTGCTGAAATCCAACACACACACACACTATTAATAAGGTCTCACACGTCTCCAAGCAAGAGATGAGGCCTCTTCCAGTCGCCTGCTGGACACGCTCAGACCATACAGGCGTGGGACCCAACTGAGGAGGTTCAGTTCCCTGCTCTGCCGCCGACGTTTTGTGTGAGCACCGTACGTCCCTCTCCCTCCTGGGCTCAGTTTGTGCAGGAGCAGGAGACCCGGACTCTAGATATGATCTACAGGAGCAGAGGCACAAGAGCAGCCAGGCCGGCCTACCCGCACAGTTATCGTCACCCCGACTGCGAGGAGGAGGACATGGTCCAATGTGCCTGAACGAACACACTCAGAGAAGAGACAGCAGCCTGGCAGCCACCTTTCCTGGGGAAAGGACAGGCTCCAGGGAAGCCCCATGGCCTTGGCGCAGGGCACAGCATTTTAACTTGTACAGAAACCCCAAAGGTGTTGCACTCTCCAGTGAGGGGAGTGCAGTCGAGGGCTGGAAACCAAGTATCAATGGCAGGGTAGCACATGGCTTTCCTGTTAACCTAAGAACTTTGTAGAAGTAAAGAACTACCAAGAAACATGCTCAAAACACCTCAGCCATCACAAGAGCAGATGTTTAACATCTGGGTGACAGCCATGCATTAGCTGTGCTGGCATCAGCCACAGGACCTGTCCTATCTCTGGGAAAACCCACCTGGTGCACTCCTGTGCTTGTCCACCCCAGAGCGACTCAGCAGGGGCAGCAGGAGGGCACACGGGGGGCCACCAGGCTGCTGGCACACGTGGGTAACCCCACCACTGCCAAGGCTTTGTGCAGGGAGAGAAACCTCCACACGTGGCACAAACAAGCTCTCCCCAGCAGTAACCTTGTGCCAGCACCAGAGCACAGACCGAGGGCAACTGCTGCTCCTGGGACTGCCAGTGAAATCCACCCGGGAAAATACACTTTGAGGGCACCTAAGAGAAAGACATGGAATAAACTTAGTTATTGGGGTTGTACTCGGCAGAGATGGAACCTGGAGAAGACCATGTTTGGTAACAGGCCAGGTGGAGGATGGCACCTCTGCCTTCCCACAGGCTGACACTACAAATCACCCTATTTCAGGGCAATACCTGTACTGCACCACGCCCCGGTCCTCTCTGCAGCACAGGTTACTACAGCCCAGGCCAGGAAAAGGGAAGAAAGTATCAAGAGTTACTACACTATGTAGAGAAATCCCCCGTGAGTGTTCTGAATGACGCAGGGACCCAGCAGGACTCAGCCACAGGGGCTGTAGGGAGATCCAGAAGGGACGACACCAAAGGCAACTCGACCAAACCGCTCCTTCCACGCACAGTGAGGAGGGGTGAGCTGCCAGCACCTCAGATACTCGGGGGCTGAAAGATAAGACTGGAAGAGCCTCCATGTGTGACACCTCTTGAAGAAGCCAATTAAATCTGAAGGAGTCTTCAAGATACCCCCGAACTACCAGAACCTCTCCACAGGCAGACTGCAACTCCTCAAGACAGGCAGATGTGACCACCTAACATCTCCAGCCATGGAGATCACTCACCAGGCACCAATACTCTTCCTCATACAAGCAGCTTTCAGCACCTCATCATCCTCACCCTCTACCTCCAACCCAATAACCTTAGTCAGGAGCTGATGCCAGTGTCACTAATCTATAAGCAGTGTTGGTGCAGAGCCAGGTGGAGCAATGGTCCACAAAGACTTGCTGTAAGCCTGGACAGACCTGCTGAAACAGCCACATCTTTTTGAGAAATTTGCCTGACAAAACCTATTTACTCCTCCTCACATTCTAGTACTTGAGCTCTGAGAACTCCCTAATCATCTTCTATTCTCCTATTGCTGAAAACATCAAGACACAGAAGTTGCTACAGAAAGGTGTCCTTGGACAAGGTCTTCTCCTGTACATTTCCCTTTAGCACAGCATCTCCTGCTCTGCGTTTTTCCCTATTGCATTCTGATGTGCTATGGCAGTGTAAGGCACTTCCACATTAGCTCACAACAAGGCAATTCATGAGCCCACATCAGAGTTTAGACACCAAATATATACGTGATTCAGAAGCCAAGTCCTTGCAAAGGCTTTTTATCAACTTCCACTTCACTTGGAGGTCTGAATCCATTATATGAATCGGATGTGGTTTTGCTGACAGGAAAAAGTGAAAGTCAACTCTTCACCATCCTCCTGTGCTCTAGGCTGCTGTGCTTGGGTCTGGAGAACGTGGGAGATTTGGGTGTGCAGAAAGTCCTTGAACCAGCTCTGGTTTCTGCTGCACCTAGATGATGTGGACAAAGAGGGTTACAGACTCAAACGCTCGTTTCCCTGTCTTGGACAAATGGGACACTGGAAAGAGCTCAGTAACTGGGAGAAGAAATTCACACCTTCTCCAGTCAGAGCCCTGACCCCACCACCTGGGAAACCAGACTGGCTGGGCAAGGAGCCAGATCAAGGTACACAACCCACTGGCACCCCTAAAGGGCTTGACTGCTACACCCCAACGGGAATCTCAGCTGCCAGCAAGATCCTTCGTGTCTCGCTGAACTCCTTGAGCATCCACCCGAAGGTTTTGGTACTTGGTAGCTCTGAGACCAAATTAAACCTAGCAAGGAAGGGAAGACTCACTCTGGACCTGAGGTCTGCACAGCTGGCATCACCTGCAGTCCCATCCCAGGAAGACTCTGCTTTGCCCACCATGGAGGGCTTTGCCACGGAAGGTACGAGGTGCTGAGGCAGGAGGGCAGGGGCTGGGTGAACTCCGAGGCCAGGCATGGGCTGTCCAGCCCCAGGTAGCCCCAGCGGGCGCAGGGCCAGCGCAGGGATGAAAGAGGCCTTCATTGGGAGCACAAAGGGCAGCCTGTGGTGTCAAGCGCCGGGAGCCGAGCGCGGAGCACTGCGGTTCTGCCCAATGTTAAATAAACTTGTTTACAGAAAGGCAGGGCTGCATGTGTGTGCAAGGAGACCAGAGGCCTGCCTCTGTGCCCTTCCCTTCTTTGTCTGCACAAGGCAGGAAATTTCCTTTTCTAATGGAGGGAAAAGCAGAAAAAATTCCACTGTGCACTAAGAGCCCCCGTAGCAGGGGGAGGGACCTCTCCACTCACACAGCACAAACCCCTTCTGCGCCTGGGATGGCTCTACCATACAGGCTGGTTCCCTCATGTCCTGCTTCCAGGGAGCAGAGAAGCACAAACTCCTTAGAGGCCTCAAGTCTCTAAAATGTACCAGAGAAAGCTCGAGCCTCTCCCACACCCAGGATCCAAACACTGCATCCACCAGCACAAAGCTCCTCACTCACTGCACGAGCGCGACTCACCCAGCAAAGGCACCCAGAGGACCTGGGGTGTTCCACAGGAGGAGAGGGACACAGGGAGGCAGCGACAGTTCCGTATGAACCAGTGCTGCAGAGCCGAGAGCAAGGACACGGGGCAGCTGGCAAGGCAGGGGACAGAGCAAACATGCACTGAGTACTGGAAACTTCAAATAGCATGAAAGAAATCCTAGCTCAGAGGGGAAATTTTCCCTGGAAATTAATCATTTTCTGCAGAGTGGAGTACTGTTAACGGCTAAGGAAAGTCCTCAGCTGGTGTGGGGAACAGCACTGCCTCTGGGAGCATAAGCAAGCTACAAATTGAAACTGTACAAAAATCAGAGCTCTGCAGTGCTCCTTTCTTAGTTAGTGTAAAGCTTTCCTAGCGAGCTGTCCAACAAGGGGGGTTCTGGGGGGAAACACCAGCTACAGCAATTCTGCTCTGGCACCCGCAGATGTTCCAGCCAGGCACAGTGATGAACTCCCCTACCTGCAGGAAAACTTCTTTAAAAAGAAATCATTTCATCTGCCGGAAGGCTGGCCAGGATCCCCTTGCTAGGCAAAATGCTCCCAACTGGGAGGGAACCGCTATCCAGCCTTGCTCCAGGTCTTGGAAGGGAGGACAAGAATGTAGGGAAACGAGCGCCGTGCTCTTGCCGTTACCTGGGCATGAGCCACCCCCTCGCAGCCTCGCCTGCACTTAAAGAGGAGGCTTTGAGGGAAGCAGCTCCCCAGAGGAGTTTCCAGCCGTACGCTCGGAGCCCATCCATGGACCTGGCCTGGGAGCCAGCTTTCCCTTGTTTGTCAAACCCACCTCCAAGCAGGCAGCCTTTGAGGCTGCCAGTGCCCTTGGCTCCCCTCAGCCCGCACAGCCATGCTGCAGGCAGGAGCAGGTTAGGCTGGAATTAGTGACCCCCTCCTGGAAAAGCAGCACGGGGCAGAACTGGTACCTCACAGTGACCATCCCCAGTGCCTCACTGCACCCCAGCCACAGCCACATCCCTCCCCAGCGCTGCGCCCGCCTCGCCGTGCCCAGCTCCAGACCAACTCCAGCAGTGTGAACGCACACCTCAGCTTTCCATCCAGCGTTTGTGTTTCCACAGACACTGCCACAGTCCCACTTACAGCAGCTGTGAAGTGCTCTGCTCTAGCAGAAAGCACAGAAGGACCCAGAACTCGGCACACATGCTCTAGCCAGAAAGAAACATTTCTGTTCACAACTGCAACTTCTTCTGACCATTAGAAGCTGCAAGAACCTGTCTCATCAGCTGCTGAGAGGACCCCATCTCCTCCTGACTGTTCTGGCTGCTGCTACTGCCCCAGTGCTCACTGAGGCACTACAGCTGTTCCGCTGAGGATAAGTGACAAAGGGTTTCCTCCATTTTCCCCAACACAGAGTCTTGGGATGGAGAACATATCCTTACTCGCCACCAGCCACCAACTCCAAAGCTACTTTCCATTACTCAACTCTAACTCAATAAATACTTACGGAAGTTTTTAGGGGAAGGAGAGGAGGTATGCAAGGAGAGGAGAGAGAGAGGCAGGTTAGTAGAAGATCTCCCATGCTTTTGGGCTTTAAATGCAAACAAAGCTCCTTACCTGCCAGCACAGCAGGGACCAGGATGCCGCAGAGCGTTAGCAGGACCAGGTGAAGGGCTCTGTGGTAGGGCATGGCTTCCCTCAGGAAAAGCGGCAGCAGGAATTCTTAACACTCTTCAAAGTACAAAACAACTTGGAAATGTCACTGGTATAATAAAAACTTTGTCCAGTCAGGTAAAAAAATATTTCCTTCACAACAGCAAGTGGATAGAGAGAGTGCAAAGCCCAGCAGCCTCTGACTCCTAGAGCACACCTCCTCCCGCAGGCAGCTCCACCCTCCCAATCTCTGCCTGAAACCCCATAGGCAGCTGTGCCGTCAGGCACCCCTCACCCTGCCAGGCCAGCACACACACAAGTCCTTCCAGAGGACGCAGGGATGCTCCTGGAATGCCTCCCCCCTCCAGCCAGCCATCCCATCCCCCGGGAAGTAACACAGGAGCCATTGGGACAGCCAACCCAGAAAGCAAGCAGACGGCGCGAGGGCTTTGCTCTCCTCACTGGGCAGGGGGGTGGTGGTCCTTCCATGATGGGCACAGCCAAGAACAAGGGCCTCAATCTTTTGAGGCTAAAACGCTCTGAAACGGAGCCAGAGCGGCTCCGTGGCATCCTTGTTTCCCAGTGCAATACTTACAGAGGTGGGCTGGGAGCCGTGTGTGGTCTCTGCTGGCAGAACTGCCTGTTAAAGCCAGTCTTCCCGGAGAGTCACCTTTGCCAGACAAGGCCAGCATCCTCCTGGGATGTGAAGGGTGCAGGCACTACCTCTTCCCGCAGCTACTCCGTCCCTCCCCTCCAAGTGGGCTCGTGAAGAGTTCACAGCAGAGAAAAGAGGTTTGTTCCAAATCACATTTGCACCAGAGACTTGGGAAAGGATGAAATGTGTAAGAAGGGAACATTCCAGCTTATTGTCAGAGGACAGAAGAATTCCATTAGGATTTAAGTTGATAATGAGGATGAAATACTTCACTGTTTCTGTTCAGGAAAAGATGTTGTAATAAAGTACATAAACATCCCCAGTGACACTTCTTTATGCTCTGAAAATAAGACACAGATAGTTTCGTCTTAAATTTCAGATTTGGCTTTTTCTGGTAATGATCTCTTTGCTCTTAGGCCTTCCCTGACAGGCAGCCAGACCCAGTCCAGGTGTCCCTTTAAATCATTCTGCTTGGTGCAGTTCTTTGCAAAAGCTCCGGGCTGCAGGGGGAAGCAGGACAAACAGAGGACCGAGTACTGCCCCTGCCATGAAATGAGAAGTTAGGAAGCAACCCTGTGAAACGTGCTTGAAAGAAACGTCAGACATCTCTAGTGTCAAATTCAACATTACCTTTCAAACTCTGATCAAAGCCCCATTAGCTTTCCAGGTTCACGTTCTGCCTGAAAAGGTGCTGGAAGCACATCAATAAATATCCAGCATCAGACACGAAGCTGTAGCTCCTAGTTCTCCCATCCTTCCCAATCCAAGTGACCTTCTCTACAGACGCAGGCCCTCTCTCAGTCACAGACAGTGACAGGGCAGTCACTTGAGCACACAACCCAAACATGTCAGCACCTTACCTTTGTACTAAATACTGAAGCCAGAACATTAAAATATTAAGAGCAAGATCCTGCCCACTGGTCCATTACTTACTAACTCCCAGAAGCTGAGCACGGTCCTCGAGGTTCGACAAACTATTGCACATGTTCCCTGATTGCATTTCTGCATTTCCCTTTAGCAAATGGGTGACTTGTTCCTCTCCTGCTCCCCAGCTGAGCTGGAAATTACCAGGCTTCCGCTTATTTGTTACACAGTGTAGAGTAGTCCAAAATTAGCTTGTAGAAATTAGATCATATCATTAAAAAACAGAAAGTACTTATGAACCAAACACCTTATACACTAAAAAAACCAAAGATATTAAAACAAAGTCAAATTATCAGCCTAAATATGTACTGTTCTGTGCAAGACATCAGCTAAACACAATGCAAGGCTACTGTATAAGTTAGATCTTTGTATACCGAGTTCATATTCTTTGTGATCATGTGAACGGTGGAAGGACATTTCTCATTGACTGCTACTGGGATTTTCCACACAAGAACCAAGCAGCGAGTAGTAAAAAAGGAAAATCAGATTTTGTCTGAAAAGGGAAGCCTCCAAGGTGTCTGTGTGGACTTTACGCTGAGCACAGAAATAAAACCTCTCATTTAGGGAAGGGAATTGGAGTGGGTGGGGCAGTTACCAACCAGCAAAAAAAAGGCTCCATGGCCGAGTGTTTGTAGTAACAGAAAACCAGCCATGTCTGATCTCTCCTGCATAAACAACCTGAGTGTGAATGCACGTGTTTCTGTGCAGAGAGGGGGAAGTTAAAGCTTTCTTGTCAGAATTTTCCGATGGCTACTTACTGGGGTTTATTTGAACTCTAAAATTATCAAGTAGAAAAAACCCACCGGTATTCCTCACCAGGGCAGAAATAAAGCAGCAGTTGTTGTTCCACATCCTGGGCATTTGCTTGTTGTTTCTTGATGAAAATTGATGCGAGTCGAGATTTGGGTCACTTTTAGCATCGGGAATTATCTCAAAACTCAGCTTCGACAAAGGCAAGCAGAAAGTTTTCTCTCAGATATAATACAACCAGGTTTTATTTAAGTTCTCTCTTTTCCCCCCCCACACTGGCAAAAGTTCAGAGGGAGTTTAAAGTTTTGTAAACATTTTAACTACCCCTCTTCCCCCTTTTATGAATTTACAAAGCAAAGGAGAGAGGGAGACCAGATTTGCAACAGTTCCAAGTCTCTCCATGCTATTGGATCCAAAAACTATATACAAGTCTGCAGCAGTCTCTGTATAGTTACTGTACATGTTCAGGGGCAGGGGGAAGAGAGAGGAGGAGGAGGAGGAGGGGAAGGTGACCCCAAAAAATGAATAAACCAAACGAAATAAAATCCAAAGCCAAACTGCTCTTGAGCAACTCGAACTGTTTTCTTTAGGCAGTGATGACAGAAAGATAGACACCTTTATACAACTCCACCAGAACTGCAGCGAATCTCCCTTGGCAGGTCATAACCCTCTGGGGACGGGAGACAGGACCAGGGCGTTGAAACTAAGTGCATTGGCAGTTTTCATTTGCTTTTGTGGTGCGTGCACGTGGGTGGGTGGAGAAGGGAAGGTGGTGTTAATCTTTCGGTGAGAGAGGAAGGTTACGATTCCATAAATACTTAAACATCATGGATCCCAGTGAAGGTGTGTGAAGTAGTATAAGGTGTAGAAGATAAGCAGGGCCGTCATTGCACATAGCTTCGCCCTCCACAGTCTCTCTTCATGACAAAAGGGCAACTCTGCTCATTAACCTAAGCACTGCTTGAAATGACAACTAGCTAAGACTGCTGGGGTATATATCTGAAAGCCAGTGTTCACCCTCACCAAAGACTAAAGATCCACACGGTAAAGATACTACTGTCTCTTAAACGAGACAAATTTGCAGGAAAAGAGCTCAAAACAAACTGGTCCTAACCCTCCAAAGGTAGCATTTAAGGGATAAATTCAACCTGAAAGAAGAGATGCCACCCCCCTTTTTTCCCAGAGTACAAGTCCCCACTTGTCCAGGAAGGCTGGAGTATGCCGATGGGGAACTCCACCAGCTTCAGCATCACCACCTAATGAAGACAGACTCGAGCTTTCCCTCCAAAAATAATGTGCTGAGAAGGGCTGGCAGGGGGTGTGCAACTTCAAACCAACCCAAGCTAAACTGCGCCCGCCACCGCCCCTCTCCTGCTGTTGCCAGTTCTAAGGTTAGCTTATGAATGCAACTCCTGGCCTGGGAGAGCACCTCTTGCCCTGATGGAGCGCAGAAGTCAGTATCTGTGTGGCATTTTGGTTTTGACCAACATCTGTTAACCACAAACTCTCTCTCTCTCTCTCCGTGACTGCACGTGTTGGATGTGGTAAGAGTAACCAGGAGAGGGAAGCAATGGTTTGCAGAATCCCAACTGATTTTTTTTTTCCAGGTATGTCAGCAGAAGAAATCACAGCACAGTGAAAGCTTGCTGCCCAAATCGGTCTTGTTGTGAATGAATCCTATCTCCCACCCTCCCAGGACTCTGAACAAAGTCCACTCGACTCTAGGCTGACAGTAGGAACAATGCCTGTGAAGTCCTGGGCAGAAAGGGTTTTGCTGGGGCTAGAGGAAGCAGCCTGAGATGATTGATTCTGTGATTCACTGCGAGGCGAAGAAGAATGCATGGTGGAGAGTACTGTGTCCAAAACGGAGAATCCATGGTTAACAGATGCAGGGAAAGCCAGTTGATTTGCACATGCTCAGTAGTCTTCCAAAGTCTCTATTTCTCCCATATTGAGCCGCTCTGATGAGGCATTCACTGAAAACCCTGTAAATCAGAAAAGGACACCTGTTAAAAGTCTGGGTGGGGTACATTGTATTTGATGCAATACATCTGTTACATGTAGCAGCATGTGTAAGATACAGTGAATAATAC
Source organism: Aegotheles bennettii (assembly GCA_013398125.1). Classification (NCBI taxonomy): domain Eukaryota; kingdom Metazoa; phylum Chordata; class Aves; order Caprimulgiformes; family Aegothelidae; genus Aegotheles; species Aegotheles bennettii. Next base: position 39,793 of record VZRW01010356.1, read on the forward strand.
ATATCCAATAAAATCTTGGGGAAATTCAGTAAGGCTAGAGATGTAACTACCCAAACTGTTGGGTTTTTCCTTAATAAATCAAAGATAATCCATTGTATATTTAGGTAAGTATCACTTGGCTTTTAAAAGCAATGACCTGTTTCAACTTCCATTTAGAAGATGCCATCTGCAGAGCTGGTCTGCTGGCCAGGCACAGTGGTGAGGTGGCTCAGCAGTGCCTCGGAAGGAAGCACATGGAAGTGTCAGTCAGCACTGTGCTCACATGCTCCAAGAGGACAAATACACGTTTTGGGCACTCAGAACCCAAGTGTGGAATCATGCTCCACACTTCAGAGGCTGAGGGCAATTCTACCCTTTACTTCAAGTCTAAATATATGTACCAACGAAACGTAGTGACAATTCCATGTGTTTCCATGTCTATTTTACAATCTTCTGTTCCAGGAGTACAACATGAAAACGTACAAAGATACACAGGGCTACATAGGCGGCTCGAGATGCACCTAAACTTCTACCCAACCTTTTAACCCTAAGTGCTGAGGACATGATGCACATGAGAAAAGTGTGAGAAAAAGCAAAGACATTTTCTACGTGGAAAAATTCCAATATATCATATGCAACTTTTCCACTGAAATCCAGGTTTTTTGATTGAATGAACTCCCCATACGGAGTATGAGAAAAAGGAAAGTTTTCCTGTGTAAGGCTACTAAACACAGACCTGACATTTCATTGCCTCTTTTCATTGCTCTGCACTAGAAAACAAACTGCTCTGCACAGCCATTATCTTCAACAGGTAAGAAGTGCTCACTTCAGCAGGCTCAAGCAAATTGCTCTGGCTCCCTCTCGTGGCAGTATGTTACCTAAAAGGTTTTGGAATCATTTTGTAATGGAGCACACTGCACTGATTTTTAAGAAGCTGCATGTGTTACTTCCCTTACAGTCACACCTTCTTAATTGCATTTAGTGATTTCCTCTTCAGATTATGTGAGCAGGTTTTTAAACTATCCGACTGAAGACCCAGATCAGACTCGCTGGATTGGCACCAAGGGGTGGCACAAGTCAGGACTCCACTGAGAAGTTCACTATGCTTCAATGCAGGAATCACCAATTTATCTGGAGAGTATTCAATTTGTTGAGAATAAAAAGGGAAGATAAATCTAAAGGCAGAGTTCTGCTAGAGCCTTAAAAAAGCATCGACTTTCAGGTGGGTAATCCCGGGCTGCTTTATACCAACACGAGCTAAGTAGCACGAGCACAACAGACACTGGCCCAGGGTGGTGCCCTGGTTTCTTTTTTATCACCCACAGACGTGGACACATTTATTCTACAAGGATACTACACACAATGCTCACTACTCATGTCTACACAACGCCCTTGTATCTTAGAGGCCACCTTAAAGAAACCTTTCCATCAATGCTATAGGGGCTGGCCAACTACCACCTGCACATAAAAATTGAGATAGAGAAAATGAAAGAAGGAAAAAAGACTGCTAATGATGTCATCATCTCCACTGTTTCCAACTGAAAACTTGTCACCACTTTTTTGGGTTTTTTTCCATAAGATCTTTGACATCTTTCCTGACTAGGGTGGCTAGCTCATGTAAAAAAGGTGGGAAGGAATAAAGGCAAGCCTCGAGAAGCTGTTCCTGATGAACAAACCAAAAATGTGCTTTTCTTAAAAGAATGAATTAGCATTAATTCCATAACAGGCACAGGACAACTCAAAAGAGGAAAGGCAGTTAAACTGATGTCCCTGAACTACTTACAGGTTTCCAGGTAATAAGGTATTGAAGGTATGGAAGAGGCCTTTTCATGAGGGGCATTTCAACAAAAGTTTTCCACGAAATTGATACAGAATTTAAAAAATCATTAAATAATAATACTGAAAAAATTCTAAAGACACTTCAACAACTATCTTTTCTGTTCAAATTCAATATTCCCACTTACGGCTAACAAGAATTCTGCACTCCACAAAGCAAACATTAATTTCTAAAAATTAAAAACTGACCTAACAAGCTGGGATCTGCACGAACCATCTTCTGCTTCTTCTTTTTCTTCCCACTCTGCACAGCCTCAAAATTGGATTGCTGGTTGTTGCTCTGATTGGTCTGAAAGACCGAATGTAGCGAACTGTGGTTCATTCCCCACACTGAATCCTAGAAAACAAAGCCAGTACAAGATTATAAAGTGCAATTAAGTTTAGTCTGTTTACAGTGAAAACAGTCAGAGAGCCCAAAGCACTTTCTACTACATCATGTGTGGCAGCACCAGCCACTGATGCATCCACCAACACATCTACCCCAGCTTTCTAAAGCATAGCGCGATCAGAACACTAAGACTTCAATGTACAGCTGGGCTCAGCTGTTAGTTAGAAAGGAAACTTGGTTCTGCAGTAAATACTTGAAACCTGCTTTAATCTCTGTATTTCACATAACCTGTAAAATCCTGCTGCTCCTCCTATCAATCCAGCAGAAATGCAGCCTCTCCAGATACTCCTAAGGACCGTAGTGAGTAAGACTTAACCTGTTGCTGCTGCTGTTGCCGCTGCTGACTGGCTTTCTGTTTGGCACGGCGCTCAAGAAACTGCTTGGCAAACTCCTTGGCCTCAGGAGTATCTCCAAGATAGGCTCTGATGTAATCATGGACCTCATAGGGAGACTCCACTTCCTTCAGGAAAGAAACAAACGTGGGAACTGCAAGAAGAAGGCAGACCGTGAGGGAATGCTGTTGACGTGTGAACACATGCATGCAATAAACACAAGCTTTGGATTTCTGTTTCAAACATTTGCTCATCTAGTAGCAATTGCAAACAGCCTGCCCTTCTAAGTTCCCTGCAGTAAAGCCCTAAGATGCAATGCTTCATCTGTTCTACCATCAAGGCAGGGATAAGAAAGCCTGCTAATATGATGAGAAGGAAAAATCAACTGACACTCCTAAGGGTGTCTTAGCCCAGCAGCTTCAGCCAGGGCCAGCTTTAAAGCTCAGATTTCATGGCAGCCCCAGATGGAAGATACTCTTCTCATCTGTAGAGTCTCTTTTCGGAGAGGGTCTCTTTTTGGGTCATTCTCCAGTGGCTGAGCTGACCTGCAAGCACCTAACGTTCAACAGCGAGCTCAACTGCAAGCCTTCTTTACAGTCTTTTTCTTTAGAATACTTTTGTTGACTGAATTTTTTTATCAGAGAAGGGCAAAGTAAACCACAAGCCAGGAAGACACCAGGACAGCAGGCTGCCACCTGAGGCACAAAGTACCCCTGGAAGCAGGGAAGCCCACTGTGGATGAACGACCCACAGGGGCACTGCAGAGCCACAGCCTCTCCCCAGGCTCCAGATGCAGCTCCTTAGTGCATCACAGATGGGACCACCAAGTTACTTTTAGTAACTCTCCTCTAAGAGGAGGGAAGCTGTGGCACTGCAGTTGTGTGAGGTGTAATCCTGGCTGCTGGAGCACAGGGATTTGCACAGGTCCACACTGGAGGCAGTGGGATGCCTGCAGTGCTTCAGTACAAGAAGGCATCCATTTGTGATCTCAGACCAGGCATTCCTCTGTGCTCTCCAGCAGAACTAGTAACAAATCCAGCCAGTTTCCCACCAAAAGATGCTTAGCACAGGGGCATATGATGATTTGGACTGCACTTATAAGTGAACTGGATCCTCATCCATTTGCCTGATAATGCTCTTCCATGACCAGCAAAAATCCTCAGCAGAGCTCTGAGTGGCAGACTTTAAAACTGTTCCCAATCCCCACTGACCTGCCACACTTAGCCCAACAAATACCATGGAGAAGATGCAGTCAGTTCTTCAGATCACTATTTAATGATGCCATTTTGCTGACTGCATTAAAAACATTACTTCGATGTCATTTCTGTCCCTCAGAACTACTTGGTCAGGAAACAAACTGGATATTGTTACTCACAGCAGATCATTTACGTTCCTCCCCACCTCTTACCATCTAGGTTGTTGGCTGTGTTGAGTGCATGAAGCATCTGTTCACACCACTGAGTGAATCCATCCTGGGCTTTATTAACCCCCTGGAACAATTTCAACAGCTTCTCCTCTTCTTCCACCTTCTTGTTTTGTCTACTTGTAATACCTACAGATTTACTGAAAGAAACACATAATAAATTATGAACTACCAGACTATCCAGCAGCACAGTATACAGTACAGCAGCACAACACTCGCTGGTTTACAAGATGCAAACACTGTTTAAGAACCAATTAATTTTCCAAGCAGATGACAAAATAAATTGTGAATGGTCACCTATTAGCTATTTTTGTTGTCAAAACAGATGCTGAGTGACACAGAAAAAATGAACACACATGAAGATGTCATAACTGCTAAGTGACCATCTCAGGAGATGTAGCCTTTCTTTGCATAAGGTCCTTCCCCAGTTCCTACCTGAGGCTGGCATTGCTTTTGTTTTTATTGGTCGAGTTTCGAGGTCCCACTTCCTTCACTGCATCATCCCAGAAACCCATGTTTGAGTTTTTGGTATCAGCATTACTCCAGATGCTACTGACTAGGTCAGATGCCCACTGGTTGCTGGGATTAGTGTTTAGGGAGCCCCACACTGAATTCCCAATGCTGGTGTGCAGGTTAGAGTGCTGTTGAAACATAACAAAGAGATCCTGATTATTAGCACCAGACCTGGCAGAACAGTAATGAACAGACATGGAGAACTGTCACACACTGCTTCCCTCCACGCACTGACCAGATCAATACTGCACGTACCGTAGTATTTCTGACTCTGTTCGGCTGCTGGTGCTGCTGTTGCTGTTGTTTCTGCATCTGCCTTGCCTCTTCCTGCTGTATCTCCAGCAGGGACTTGGTGGTGCCTGTTGGTTTGGTGACATTACCCCAGCCTGACAGTTTTTGCTGCTGTTGCTGCTGCTGTTGCTGGAGGGCCTTCATTAATTCACGCTGCTGACGTCTTTGCTGTTGCATGCAAGACAAAAGTGCCTGTCCATACTTTCAGAAGATAATTATCACTCAAAAGTCTAGCTGGGAAACCAGATTTAAACTGATTTCGCTCTCTTCTGGAGGAGTTTGGCTGACCTGTTACTTTTTGAGTCATTAAGGTTCTTCCAAAAAGGGAAACACTAAGTAACCAGTAAATACAAATTGTTTATCAGCCTAGGACAGAAGAAATTTGTCAAATCATGACTGCAGCCAGCTAAGTGTTTGGTGTCCTGGAGGGAATACCTTCTCTCCTACAATCACTTGGGGGTTCCACCCCACCCCCCCTCACTTAAACTGCCCTGGCCTTGTGCATATCTGCAAACATATTAGAATATAGATGTGAAACAATTTTATATTGTTTTGTGAACATGCAATACCCCTAGGGTTGAAAGGGTACAGCTTTCCCTCCTTCCAGATACTTGTATTAAAAAGCTATGAAAACTTTCAAACAGGTACTGAACCTCTGCCTGAAAGACAGGATTTTTACCTGAGTTACAAAGAACATTCCTCATCCTCACCATTCCTTCTAACAACTTGTCAGTTAAGCAGTGGCATAGTTGAGTCCGCTCTAACAGGTTACACTCCATTACTGCAGCATTTACCTCTTCTCGAAGCTGCCGTTCTCGTTCTTCTTCTAACTTTTGGATTTCTGCCAATGACAGTGTGGTCTGGGATTGACAAGCTCCTGAATTTGATTGCTGACCCCATGTTGAAGACGAAGGGAGCTGGGACAAACAACACACCATTAGGAATTACAAAACATTTTAGAGAATACTACTGAAGTATAATAATGAAAAACCAGTATAAGCCCACAGTATGAGGGAAAAGAAAGGCCACCTTTAAAGTTTAACAAAACACTCTAAAGTATAAAATGGTATAATTAAGTATGAAATAGTACAAAGTACAAACTGTGTTTCTTTCAACTGCCCTCTGACATATCCTAGTGCCAAAGACACAGTGTATCAATAAGGTAAACTATCACTGCTTGAAAAACAGCAATCAACTTTGAATTCAAAGCCTTTAGAAACTCCAAGCTTTAGAAACTTTGCACTAGCCCTTGCTCAATGCAGGCTGTAAACATCTGTACTCAAGCATCTGTACTCATCTGCAAATCCCTTTCCAGCACACATCTATCAACTGAACCTTTTTCTTTTTTATTTTGTAAATTTTCTTCTTGTTTCTCCCATCACTTTCAAAATCAACTACTTAGCCTCTAACCTCTCCAGACAGGTCACCCATCCCCATTCTGTTCAAGCTGGTCTAGACAACCCTGAATCCAGCTGTGGTTTTACTTACTACACTGAACGAGGAAGTTAAACTGTAGAAAGACACTACCTTCATTTGTGCAAGTTGCTGCTGTTGCTGCTGCTGTTGCAGCCGTCGTAAAGCCTCCTGCTGCTGCTGTCTCTGCCTCATTATTTCTTTCTGGCGCTGGAGTTCCAGCTCCTTGCGCTTTCGCTCTTCTTCTTCAAGCCGCTGCCTGGCTGCCTCTTCTTCCATGCGTAGCCGACTTTCTTCAAGCCGTCGTTGAGCTTCCTCCTCCTCTCGTGCCCACTTGGCAGCCTCCTCTTCCTTCCCAGGACATAAAGAGGAGTAAAGTATAAGCAGCCTTAGAAAATCTAAATTACTCCTACCCTGTGGTGCTGACATTCTGACAGAACCGAGAGAAGCCTTTGACTCTAATCTGTGCTGTTTAGGTTTTCATTTACATTTCTCACGCAAGAAAGCCCAATAATATAGTCTGTATCTTCTAAAAGCCCACTGCTCCACCAAGGAACCTGAAAGAGGAATGGCACCTCCCTAGTTCACACTAGCTAATTTCATACCACTTTCCTTCTAGGAGCTATAAACCTTTCAGTCTGAGCTTCCATCTGCTTATACTACTTACAGTCAAATACTGCAATGTTTCCAGTGGAATAAAACTTGACATAGAATATGAAAACAGGTGACAAAGATGATGTTTACTGCTGTTACTTGACACTAGAGCTGCAAAGGAAAAGATGCTTCTGCTACCAATGGAGATGACTGTGTGGTGGGACAGAACAGTGATTAATGTCTTACAAGAGAGGGCTCTGAAAAAGAACTTTTAAATAATAAGTGGCAACTATGAACAGGACCTGGAAGTTAATCTGAAGCCAATCATGTTTAAAGATTAGTTTGATTTAGGGACTGTGACAGTATCAATTAGAGGGCTGGAAACTCAAGTTCCCCAACATGGGCTTCTAAAGCTGACCTCAAGGGAAAAAAAGCTGTTCATATTAAGATAGAGGGAACAAAAAAAGTTGAAACTTTGATAGTGGGTACAATCTTGACATAGTACTGAAAGACTGGCAAAACTGATTGTCTGAGACAATGTTAAAGACAACAATTCTATAGTAAAGGCTCAGAGTGACAATTCAAATCAAATTACTACTCTAGTACTATACTCCACCTTTCTTTTGAAGAAAGGAGTAGAAATACCTTGCTGCAAAGCCATCCTTCAGGCTCATGCAGGAAAACTCATTCAACACAAATATCTTTTACACAGGGCAGATGGGCTTCTGACTATTTTGTCTGAAATCCACATACTGGTAACCAACCTATTTTTCATTCACTTCGCACTGTCTACAGGCTTTGCTTTCCTCCACCAAAACTGATGGTCTCTCAGGCAAGGATGCGCGTTTCAAAGCTTGGTTGTTCTGGCAGCCTCCATTTTTAAATATAATAGGTCCCTTTTGCCATTTTTCACCTGTTTACGAATTAACTCCTCTCGCTGCCGTCGTTCCTCCTCTTCTCTTCTTCTCTCTTCCAATCTCCTAAGTGCTTCCTCCTGTTGTTGCCGCTCCTCTTCCTCCCGCTGCCGCCTTAGTGCAATTTCCTGCTCTCGTTGTCGCCTCAGGGCTTCCTCCTGGAGTTGGGAACAAAACATCCATCTATAAATGGCATTTTATTGATGAGCCACATCAGAACACAGACTAACTACAACATGGTCTGGCCACATAAATGGCCTCAAGAAAAGCTCCTTAGCTCCAAGCTATGCACTACCAAAACAACTACATTAAACACTACAGACCCACAACGTTAACAAGTTTTCTGATGCAATGTGCATCTCATATATAAACCAATTATTTTAATGAAAAACATTAAATCATTGCATATCTTTGGTTTTAAAAAGAATAGGTGTTGAGAATGAAAACAAAGGGTGAGACTCTTCTTTCCAATATGTAAATTTGAATGTGTGGGTATCATTAATTCCTTTTTTTGGGGTGCCAGCTGTAAGTTGGAAGCTTTTCCTACTTATAGGAGTTCTAAACACTGACTGCTCAAGTGCACTACAAAACTCAAACCACAACTCCAGACACTAGAATTAGGCTGAAGCTGCCCAGTGCACTTAAGGACACTGTAAACTTTGAAAGTTTCAGAGATGTGGAACTCAATGAAGGCTTTGACTGGGCTATTCCTATGCTATTTAAATATTATGGGCAACAAAAGGTCTCTTGAGGGCTTTGATTTTGGGCTATCCCTAAATTATTTAAATAGCTTCAAATAAATTATGTTTTGCTTTCCAAGTAGCAAAATTATTTACTTACTCAGTAAGAAAACATCAGCACCCTTTCCTCTGAAGATCAACATAAACAGAAATTTTTCCATTCTGGTCCTTGCTTTTTGGAGGAGTAGGGCACAACCAGTCCTCGGTTGGCTTCCTGTATATTGTTAAATGGCAGTGCATCTGTGCAGCTTCTCCTCCAGTTCTAACTTCCCCTTGCAATCAACAGCCTTGGCTTTTGCTGCCTTTTCTGATCTCTGAAGTGCAGCAACTGCGTTAAGGCCATCTTGCTTTTCGTTCCTTTATTCTTCTCTCTGCTTTGACTTACACTGCCAGCTCAACCTAAAGATCCTACTTTTTGGACAAGAACTTTCTTAAGTTTTTATCAATATATTTTCCTTTTGAACTATCACTACTGTGCAATTGTACTCTGGCACGTTTTTTATAAGCATTATTCACAGGTTGAAGGGAGACCAATTGTGCAGCATAGATATAAATTTTGGACTTTGGTAAATCAAGGAAGTTAATTCTGAAATCTGAGACCTTTTTACTAAATCTGACACCAAACCTTCATATTCACACAGCACAAACTCCAATACAGGTCACTGAACAACTGGACCAGGTTTCTTGACAGTGGCTGATTTCAGATGTCTACAATATAACTGTCGAGTAGACAGAACATTTTTTATAAGCAATTCTATGGCACTGAAGAGCTGCTGGCTGCAAGCCAAGGAGTAATTCATATTCCAGTATATCACTTAAGTGGTTTAGTGCTAAATGTAAGTGCTGTAAGTGTAAGTCTTTCTTCCACTAGCTTGGAGATAAAACAGTAGCTTGGGAATCGTTCTCTCATTAATCAAGTTCTTGATTTGTCATATTCATAAAAGCTTCAAGCACAACACACAACACCTAGAAGGTTTCTGTAACTTGGGCCTGTAACTGAATTAATTGGACACGTGTTCGAGTCACGATAATCAAGTGTCCCCAAATACAAGTGCTGAAAAATTTCTGCCTGTTTCTTTCACTGAAAAGCCTAGCAAGGAGGCTGGAGGTGTGCCAGTCTGCTTTGTGTGACTGCAGACCACACAGCAGGATCTCGGCTCAGGATGCCTCGCCACCAGCCAGGCTGGGGGGCTGTTTGGCACTAGTCACAGGCATAACACAGTACCTGAGAGAGATCAGAGGCACCAGGTCCTCCTTTACAACAGCAGTTCATTGACATCTCTGCTCTATGTTCTCTTTGGGAAAGGAGGCTAGAATTGCCATTGATCTGTAGGGATCTCTTCCTTGCCCAAATATGCCAGGAGAGACACTGCTGAATGACAGCAATTAAAAAAAGACTCCTCTCCCCTCGAGAACTGAAGACGAACAGTGTTGTACCAACACAAGGGAAAAATCTGCAAGACTATGAAAAGCTGGGAACCACATGACTGATAATTCTTTTTTCCTACTCTTCACAGCTATTAAAAAAGGTCATCTTAATGTTTCCTTCTGTATCTTTGTATTATTCGATGTTTTTGTTTGAGCATGTGACCGAAACCATTCAAAGCTCTCCAGCTCTCTGCCACTGACTTGGTATGGGAAACAGACTCACTCCTTTGGCTCTTGCTGCTCCCATATTCATGGCTTCCTGCTCCAAAAGAATCCAATATTCTTTAGCATCTTTTCTAATAATTGTTTTCAAGCACACACACCTTGTTGTACAAACAACTTATTTCAGATCTTTTAAAATATCTAGAATATTGCAGAAGATCCTTAAGCAGCAAGCCTCATTTTGGTAGGCTCTGGATCTTTAAATAAAACATAAAATTTTTTGCAGTTAGCAAAACCTGCAGTTCTGCTTGTCTGTGTTACTAGGGCTTAGAAATCTATTATTTTTTTGGATCTCATCTTTGAACCAGGTACTTTGAAGGGACCACTAAAGACATAATTCAGAGAAAACAATTATTAGCTAATTATTAAACCTCAAATTTTGTTCTTGAAAGTGATCAATCATTACAAAATAGAAGACATCAGATCAGAAGCAAAAAAGAAACACAGGAGCTACACAAGCTGGGCATTACTGTTTGCAATTCTACAGAGCAAGTAATTGATGAAAACTATGAACAGAACTGGATTCAACATTTGGTATGACATTTCAACCTACAGAATTGAATTTCTATAAGTTACTTTTTTTTTATTTAGAATTCACCATCAACAGCATATTTACTAACCTTATATACTAGTCTTTTATGCAGTATTACATCAAAAGCCTTCCTGAAGTCCAGGCAGATTAAGTCTACTGCTTCACCCCTCTCAGCTCTCACTGTCATCTCCTCAAAAGAAGTTAATCAAATTTGTTAAGCATCATCTCCTCTGTATAAATCCATGCTAATAAATCAGTTCATCCCTGATTCTACAATGCCTTCCAGTACAGAAGTCAGATTCAAATATTAGACCAGTTTTTTTTTAAATACAGAACACAATATTATTTTCTCTTCCCAGAGAAGTGCTTAAACTCTTTGTTACCTTTTCAAGACATTACTGCTCAGAATTAAGCATTGTGGCAATTATTCCATTGATAATGAACTAAGATACTGCTGTTACTGCTTTTCAATCCCATTCTGCTTTCTCCTTGTAAATAGTTATTTCCCACAACATCTCAGAAAGCGAGTCAGATTGGTTACTGTACAAATCCAAAGTGGACAAAAAACTTTGGAATTTAATGAACATTTCTAAGTTATACACAGTAGCAAAGCTGTTAGTCTGAAAATAAACAACCCAAGTCTGTTTGAAGCCACCACGGATGAAACACATTGAGTTACCAGGTGATCAGCTGAAAAATTAGTTGTTATTAAAACAGATGTAAAGCAACTTAACTCAAAAGTTAAACTTTTGAGTGTATGATTGCTTTAGTGCTACAGTAAGGTTGAACTCGAGCATTGAAGGATGCTTTCCACCATATACCATAATGACTTGCTGTACACAAAGTAGATACATTCAAGCAAGGAGCCATTTCTTTATAGACTTGATTCTTAAAGATACCATGAAAGCTAACTATGTGTCACACTGCAGTCTACTGAAACAGATTTTCAGTGATAAAACCCAACCACTGAGTGAACCGAGGTCTGTGACTAACTTACAACTAAAACTGAAGATTCTAGAGGCTTCCTCAGAAATGTCTGATCCTTAAGCCAGGAAACACACTTTACAACTGCCTACCTAAGCACATAGGAAATATTATAAGGGACAAAACTATTACTTTTCCCCTATTCTTCATGTGCTACCTTACAGGGCACTTGTTGAATAACTCCTTAGTGAATAAGCTCAACAATGCGCTTGCCCTAATCCTTCACATGCAGAGTGAGAACTTTAACTTCCACTGTCTCTCCCTCCTATAACACCTAAGGAACAATTAATCTTTCTTCCACACAGAATTCTGAAGTAAACACTAGATACATCAAGCTAATAATGTCTCCAGATTAAGAATGTACTACAACTCCTACATTCGTTCTCCTACTGCAACACAGATCGTGTTGTGCATTTTAACAAATCTGCTTCTCCATACCACATCCCTTCCTTTCCCAAATACCAGCTCCAGAAAATAAAGCTGACAGACTTTACGACATAGCCCAGAAAATAATTCATTAAAAAAAATTTACTAAGCTTCAAAAAAATCAGGGAAAAATAAGCTAAATGTTACACCACTTTCTTCCTCTACGGCCCTCCACATTTTATTAATTTGAAAATGTGTGCCAAGATCCAGTCTCCTCCAGAACACCACCTATCAAAACACAAGACATATAATTGACACTAAGATGCTGGGAGGGAATATTCCACACAGACTAAAGCCTCTCAACTCACAAAGAGAAACCTATCCTGAGGTGAACCATCAAACCCCATTTCTCAAATTGCAATTTGGGCTCTTAACCTTCAAATCAATAACAGGAGAAGAATCATTTCATATACTCACATGAAAAATATTAGAACTGTCTTCGGACACACCTACCAAAGATTAATTAGACCCCACAGGATTCTTAAAGTGAGTTTTATAAAGTATTAAAATTAATTAGAGATTTAACTACATTGAGGAAACTCACTTGCTTCCTGCGGGCCAGTTCTTCTTCTTCCCGTCGTTTCCTCTCATCTTCCTGCTGCCTCCTAAGTAGCTCTTCTTGTTGCCTCCGAAGCTCCTCCTGCCTTTTCCTCTCCTCTTCCTCTCGTTTGGCCCTCATTTCCACTTCTCTCCTCTCTTGCTCTAGCTACAATTCACATAAAACTATACTCAGATGCAGGTAACGTATTCCTACACCATGTCTTAGGGCAACTCTGCTGAGATTACAGTAACAACATAACAGATGAAGCCTCTGACAGACGCTCTCCCTTAATTGTAATTTTACCTATCAGCTGGCTGCCTGCTGGGGTCAGATTCCTCAAACAGTCTAGAACAATTTCTGACAACTTCTGTTCTCTAACGAACACCAGTTCTCTAGTCAGTCTTTCTGTATCAGCTCCTTAAAATAACCTCTGACTTTAGAAGCTTGTAGTGAGTTGCTTTTTAAATTACAGGAGTAATTTAATACTAGAGTAAGTGTGAAACAACTCTGACAAGAAGGACTCTTATGCTTTCCCAAACCAATTCTGGTGAAAAGATGCAAGGATAAGAGAACAACTACTTGTTCCTACTCAGGGTTTGGCACGACAGCTCATGATGATCCCATTTTAAAACAGAGGTGGCTGGTGAAGAGTTTTTAATCACAAGTGTAAAAAACATAACCTCTACTTTAGGAGGTCAGCAGTACCCCGACAGCAATGGTTTCCAAACAGCAGTCCACAAGGATTTCATAACTGGTTTCTATAACCCACATTGTCTTTATGGTGTTTTCCATGAAAATCCAATCAAATTCATTCACAAGAGTGGCCTGAAGATTGAAGAGCTAATAGTCTTCCATTGGCTCAAGAAACACAGCTACATTGCAGAACAGCAATCCCAACTTCTTACAGTACAAAACAGTTTCTGACCTTTGCAGCTTTGGCCTTCTCGAGCTGCTGAAGTTGTTCTAGAGCTGGTCCCTGAGCTGCAGTATCAATGGGGAGATCCCAGACACTGCTTCCTTCCCAGACTAGATAGTGAAGAAAACAAATATTGACAAGCAAAATAAAGCACATCAACAAAACACAACTGAAAGGGGAAAATCTTATGTATGCAGTTACTACATTTTATGAATGAAAATTAGTCAGTAGAGGGCCACCTTATCTTCCTGTAGAAAAAGGCTTGTCCATTACTGAAGCAAGGCTGGGTTTCCTACAAAATTCTACGCAAGAATCAGCTGCTCGAACTCCTCCCACCAGAGCAGAACACCTTCACAACACAACACTCAATTAATTCATTTGGATCAAGACTTCCCATAACCATAGGAAAAAATTACCATATTCTTCACAGCTCTCAAATGGAATTTAAACTGCAAGGCAAAGGAGCCTGAACCAGTTAAAAAATACTGATGCAGAAATAATTTCCCATCATGTCAAAAAAGGATCGATCATCTCCAAGGTGCTGGCTCTTAATCCATGAACTTTTCTCAACAGATCTGACATGTGCTGAGCATCTTACCTGTAGGCTGTGAAGCTGACTGAAGTTCCCATATTGAGCCAGTGTCCGGCACTGACACAGACCTTGTAACAGGTGGCATCATGTTCTGTTCAGATATTCTGCAACACCAACAGGGAGAGTCAACAGGCTGCTTCCAGGGAGAGGAGTGCTCTGAACATGTGTAAGATTCAGTAACTTGTAACATACTCCTCTCCTTCCACACCTCTATTTAAAACACAAATATGGTGTGGACAATACTACTTGCTTGCAGAGTTCTTGCTCATCACAGCCCTGCTGCCAGGTCACAGCTAAGCCAGTTACTGCTACAGTTTTGCATTTGCTGCTTGTAGGCTTGTTTGAAGAACAAGCATCTAGCATTGCAGAACTCAGCTGGCAAAGCCATCCTGTTACCAGCACAAGAGATCTGCCAAATAGGTACGATTTGAACTACGAGATTTTCCTCCTTGCTCTCATAAATATTCTGAGGTAAAGGCTACAAATGTAAAGAAGCATTTGAAATCCTGCAATTGTTTTGTATTCACACAATCTTTAAAATATGTAATGCTCAAATATGAGCAAACCTGAATAGGTGACTGACAAGATTATAATTATCGTTATATACAAGTTAAGAGTATGGGAAGAGTGGTACTCAGTTCAAGTTTGGGCTAACTCACCTCATCTTCAGGGCCTGGAACTGTTGCAAGAGAATAGCAAGCTGCTGCTGCTGCTGGGATGAAAGGGCTGCCTTCTGCTGCTGAGCCAGCACCTGTGCATACTGTTGTCTTCAAAAGAGAAGCAGAGAATGACTGGTATTTGTTCACTTATTTATATCATGCCCAAGCTGCAGAAGCTGCACATGGATCCATTCTCTAGGACTAAGCCCCCTGACCTACATAAGATGTATGCTAAATACCACAGGAAACCACCGAGCAGGGCCTTGGAACAAACCAAAATACAAGAATACAACAAACTGGCCCACATGAGCAGAACCAAATTTCTCTTCATCCTTCAACTGTCAGCTGGTTACTGTTGTCCAGTGTTTCTCTTGTAAGCTATGCAACACTACTTCTCTTTTTCTACAAATTACATACAGATTGCTAAGAGTAACCTGGCTTTGATGAGTGCCCACTTAAAGAAATCAATCTCTTCCCCAGTATTTCAAGGCACCCTTCTAGTGCAGGGCTGCCTCATCGAGTCATAAGCTGACAATCAGTATTCAAAAATCAGAACCATGGCACAAGTTTTAAGGACCTCTTGAATGAGTAGTTTTATCTGACTGCTTTCTTTTCTCCAAGCTCCTACAAAACAAGTTGTTAGGAACTGGCTAGAACTGAACAACTGGCAACTCTAGCAAAAAATGGATGACAAACTGCTTTCTCCAGCAGTTACCCTTCACTGATCTTCAAAAAGCTGAGCAAGCAGACCAAAAGTTCTGTCTTCTCAATCTCCAGTTCCTTCCCCTGACTCCAAAACATCCAAACTGCACCAAACATCACCAAAGCTACGCATGACACTGAAAAAGACTCTGAAAAGCACATCTGGGGTAACCACGCTGTCCTAATCCTGCAGCCTGTGGAGCCTCTGGTGCCTGTGGAAGCAGGCTATTGCTGTTGGAGGTGAAGCACTCCCACCCCGCTGCCCAAGGAAACAATGACAAGAAGATGAACCCAGATGATTAAATATACAGAGCAGAACACAGCCAGTGGAAGATCTCTGGGACTAGCAGTCTTACTGTATTAAAAGATGCTGATACTGGAGGTGCTGCATTTGGATCAGGGCCAACTCCTGTTGTCTGGTCAGTCGCTCCTGGTCCAGCTCGCCCTGTGTTTCAGAACAAAACATTCTCTTTCAGTAACATTCTGTTTTCAGTAATGTATGGTAACAGTGGTATATTGCAAATGCAAGCAATGTAGAAGTTGCATTCTCAACTGAGAAGACAAAGAAAATAGAAAAATACCTAGAGAGAGATCAGTATTTACAAACAAAGCCTGTACTATGGTGACTGTGAAAAACACAGCACTTGTGTGTACCACAGGACCGAGCCCTCCAGCCATAGACATGGCAAACCAAACATTTTTAACTCGAGTGTCTTTCCTCCTCTTAGAAAGGTAATTTAACTCAGGGCTCAACTTTGGTGTTTGGAACAGCTGCAATTCCAAGGCAGAGCAGCTCACACATAAATAGCTCAATTTGCATTTGTTACAGGACTATTTGGATACTGTAACAGTCACATAATTACCAGATGTGGAAGCGGTGCTGGACCTGGAGTGAAGGGAACCCGGCCCCACATTTTCATGATGTCTCCAAGCGGCTGGAAGGTCTCATCACAGGCTCTCTTAACCAACAGTGACATAGTGAAGTATCCAGCCTGGAACCATTCTGCCATCTCCTGATTACTGAAAGGACCTGAAAAAACACCAACCAATACACACGGGGGAAAGGGAAGTAAGGCCAAGCTGAACATATTGGAAACAAAGAGCACGGTGCTTGTTAAAGTAACACAGTACCCAGCATCAGGTGTTCCTGTCCATCTCCTCCACCTGCCTGGGCAGACAGTACATTCAAGGCTGGAGTGTCAATGCACTCATCTAGATCCTCACAGTGGCTACAGCATTGCCCCAGACTGTCTGCTGAAAAGTGCATGACTGCTTTGGCCATGCACTGGAGGGAGACGGGGCAGCTCCGACACGAAAGCCAAGCAACCCTGGTGGTGTGAGCTTGCTCCAGCTCACACACACCCTGCCGGCCAGCAACACTCACTGCCTCAGGCTCAGCATCACCTTGACAACAATTGCAATTTCCAGTCTGGAACTCAGCAGCATCCACTAGCTGACAGTGCTAAAAGCACAAGCATACTTCCCCCAGTTATACTGCACAGATAACTGAAGAACCTTCACCTGTTCCAACTTTTGTCTTCAGGCCACAGGAATTCATAGGTTTTACAAAAGTTTTGCTTCTGGAACTTAGCAGACAAGCAGATCCACCTCTCGGTGGAAGATTACATTTTTTAAGATAATGAGGAAATCAGTTTCTCTTTCCTTTTTCAAAAAGCTATGCTTCTCCTCTTACTCTTTTTCCTCAAAAAGACTTCAAACACTCGCTTCAAAGGAGGACTCCTGTACTAATTTTACATATGCAAACAGACACAAAACCAGTATGAAAAATAGGTTATTTAGCAGAGTAGGAACCACATGAGTACAACTTTTGCAAAAATATCTGCTGAAAAACAAGAATGCTCAGTGATTCTTGCCTTAAGTATCTTTAGAAGGTAATTCCTCCCAGAGAACATGAAACGACAAGAGGCATCCCAAGAAAAAACTTATGTGGGAGTGTTTACTTCTGCAGTTCACATTCAAGGAAATTCTTAACTCAAATGAAAAACTGTTTGATGGTCACAATAAACACCCAACAGCAACTACCATACACACTCTGTAGCACACTAAGCAAATAAAAACGCTTTATGGTTAACGTCCTTCAAGTTTAAAGGGGTGAGGAGAAAACCCTAAAGATGTGCAATTCCTACAGACAAGATCACAGAGATCCCACAAATAACACCCCTACAAATCCCAGCTAGAGCTCACAGCTGAGGAAGTCATTCACACTAAACAGTGTCAGCAACTACTACTTAGTGAAGTACAGCTAGTAAGGAAGTCACTACTTAATTGCATTTTTGGGAGGCAGCTAAGCAGCTGCTAAAATACTACTCCAAGACCTCTGAATCTTCTGAAAGCAATGCTGCAAGTATCCATACAAAAGGCCTGTTCCAGCTTTACTTGTAAAAAAGCTGGTATTATATGAACTAATAACACACTGGCTGCAAGTACAGTTTAAGCTGAGATCATGCACGAGCACTAGCTTGTGAAAACTGATTTTCTCTTTGCTTTAAACATACTACCCTGAATACTCAATGTCTTCAGGCTGAGACTAGAAAAGTGATTTCAGTGTTTCTCATGGATTCTTCAACAAGCTGCTGAATGGTCACATTCTTGTTTTGTTTCCGCTATTATCTGGAAATCTGAGCAACTATTGGCATGAAAAACAGGTTTTAGTCTAACCTCTATTTACAGAAACATGAAGTGATAGCAAACCTTAGCCACGATAAAGTATAATTCTGGACATTAGGCATGCTGAGCTGATAGGGCAGTGATGGGTTGAAGATTTATTTTCAAAGTTTCATTCTAGAGTGGTAAATTCCCTGTGCTGTTTTCGTGAAAATAAGCACCAGTATCTGCTGGCAGCAATTTTGTGAAGAACTCTTAACAGTTCTGTGAAACAAAAGAGGAAGTGTAAAGGGCACAGACCTACCCTGAATTTCTCCTTGTGGATCTTTGTAGTACCACTTCTGCATGGCTTCATGGAACAATGGCATAGAGGAACCCTTTGCTCTGTGCTCTTGGATTTTTGCTGCCAGCCTTTCATCATCCAGGGCACTGTCCTGCAGGTATGCCACCATTTTCTCTGCTTGCTGCAGGAGACATCAAAACCAGCAAGGAATACAACAGTTAGTTGTGAGCTTTGAAAATGTGTGCCAGATACAACCCCCTTGTACTACCCAGTGCTCAGGAGCATACCAGGAATTACAGGCAACTCAAGGACTGGTGGAACTGCACCACAAACCCTGACCTCAGCCTACCACCTTGTCAGAATCAGGAATAAGCACAGTTCACCTGCTTAAATAAAGCTTTAAAACAACTTGCCAAGAAGGTCCCACACAGTATTGTGGCAAAAAACAAAACAGATATGGGAGCACCAGCATGAAAAATGCTCTATATCCCAGCAGTCAGTAAACTTCCACGCACACAGCTTGCACTTTGTTATATGTGCTTTTTGGTTTAAACACATTAGGAATACTGTTTTATGGTACGTTTATGGCAAATGGTAAGGCTACTTGACAGTGGTCATAAGCACTAGGATGTGTAGCTTTTTAACACTGGGTATAGTATCCTTACTGAGAAAAATTCTGCATAGGCTTGAATTATTCTCAAAATAAATAGGGGGGGGAAGTAGCTCTCAGTATACGTTGTAAAGTTTCAACTGCATTTTTGTTTTTATGGGCTTCAAGTATTTTTTGCATTCCACATTCCTCCAGTCTCACGATTGTCAACAACAAAGGAATTTGAGAAATTTTACCTGCTCTAGGTGTTTGAGGCCCTCTTCATCGTCTGGGTCAGTGGGAATGTTGCCCATGCCTGGAGCAGCTGTGACAGGTGTCTGAACTGGTCGCAGAGCAGGATTTGAATTGGAAACAGGAGGAGAAAGGTGAGCAGGAGAAGCTGTGTCTGCAGAAATCTGTGGCAAAGGTTGAGCAACAGAAGCCAAATCTAAAGGAAAAAGGTTAAAATTAGTTCATTATCTTTAATATAAACAAAAATTAGTTAAGAACTGACTGTAGAAAACATTCAACAGCTCAAAATTAACACCAAAGCAGAAGTATTTTCAGATCTTCCTGTACATATGGCTGCACATTGGTACCATTTACAGCAAAGGCACCCACCCTAACTTCAAGGAACAGACAGTGCAGAACTCATCACATTCCAGCATAGGCCATTCCCTGGCAAAAGCACCTTGCCCAGACTGATCTGCTCTGCCACAATGAGATACATCCACGACTGGCTCGTGTTTCTCTAGACTGCATTGCAATGTGAAGTACCAGTGCACTGCAAGCATTTGAGATAGTATATCCAACAAATCTTGTATTTATAGACCAGTTGGCAAATTCGAGCCTTTCATCACCATAATCCAGTCCTCACCTCTTAAAAGAGACCAAGACAAACACAACCAGTAATGGAAACTTACTAAATTTATCATCAAGTTTATTACCTTCCCCTCTGTTGGACATTTTGGCTGGTGGTGTATTCTCCGTTCGATTCTCTTTATCTTCTGTTTTTTCTGTTCTTTCTGGCACAGACTCCTCCTTCCTTTCAAAAAGACTCGTCTGCAGCGGGTCTGGAGGCTGGGATTTCGGTGGGGTATCTGATCTGGCAGCCGGTGAAGATGTTTGGACTGCTTCTTCCACTGCTTCTGTAACATTGCATGGTTCTACGTAACTGAATTAACAGAAATCCTACACTGCAGCACAGAACAGATGCATGAGAAGTCTCCCTTACCTGCCACTACTCTATCTGTTTTCTCCCCCTCTTTCTTGTTGGTCTTTTCATGATCTTTGGCTTCTTCATTGTGGCTCCCTTCAGAGTCGGATCTTTCTTCCCCTTCCTCCACAGGTCGGAAGTCCATCTCCTGTTCCTCGGGGATTGGCTCCTTCTGCACCTTCTACAAAGTCAACATAACAATCCATAATCCACCTGACATGACAGGACACTTGCTCCAAGTGAACAAAGGGCCAAGACAGCTTTTTACCTTTAAAGAGAGAAACGCTCCAGAGGAGTCAAATGTTCCCATTTCTTCTTCTGCATCTTCTAAGCACCACTCGGGGAGACTGTCCCTGTCATCATCCATGCTGCCACTCCCACACCGTACTCGTCGATAGCCCCGTTCGTCATCTCGTTCCCGGAAATCAAATTCAAATCTCCGCCGTCTCTCCATGTGTTCTCGCCAGCCTGCAGAACGAGGGCCGTCTAAGGTGGGGGGAAAGTAACTTTACAAACAGTCCCGGGGGTAGGAGCTCACTTGGGAGGGCGAGGGGGTGGGTGAAGAAATGACAAACAGTGACAGAAATGCAGAAGGTCCCTACAGGGTACAACCCACCTATGAACAGGCATCTTAAAGGACCAGGGAAAGACAAAGAGTATCTTACCTTTCAGCAGGAGACTTTCAAATATTGTCCACTGTATAACCCCACATTATAAATTGTATTATGAGTATTAAAAAAAACACAGAAGGCTAAGAAAGATGAGCTACATAATCTAAGCATGCTGGGGCACCAAAATAAGACAAGCAACACTAGATACTGACTGCATTTACCAGCCACCACTGACTTAATTTCTTTTTGGCATCTTATAAAGTTTTCATATTTTCTTTTAGGCAACCTGCAAAAGTCACATCCTGAACAAACCACCCATGCTTTCTTCCTCCTGTCCTCAGAGACATTTCTGTGCATATATGTGAAAAATAGACAGACAACTGTTCAAATACCTTTGAAGGAACTGTTAAGTCTCTTGAGCAGTCATTTTTTAGCCATGGAATACTGAAATTTGGAATGATCATAAGGAAAGGGTGAAAACTTTCCGAATTCAAGTATAAATTTAATTTCACTTTTTCATCTATTCAGAAGACCCAACCTTAAAATTCTGACTGCAGTATTGCGATTTAAACTGTAAAGAACTTGCTGCTAAGGAAAACAAATTGGGAGTGAAAGGATTGCAAACAGCTTTCCATCCAACCAAAGCTATCTTTACCTGAAAGGTGCAAAGCAAAAACAAAAGCACCTTGACTTTTAGTGCTTTTATTGGTGGCTGTGTTCTTTTCTGGAGAAAAAACCCTCTTTTTTTTGGTCTCAGAACCTGTGCAGTCGGTGCAGTCTCACTGTTTAGCAAATGGCCACCAGAAAAGTCAGAGCAGAAACTGTTCCATTTGCGTCATATGAATGAAGACTGTTTCCACACCAACCCTAATATCCTAAGTATTAATATTAACCATGCAAAAATCCACCTTTGTCTCACAAATACAGGAAATGTAAAACAAACTCCTCCTAGAAACACTATGAACTCTTAAGATGTTATTTTAACAAGGAAAAACAAAAGGTCAGACTTTAACAAGGCCTTCACTATACCACATGCTCTTATTTGCAAATAATTCCACTGTCTAGCTTCATCTATGCTTTTAGTTATGCCTTGGAAAATAAAAACAACACATTTTTGGTATGCAAAACTGTCAAATCAGTGTTCTGAGGCAACCTTTTTAATGTCATTAAGGAAAGAAATAAGGTACACTAAACTTGCATGTACCCCATCGTTTCTGCCCACTTTCAAGTAGTTCTTAATTTTAGGCCTATTATGTCAATCTCTTGTTCATCAGTAACGTCTCAAAAAAGATGTAAGCAAAGACAAAGGCCCACTGAAGATGGCCTAAAGGAGTAAGGACTCCAGAGAGCTCAAGCAATGACATTTCATGCACCCTCTTCAGAAGAGGACACCTGCGTCACGCCCTGCACACCTCTTCCCACAGGCCATGGCCTCCAACTCGGTGCAGACTGAGGAGGTGCAGGTCTCCAAGGGCCTTCTTTTCAGGCCAGTCATACATATGAACAGCTCATTAAAACACTGCTCAATTTTAAAAGAACGAAAAGCATCTCTGGAAGCAACCAGCAACTAAGCAGGACAACACAGTCTACCTGAAAGTCTCCTCCCCCTCTATTCTGCCTTGGTGAGGCCACATCTGGAGTATTGTGTCCAGTTCTGGGCCCCACAATTCAAAAAAGACATGGAACTGCTTGAGAGAGTCCAGCGCAGAGCCACTAAGATGATTAAGGGAGTGGAACATCTCCCTTATGAGGAAAGGCTGAGGGAGCTGGGGCTCTTTAGCTTGGAGAAAAGGAGGCTGAGGGGTGACCTCATCCATGTTTACAAATATGTAAAGGGTGAGTGTCAGGATGATGGAGCCAGGCTTTTGTCAGTAATGACTAATGATAGGACAAGGGGCAATGGTTTTAAACTGGAGCATAGGAGGTTCCATGTAAATATCAGGAAGAACTTTTTCACTGTGAGAGTGCCAGAGCACTGGACCAGGCTGCCCAGAGAGGTTGTGGAGTCTCCTTCACTGGAGATATTCAAAACCTGCCTGGATGCGTTCCTGTGTGATGTACTCTAGATGACCCTGCTCTGGCAGGGGGGGGGGACTAGATGATCTTTCGAGGTCCCTTCCATCCCCTTAGATTCTGTGATTCTGTGAAAGAAGTTCTGCTGTTAAAATGGCATCAGGAGAGCAGGGTTAAGTTTACTCCCTCTCTCCTCACCAGAAACATCAACACATCTAAACCAGGACTTCCTTTGGAATCGGGGAGCTTTTCTGAGGTTTAAATGTGAGAGGTTACTGACAACCAGACTGCATTTCTGATTCAAACCACTGGCAGACATCTCCTCACTACAGTCAGCAGTGTCCGTGTCAGGTTTCCCAGTGTGTGGAAAAACAGTTGTGGCCTGGACCTGGCAATGCCATAACCTACAAACAGATCAGCATCTCTGCCTCTTTGCTATCCTGAGGCTCACAAATAGCTGAGCAGCTCTTCTCCAGCTCTCTTTTATATAGAGGAGGAAGATTTGGTACTAGAAACTTTCTGGGCAGCCCTAAATGGGCCATCTTGAGACTGTACCTTGAGAAGAACCTTGGTTAGCTTTACACGGTTTACAACCCTGCACCAGGAACACCAGCTCTTCATAGAGGCACCCAAAAACATGCTTTCTGAAGGGGAATTCTAAGTGTTTTCTTATTTCCAAGTATCTTCAAAATTCAAATTAAGAACACAAAGAGATTTTGTTTACCACATGGTCTGCTTGCAAAGACTAAGTCACACAACCTCCTTTTACAGCCCACACGTTTTCAGAGCTAGGTGGACCAGCACAAAGAGGTAAGTGGAACAGACACATGCCCTTCTTTCCTAATAATAACAGAAGTTTCTAAAAGTCTAGTTAGAATAGTGAGCAACTCAGGTGTGAAGTACAGGGCTGCCCATCTTTAAAGTGAGCCAAAGTAAAGACAAATGTTAAATTCTTACCTGAAGTTTTCTAACCAACTGTTAGGACACCAACATAGCTTTAAATTCAGCCCTGTAGTAGCCTTAAACACCAGTTATATCACTAAGATTCCAAGCTAAAAGAAAAAAGTTTAGGCTAAATCTACCCCTTGCAATTTATGGTGACATTACAGGTGAAAAAAAGGAACACTAGCTGCTTCAGGATCCAAATACACTTTAGTCTCAATTATTAACTGCTACTTATCTCTTAAGTTACATTCTCTAATTCAGAAGAGAAATTTCTGATGTATAGTAAACCAATACTAAATACTAAAGACAAAGGACAGCAAACATTTTAATTTTTTGGCATGTATTGCATAGGAACCTAATTTTTATTTTGCTCAATTGTAGAGCAAGATTCTCCAATGTACTTTAGTTGCTTTAAGACTTCAGAAGTACAAAGCACAACAGGCAAAAGATAAGAAGTTGATTGATTCAAAGCAGTTGATTCTGAAAATGGAATCAATCAAGATGGATTAAAAAAAATTTTCAATAAAAAAACGCAGTAACCAAAATGTCTGAGACTACCAACTCAGGCCTCTCTAAAATGCTTTTCAGAAAAAAGATCTTAATAGAGCTGCTTAAGCAAGGACAAAAAAAATCATATAGAAGAGAAGTTTTAGGCAAGGAGAGATAATTCCTATTTTTAAGGATGACTTGGTTAACAAAAAACCACCAAACCCAAAAACATCTACACATCATTCACTGGTTTTGAGATGAAAAGGAGGTTTGTATAAGTATCTGATAAAACAGACTTGTAAAGGGCAATCACCGTAGGAATGCAAGAGCTGGAACAACAGAAAGAAGGAGCTTTTTAGGTAAGCGACCATTAAATCATTAAGAAAGATGGCTAAAAAAATTTAAAAAATAAATTTAAAAAAATCAAGATAACTTTGAGGCAGCTACTGAATTAAAAGCTATGGTCACATTCTTCTTGCAGATAGCTAACCCACTCTGAAGATCCTCTTTCACATCCACACTAGCAGCAGTACCACAGTTACCCAGAACAACCACCGAAACACCTTTTCCATTGTATAAGCCAAGGAAAGACCTAATCTCCTCAGACCTCAGCCCTAGTGCACAGACAGAAGTAGAAAAAGTAAGAAACCCCATAAACTCTGACTGGAAAAGCCTGGTGATGCAATCCAGACACGCTGCAAAACCAGACAAGTTTACATCCTTCCGAATTAAGTAGCAGAAGGAAAAAAGCATTAGGCTTGTCTATTTTAAGAAGTCTGACTGATTTGCTGCTTCACTTCACTACCAATACTCCCAAGATCCCTCACTTCATATGAGGCCCAGCCATGTGAGAGGAGAACGGTTTAAACACAGCATGGACACATGACAGATCCCTTCAACTACGTCAGGGAGTTAACTTTAGCTACAATAAGCCAGAACACAGAATCCATGAAAATCTATACTTGGGGGCACAAGACTGCTTCAGCGGAAGCACTCCATCCTCTTGATCTTTTGTGCCTATTAAAAAAACACAAAATGGGCAGATTTAGGTCAGCCATCCTGCAGTAAACACAGCTGAAGGAGCAAGAGGAATTCAAAAGCTGGAAAACACAAAGGTCTGTGGGAATCAAAGTATTCTTTGCTGAATGACAGAAGAAGATAAACTCAAGCCTGACAACCGCTATTTTCTTCTAAACTGTTCTCACCCAAATGAAGACAAGCAGCACACAACCTAGTAGGGAGTGTGCAGAGCCAAGTCAGAGGAAGGTCCAGCTAAACAAATGACGACAGCACTCTGAAGACATTCCTCTATTTTTAGCAGGACACATGATTAGTACTATTACCTAACAGCAGAGTAAGTACAAAGAAGCAGTTCAAGCCATGCCAATTTCAGTTAAACTCATTGTTTAAAGCAAGAATGTGATTAAAACTGTTTTGATGGTCCTGTGGCTACTACTAAGAGAATTCAAACACAGTTCTGACCAGAGCTGAGAGACTACTGCAATACAGCACTCAACTCAGCCTATCTCAAAATCAGCAACTCCTCTGCAGATTCACAGAATTCTTAGTACAGGCTTTTTATGATATCTGCTAAAGCTGACTTATAAGTGTAGTTGTTTACTACAGTGAAAATTCAAGCAAACAGTAATATTTCCCATGACAGAAGTAAGATCAATTTTCAAAACCTTCCTCAGAACATCTTCCAAAAAAGTTCAAGACATGAATGAACTTCTGAACTTTGAGGTCTATGCTTCCTTTTAAGCTAAAGCATGCAGGCCTGTACTTGCAGCACACTGCAGTCCTGAGTATCATGCTGCATCTGATCATCATGAGGTACTACTGTAGCTGGCCTGGCGTCATCTGAACTGTGTAACAAGGCAGCAGTGTCTAATGAACAACTGTGACCAAACACTGGGGAAAAGAAAATTACGTTCTTCAAAATCTGCCCCTTAGCCCTGCTCTAAATAGAAAACATCTGATAATAAATCTAGCCTTGGGCACACTGCTCAAATTTAGTACAATCTATCAGTTGTACAGAGCAATACGCAGCTGTGGAGAGGGTTAGGAATAGAGGTAATGGTTGCTCACAACCATTGCAGCACTGAAAGTCCTTTGGGATGTTGAAAAGGCTCTTTCAATGGGTCTATCACCAAGTATGACTTTTTTTAATTGAAGAAAATAAGTTGTCCACTTCAGCCCCAAAAATGTCCCATGCTTCCTTTGCTTCCCTATTAAGATGTAACAGTAGAAGGGCCACAACCCTCCCTTGCTTCCACAGAAGCCTTCTGTATCCGAAAGATACCCAAACCCAAGATCCCACAACAGGTATGACTGGCTAGCAGGATCTTTTCCAAGTAAAAGGAAAATAAAAAGTTTCAACCATACTACTCAAATACCAAGCTCTGCTTTGTATTCCTCCTGTAACTCGGGCAATGCAATGCTGGAAAGCAAGTGAACCAGATCGACAGGCCAGGGGAGAGTGACACCAAACAGATGCCTGAAGCTTAGTGAGACAAGACCTCCTGTAACTAACCATGCATAGAGCAACACACTTTGAGGTTTTCCAAGCATGCCTCTTGGTGTTGATAACACATTTGGAAAACTAGAAAGAGGCAAACCACCCGAAGGGTTCAGTGTCAGCATCACTCTGCAGCCTCCTGTGGGTAACTTCTCTCTCCTCACCATCACAGCCATGGAGGAACAGTACAATTAAAAAACCTCCTGATCTCACCAGGCACATACACACCTGGAGCACAGCACACACAAGCACACACCTGAAAAATATTGTTCCCTTAAATACATTAGGGTATCAAAAACAAACCCACACAAATCTGTGCCAGTCATTTTGCACCGAGAGCCCCATATATGCCAAAACAGCACTGAACAACCAAAACCACAGAAACCTTACCTATTTTTGTCATGAACTTCATGCCACTTCCCTTTCCTCTGCTTTCCCCACACCCTGAATCGCCCACTGCCCCTTCTCTATAACCATGGCCACATTTTTCTCCAGATCTCCTCTCACCTGGGCTGTGCGGGCGCCACCGCTCACCGTCCCTCCGTGACCCAGCCAGTCTCCAGCCTCCATCGTCGTCTTCCCCATTCTGTTCCTCCCTGTAGATGCGCCAGTTCTCGCTCTCAGAGCGTATAAACTCGTGCTTCCTCCCTGTTGTTGCTGTCCCACCTTCCTCAAAGTTTGGTCTCACTGCAAAGAAAGCACGTGCCAGTGAATATGTGTCCCATCTTTAGGAACAAGAAACAAAAGGGTTGAAATCTTGCTCCCTTAGAGGTAGAAATGCACCAGAAGTAAGTGGTGACAGGGACCTAGGAGAGGAATAGAAGTTCATGGAAGGAAACATATGACAGAAATAAATTTAGGAAATCCCTCCACATCCCTATGTACCTTGGGATGGAAAGACTTGAGAAAAAAAACAGAAGAAAGCAAAGTACACAAGAAATTATGGCATGAATTGGAAAGACAGAAGAGAAAAAAAGAGACAGATTAGAAGACATAGGTAAGCATAAAAGAGGCCAAAGTGTGCAAAGAGAAAGAACAAACTGCTGTATCATGAAAAGTCTCACTCATGCCAACAGAAAATGAGAATACAGAAAACTATAAACATTACACACATTTTAAATAAACCAAAGACATTTGCTACTTCTGTAATAAAAAGAACGAGATCTATATATTTAATCCAGTATGACGTACAGTATTCTTGCAATGTTTTAAGAAAGACTGAAAATGTAAAGTAGGATTAAAGGTTAAACAAGAAAAAACACAGCAGTGTTAACATTATCCTGTGCATTCATCTCCTGGAGAGCTTATGAAGAGTTAGAAGCAACTATGCTTGAGCTCAAGGATGAGGCTACCAGAAATTTAGGAGATAGGGTAGTTGTTCAGTTCCTAATTGACATTAAGTTACATATAAAATAAAACTTATCAAATTCTCAAGTATTTAACGAAGAGCAACACTGCCACGAAGGGATGATGTAAATATATATATATAAAAAGAATCCACATTATACACCAATAACCCAGGTTAGACACACACACAGCTTTCACTGCTGACTCATCCTAACAAGGACACAGGACCACTGAAATAAACTGCAGGACAAGCTTCAGAACTTTTGGACCGGGTATTTCTTTAAATATGTTTAGCTGTGGAGCACCAGAATTCTCACAGGAACCATGGTGATGCCACTTCTTTGCTGTTACGGTTACGTTTAACCTGAAATTGTGTGATTATCTATAAAATATTCAAGTACTCAAGAAAGGTGTACTTAATTTTGCTTCTTGCAGTCTTAAAATCCAAAAATATCAAGATGGTATTTGGTGAAGATTGTATAGTATGTCTGCTTGCTCAGACAGGAGAAATGAAAGAAGCATGACTAAGCACTAAGATTCCTGGGATGGAAAGGGACATTTTTAAGAATTTCGTTTAGGAAGGGTAGGAGATTGCATTCCCCCTTTTTTCACCTCATGCAGCTTTTTCAGTCAATGAAAAAATGAGGATAACAGAGAACCAGAAATTCTTCCTACATACATTGCACTCTGGAGACATGAAACACGCCGTCTTTGGACTTGGAGAAAAACCAACATCCCTTCTCCACCATCTCAAAACACTGGAGAAAAAAAAGCAACACACTTTTTCTTTCTCTGGTTCAAACTTTTGCACAGTATATTGCTTTAGGGAGGTACTACAGTGACAGTGTACAGGTGGAATTCAATCCAGAGTACAAAATCCAATATATTTCCACTTTCCCATGCTCCAGGTTCACATGAAATCACTTGCCCACTGTCACAGCAACAAGTTTTCACAAGAACTTTCAAGATGGCATAGACAGGAGAGGCAGGAAACACTGCCACGTTTAAGATGGAAGAGTTCTTCCACCCTGATGACTACCTGAGAGACTACAGGTGAATACTTGAGGACCTCAGAAAGGTAACTGGTACACCTTCCTCTTATGTTATTTCTATATGAAGAGCAAGCTACAGCAAGGCTAATTTAAAGTACATCATCAGTACCAACAGGAAGCCTCAAACAACCCAGACACACATTTACTTCATTGAAGCGGACGTGTGGCTACAGACCACTTCTGTACTTACTGGCCTTAAAGAACAGAAATTCTAATTAGTGTATTTTGGGAAATCTCTGGGGATACTGGCTCTGAATAAAACAGAATTGCTGGACACTCAGCTCCCTTCATGCGGTAGTATGATGTTGGTAAATCTACTTATTCTGTTTTCCCAAGCATCACAGAAAATAAAGGAAGACAAACAGGCAGAAAATCTAAGTCTGGGAAATACAGGGTTTTTTTTCATTTTAGATCTCAGAAAAATGCCCGTAGAAGAATGTAACATGAAGTGCAGGGAAGTCTCAGTATTGCTCCTTGGAATGGGCTTTGCACAGTAAAAAACTAGGAGACAGAGCTCTGGAGCCAAGTCAGCTGAAAGCAAAACAGAGATAGTGGCCCAGGAGAGTTGCAATCCAGCAGACTGGATGAGCCTAAGACCCAGACAATAGGGAATATGCCTCATTCTTTCTGAACTTAAATTTTTTTTATACTGCAGCAAAAGACACTCATTTTTCCTCACTAAAAGAGTTGCAGAAAAAAAGTTACTCAATTTGCTATTTAGAGAGTAGAAACACATTATTTTCAGAGATGTATCTATTTTTTTCATCAAAATTCACAGCTATCACCTGACACTCGATCAGTTACATTAATTTAAGAGATTTTAGACTCCACCAATTAGGAAAAAAAGATGTTATTTCTTTCCATCGTTATTAAGTTCAGCTAAGATTCTGGGACTGCTCTTTAACACTGGCAAGCTATCAGCTCATAGGCTCTGTTCTGCTCTTCCAAAAGCATCTGGGAGGAAAAAAAAAAGTTGTGAAGTATACTTTGCCACTGAGTATCTGCCTCTCTGCAGATAGATCTATATCTATATATAAGATAGATAAGCTATAGGCATGCCCAAGGCAACTCTGGGTTTTTTTGGTCCTTAAGACAGCTGGTTTTGCTCCCAAAACTGAACTATCCAAGTCGGGTTTTGTATCCTGAACTTGCAGAAAATGGCATCCCCGTTTGCTGCTGTGGGGCTGGAAACACATCTCTACATCAAATGCTCTTTGCCAAGATCAGACACAAGTGGGATCCTGCCCCGCCTCTGATTTTATGTTCTACAGCATTAGAAATCCAAGAAACAAGAAAAAAATGGATTATAAAGGGTCAGTATTCTATTCATCTGGGGATGGTTTCACCCCATCCTGAGACCTTTCTAAACACAGAAGTACTCCAGGGTGCTGTACAAACTGCTCACGGGCTAAGGACCAAAAGAAATAAATAAAAAAGAGAAATCAACCTATGCAAGTGACAAAGACTGTCAGAACTGCATAGAGGAATACTCCCACAGCTCACAGAAATCCATACCTTCTCAAGTCCTAGCATGTAGTCTTTGAAAACTGTTCCTAGACTTGAGATCACTCCTTTCAGCTGAAATGACTTAGGTCAAAGAGTCAGTATTTGGCAATGGTTTAAGGATGAAAAAACCCCTCCAATGCAATCTATGGTTTTGCCTCGGACTAATTGACTGGACTTCCTGAAGAGAAGGAGCAGTAAAAGGGCACCTCTGTTCCAGTCTGTCACCAAGCCAGCAGTGGTGTTTACAGCAAACTTCAGATAGCGCCTGGCGGTGCCCAGCCAGAAAAGCCCACAGCTGTGCAGCACCGAGCTGAAGGGAGACCAACCCCGAGGACAAGCCTGGGATTCTGGGACACAGCCCCGTGACAACACGCCTGTGAAGAGCACTTACTAACAGGATGGCAAGTAACTTCTGGCCTGCATGCTGTCAGTCCACGTTCCTGTGACACACTCACTGTTTGGAGAGAACAAACAGGAAAGCAGTGACTGACAGCAACACTGTTTCCTCTAAACAAGAGGAAAGCTAGGAGAGTATTAAGCGTTTTGACTTGCTCTCCTCTTTCTGCTACAGGCTACAAGACAAGGATAAAAGTTAAAACCTTTGCAGATAGTGTTTTAAAAGAATTCAAATAACTTTGCTCAGATGTGTAATTTTGTGGCTCATTTTACAGAAGAATAAAACAAATGGCCTTAAGATGATGTTTCTAAAGAACTACCTTCTCATTAGGACAGGACTTGCTATGCCAGGGACGCTATAGGAACACATACACTGTGAAGTGACTCACTTGCAGCCACAGTCAGTGACAGAGATCAGAAGTTCTGATGCCCATTTCCAGCTTCGCATTTTCCCTCTCCATAAAAATCTCAATCTCAACAGCAGGTCACAAAGACATACTCCTCAAATATCACTCCGGATTTTTCACTAAATTGACCATTATCCACTGTTGTGAGTATGGGTGAACCAGTGAATTCAGGGGGACACCTGAAGCCATGTACTGTAGCTACCTCATCTGCTGCACAGTCGTGTTAAACCTGCAATCCATCCAGTTGAATCAGATTAAGAACCTGTGACCGGACACCGTACGCTTTCTACAGCACAAAATATGGCTTGCAAAAATCCTACTTGTGAATGAAAGAGGCTGTCTGTAGTGGAAGTTCAACTTTGCTACAGCATAGAGAGAAGGGTCAAGGGCAAGTCACGTTGTCCTACAGGCTTGCCACCGTGGTGGGAGTCTCCCTGCACTGCACTACCTCCCCTGGCTCTGAAGGTCACACTATGCCTATCACAATTTTCAGTGCTGTGCCTGAACATGTATTAAAATGTTCCATACTAATGAAGCAAAGAATTAATGTTTTTGCAATTTAGGGTTGGGGGGAAGGTTAAAGAAAAAAAAAAGTGAGGGAGGATTTTGTTTCCTAAGCAGGGAAGTCTACATTAATAATTTTCCCAGCAGGCCTTCAGTAGTTTTACCGCAAACAACCACAGCCTTTGTTTCTCAGATCCTCTTACATCTGACGTTCAAAGCCCTCACATCAGCAGCTCACCAAGGGGAAAAAAAAGTGTGAAATACTACAGCCCTACAAAGCTGTCCTCGGAGCACAGCGTGCTGACCACTCTGTGAGGTCCTTCAGCTAGAACATCCTCCCCGAACAGCTCTTCTCATCTGAGAAGGGAGAGAGAAATATCCTAGGTGAAAATGGTATTCTTACTGCATGGAATCAGCAACCCACCTAATCTGCATTGTTTCATT
This sequence comes from Aegotheles bennettii, assembly GCA_013398125.1. NCBI lineage: Eukaryota > Metazoa > Chordata > Aves > Caprimulgiformes > Aegothelidae > Aegotheles > Aegotheles bennettii. The sequence continues at coordinate 72,163 of VZRW01010356.1, forward strand.
CCTAGGCTTTAGCAAATCCTGTGATTAATTCCGTGTTTTCACAAAGAAGCAATGTGGAGAAGGAGGAGAAGTGGCCAGATCTATGTCTTCTGACCAGCAGTAAGCTCCAGTAACACCCTCGAGAGACCAGAGCTGTACCATTAGCTGCAGCCCACCCCTCTGCTGGCACCAACACTCAGCAGCTAGAAATGGGCAGAGGAAGAGGTGGCACGAGACAGACAGCTGTGAGACACAAGAGTTTCTCTCTTCACCTCAACAAACAGCAGGGACACTGGTTAGGGAGAAAGTATTGAAGAATAGAGTGTGGTTTTCAGCAGCAGTACAGGAAGTTTTTCCATTCAGCTTTTCCAGGGGAATTTTGGCCTTTTCAACTTTCACATAAAACTTTAAGATTATAGAAACCTAAAAAATTATCCTGATTAAGGAGGTGAGGGGGAAGGCACCCCCTTTCCAAATAAGTGTTGGAGGATTTCTCCTTGGCTGCTAAGGGTTTGTGTTGGGTAAAGAAATGCTCCTAACAAACCAGCATTCTTTTCCACATGATCAGAGCTAACCGGCCCCCCTGCAGGCAAAATGACCAATCAAATCAGCTTCACACAAAAACCAACCCCCCCCTCCCCAGCACTATAAACACAGGAATGAGACATACAAACCCATTTTTAAATTTTTTTTTTTTAAAAAAGATCTCTACTAACCACTTGTGGGAAGTTTCTCGCCAGTGCTGGGACCAATACACAAGATCAGCCCAGTACCTCTCCTGGAGCCCAGGTATTCCCCTTCTCCTGCACACAAACCCTTCAAAGACTGGTAAGTACATAAAAATATTTTTCTTAGTGTATGATTAGAAGTTGTTCTGTCATTCTGTAATCAAAGTTGCTTTCAGGGCACAGAGTTTTATTTCTAAAGCTTGCCAAATTAAGTATGACCTTAAACAAACTGGTTTCTGATTCAGCCCCCCAAACCAAAGTGCTCTCTCAGATAACCATAGTCCTAACAGCATACAGAGCAAAACCAGGGTCATCATACAATATTTTTTCACAAAGCTTTCAAGATAAACAGTGCTGGAAAGACTCTGCAACACTCTGCAAACAAGGAGCACTCGCAAGCCTACAGCTGAGGCAGCTGGGTGTTATTCTCACCTCCTCGCTGCGTTCATCGTAACCCAGCATTTCACTTCAGCTCCCTCACAAAGCAAAGACAGGAGCTTCACCTCTTCAAGTCTGTTTTTGCCATTTTTAATTCTATCTCCTGTCTTCAACTATTTTCAACCAATGCATTCTGACTGTGCTTCTAAACACACTGGTGTGAGCTAGCACTGCTGCTCGGGAAGCCGTGCACGGGCATCAAGTACCAACCATGAAAGCTCAGTCCTAGATGAGCTGTTAGGAAGTTTGCATCACATAGGGCAGGACTGCTCTTCAAAACCAGCAAGTTCTACCAAAAAATGGATGGCAGCAGTCTTCTATTACTACAGCCTAACATCAAATATCCTACCTCTTAACTCTGAACTTACTCCACTAACAATACTTAATTTTGCACTCAAGTTTCTCTGTAAGGTTTTAATATAAACTAGCATATTTTAAAGCCCTAAACAAGATTTAAGCAAAGTCATGGTAGTTTTTCTGCTTCTCTAAAGGTGGTCCACTTAGATGGTAGTTCACAATCAATAATTAGCATTCATATGGATCCTCACAGTATTTTCATCATGCTGTACTATGCGAAAATACATTATACAAAGAGCATTAGAGATGTCCCCGAAAATCAAGTATATAAGCAGCCTGGCTTTCTGTACTACAAATCTATCAACACTTTTTGTTCGTTTTGTTTGTTTGTTTTGGTTTTATTGTTTTTTAAAGTGCATTCTGTAGTAAACTATCTCAGCAGGTCAAGCACTCTCACATCCTATACTTTGTGGTACTTTGAAAAGTATGCCTTTTAAAGGAAAATATGAACTTAGTTTGTTCTTGTTGCAAAGTGCAGAGGCAGCAGCACATCTGAATGATCACACCTTAGAATACAGAGATGATATTTAAATCTGAAACTAGTATAAAATTACGTGGACCCGGGACAAGTAAAGAGGGAATGTATGCACCCTGAAGGGTGATGGCAGCACCACCTGGGTTCTCTTATATCTCCAGATTACACTCCAGTTGTAAGCAGTTTTCACAGCTACTCCCAGCAAGCCACAGGTCCTCTTGATTACTTTGCTGTCATAATAAAGCAGTGCACTATAAACTGCCCAAAATCCCTTTCCAATGTCCATTAGAACAGGTTTTGTTAAGAGTAGAACTTGAGCAACATACTTAATGTCTCCCATGAACACAGCTCCCTCCACGTAAGGGCATCCAGGCTCCTAGAAAGGTCGCTGGTGCAGTAGTGCACTGAGCTGAGAACAGGCTGGAAGTGGCACTTTAAACACCTTCCACCAAGAAGGCAGAAAGACACTGCTGCAAATGAGCCCCACTGCAATCCTACCAGAGTCTTAACAGCTGAGCTTCTGCTGCCAAGAGAAAGGCTAAGCAAGAGGGAAGAAGAGGAAAGCAACATGGTGGCATGAACAGCAATTTCACAAAGAGCTGTTGCAACACAAGGAAATGTGAATCAAAAGGGCAAAGGTGGAAGATCACTGTGCTGGATAGTGAATTTCAGAAATGCAAGCGATATCCGAGAGCTGTAAGGCAAGGTTTTATGGCACATAAACCATTAGCAAGCCAGGTCAGTTCAGAACCTGTCCGACTGCTAGGAAAAGGGAAACTGACTTTGACTTAAAAGGGTAGTTCTCACCCTTATCTTGACTTGTCTTCAGAAAGTGTATAGAAAAAAAGGTGCCAGAATGAGGGACAATGATGGTAAGGAGATTTCAAATAAAAAGCTAAGAACTGACATACACACTGGACTTGGTGACAACTATTTCATTTTCAATAGACTGGAAACAGGAAGGATTAGACATACTGAATGCATGGTAAAAGATTAGTCAAGGTGCCAAGAGAAGGTTAAAAAAGTCACTTCTGACAATTCCTGTCTTTCCAGTCAAGGGCTATCAGCTGGGAGATGGAGGGAGAAGGAACACCACAACACTACAGCAATTTCACAAGTCAGGAACCAGGAAAAGTAAAACCAGACAAAGCATAACACTAAAAGTTAAGAGATGACATTAGACAAATCTGGATTGGAAGCAGAGTACGTATTTAGTAGTGGAGACAAGTATTCCCCAAACAACACAGATTTTTTTCTTCTCAAGTCAAGGTTGAATGTCTTTCCTAAAACATGCACTGTCTGAAACTGGGATTAATGTGTGGACATCACAGCCAACGCTGAGAGAGCAGTCAGATGGCCCAAATGTACTCCACAACTGCATTAATTTATCACTAACAAGAAGGTATTTATAGTTTTACTACACTGGGCAAGGAAAGGAGTAGACAGAGCACAAAAATTCTGTTTAAATTCAAAGTCACATCTACTCTAAATTGACTCTGCTTTTGAGAACCGAGGACCAATCCTCCAGGCTGAGTAAACCATTTCTCACAGGGCAGCTGTACTTTCATTTCTTATTCTAAACCAACCGCACTGCTCTCAGAGCCTATTTGCAGTTTCTTACCCCTTCTTCCCAGCCCAAGATGCTGAGGCTCCCAAAGCCATCAACTGCTTTTACAAAAAAAAAAAAAAAAAAGAAGTTTTGGAACTCAAGCTTACACACTTCCAATGCTATCACTGCCACCAAATTAGATACCCAATATTTTAAACAATCCTAGACGAGAAAAATCAGAGAATTAAGAAAAATGAGAGCAGAGCAGTGACCTCGCTTACCTCAGCAGGCAAATTCCCCTGCTGGGAGTCTCAGGGAGCAGAGACAGGGTACCTGTGAAATGTGCTGCTGAGGGCTAATGGAGGTTCTCTCTCAAGTACCTTTGAAACCTCTCAGTAACGGATACTCTCCCACAGCAGAGATCCCAAACAACCTGATGGTGAACACTGACCGAATTTTTTCAGAGCTTTAAAACACCGAGTGATTAATTACCACATCGTAAAAAGCTCCTCAATCAACAAACCCGAGCCCCTGCAATGCTGATGGCATTTTGCTCTGCCTGCAGTGCTCAAGCACGCTACCTTAATGCTGATGTGAAGATCTGAAGTGTAGCCAAGACAAATGTACCACAAAAGAAAAACATACTTAACGTATGTAACACTGTAGAAAAGGCTTCTGTCACCAAGCTCTCGGTATCAGATACATTCTCACAGCAAATGTTTGTTTTGCAAACCCAAATTACTTGGAGGCTGTGAGGCAGATGCTGCTTTCAAAGTACCATGAGAATTTACACACACACATTAGGTTGTTGGGTTTTCTTTCAAGAATGCGTGACTTTCACACCCAGAAGCGTTTTGCTCTGTAAGTTCAAACAAGGGAGTGCTTCTTGTGAGTACTGCTTGTCCTAAAACCAAGGCATTGTCCACAGCTCATTCTGAGCATGGTCGCCATCATCCTGCCCATTCAGAAATGTCCATTTTCCAGGTCCTTCAAGGCACCCAGAAGGGCTCTTCTAAATCTTAGCACAAAGTCTCTGCTCTACAGAGAAGTCACTCATCATCTGGTTCCTGAACCATTTAAAATTGCATTCAGGTTATTGTAAATTCTGTAACAGTGCAGCAACACTAAAAAATGTCATCTAGAGAGGTCTATAGTAGACCAAAGATCAAACTCAGATGAAGGGAGGAGAGGAGGTGGTCATGCTACAAACTGAGCGGACTATGATCGGAATTCCCCAAGAAAAACAGCCTGGTGATATTGACCAGGAGAATCTCCAAGCTCCCTGTATTCTTTGCCACAGGGGGTGAGTTTTGAAACATTCCTTCTAGGAGATGTGAATTGGAAAAACACTAAATTCCACCCAGGCCACTATCTACTCTACCTCCTTGGACTACAGCATGGATAGGAGAAATAGCTGGGTGGTTCTGAGAACCTACAGAAGGAAAGGAAAATTGAAATCTAGCTAAATGTACACTAGTATCAATTCTCCTGCTTTCGTATGCATTAAGCACAAGTAAAAGAAAAAGACTGTTTTGTAATCACTAAAATTTGGTTATCAATACCCAGTAAGCAGTCATGGAAACTGTTGGTTTACAGGATCAAAAATCACCTTTCATAATTACCATTCATAAATTCACTCTGAAGTTCAGGACCCTTAGATCTAATCTGTTTCAAGATAAAGCTAAGACAGCACTCTTGAAGGAAAAAAATCTGATTCCTCTAGCCTGTTTGTACACTTGTGTTACACACTGAAACAGTCACAATTCAAAGAAAGAGCAACATTTATAAAAACATACAAAATTTACTAAATACACCACGTATAATTATGACTTGCAGAATCTATGTGTATCTTTAGCATACCTGCTACTCTATAAACAAGGTTCCTCACAACCTCCTTTAAGCAGGTTGCACACATTATGAAGTCCCTGTTTTACACGAACCACTATTTATTTTAATCTGCCCAGGTGAACTTAAACATTCAGTCTTGATAAAATTTACAGAGTTGAGTGACCAGTGTCTTTTTGAAAGACTCAGCATCTCTGACCAGTCTGGCAAGTTTCAAGGTTTAAAAGTAAACAAAGGAGCCTAAGGTGTCAAATACCTACAAGTATCCATTTTGCTTCCCACATCTGCAATTCCACCTTCACCCCTTAATTCTCATAATTCTCTTGCTGTCCTATTCTATTATTTGGTCACTAATAAAAAATACATCGCTCAGGCAGACTAAACCCCAAACTGTATCACAGGATATTGCCAGTTTTCAGGTCTCCTGCCCTCTTTTTACCCAACCCTTACATAAACAGCCTCTGGCTCCCAGAAGCAGCCGTGCCCTGAATACTGCAATTCTGCTGAGCTGGACATGGTGGGTGCAGACAGCAGTCATCTCCTGACCTAGGATCATCCAAAAGGGCTACTGGAGAAACCACAGCACTTCCCTAAAACGCATAAACATGTTGGGAGAAACATTATTGCTATAGTACTATTGTTACTAGTATTCATAACAGTATCAGTAAACTATTATACTTTGCTAAAAAGTTACAAACACTGATATAATATGACAAAATTCAATTACTTTTCAGATACAGCAAGCCTAACCCCATCCTACCCACCCCTAAAGAACCAAAGCATGTGACTCAAATGTAAACCTACAGAAGTTATATTTGAACAACTAAGCAGGGGAAAATTGAGAAGTAGTCAGATTTTTAAACTTAATCTTTTCTAGCAAAGTATTACCACAAACAGTGGTAAATTCCTCTCCAGGCTCCTGACTTAATCTTCTCTGGATTGCAATGTATAAGCCCTCCTTTGTTGGCTGCAGTATTTCGACCCCTGCTGATGTGTCAAAACCTGTGAACATTAGGCAAAATACAAGCACACTGCACTGTATCAATTGCCCCCTTTTTTCTCTTCTCCAGAAGATGAGAACAGATACGATAGAGAGCAATAACACCAAAGCCAGTGCCCCCCTCCTGACCCAAAGACACCCGAGGATGGTCACCAAGGATGGACACAGCACATTCCAGCTGGATGGTGCCCAAGGAAAAGGCCTGGTGTACCTTCGAGATGCGTGGGGAATACTGATGGACATGCGCTGGAGATGGATGATGCTTGTCTTCTCTGCTTCCTTTGTCATTCACTGGCTAGTCTTCGCAGTGCTTTGGTATCTGCTGGCTGAGATGAATGGGGACCTGGAGCTGGACCATGATGCTCCACCTGACAACCACACTATATGTGTCAAGTACATCACCAGCTTTACAGCCGCTTTCTCCTTCTCACTGGAGACACAACTCACGATCGGTTACGGGACCATGTTCCCCAGCGGGGACTGCCCCAGTGCCATTGCCCTGCTGGCCATACAGATGGTCCTGGGGCTCATGCTGGAAGCCTTCATCACAGGTAATCCTTCATTTTCATCTTCAGATAGAATAGGTGTAACAAATAGGCTTAAGAAACAGAGCTAGGAATAAATAGCGAGCATATTGGTATCTGAAAGGACAATTAAGTCAGTCACTACAAGGACGATGAGATTTCAGCTTTGTAGGAGTAAAAGTTAAACACCTTTCATTAACAAAAGACATAAATCAGGTGATATCAAGATTTGGACTTGAGAGTTCTGCTATGCATTGGTCGCTACTTGTGGCAACTCTTCATTTAGCACTCTCAGTCATTTACTTCTTACACCATTCTCTATCCAAGGTTTTTCTATGGAATGATATTTGAAGTCAATTTGTTTCAATTAGCAGCTTTAAGGTTTACTTTTGTATTTTTGCTGATTTTTAACTCCGTGTTTAAGTATTTCTCAGTACCTGATGTAAAGAAAATTTTTACAGTGTCACAGCTATTTCAAGGCATTTTAAGTTTAAAATCATTCTCATGTATAAAATGTTTCAATAGGCTTTAAAAATGCACAGGTTAGTTCACTGCGTTGTAAGAATGAGCTTCTCCAAGATCAGTTTCTACTACCAATTACAGTAAACGGGGACCAGCTAACAGCTCTCCTTCCTACAGCTACAGCTCACTCTCCAAAAATTAATAAGCCAACATAGTTTGGAGAAAGCATTTTAGCAAAGCTGTAGTTCTTCTACAAGAAGTGGCTTAGGGTGAGGCCAGCCTAGCAGTTTTCAAACACGCAGGCTGAGGCTGTAAAGCCCATGCCCACCCAAGCCTGCTTCTGTTCCTTTCGACTGTCCCCCAGAGCTCGGAGGCTGCAGGGAACCAGCCCAGGCACTGTGCTTGTGCTCAGTTTGTTCTTTTCCATGATGCAGGTGCTTTCGTGGCCAAGATCGCCCGACCTAAGAACCGGGCATTCTCCATCCGCTTCACCCGCTCCGCCGTAGTGACACACACCGAGGGGAAGCCCCACCTCATGTTCCAGGTGGCCAACACACGCTCCAGCCCACTGACCAGCGTCCAGATTTCTGCTATACTTTACCAAGAACAAGAGAACGGGCAGCTGCACCAAACTAGTGTTGACTTCCACCTGGACAGCATTGCTTCAGACGAGTGTCCTTTCTTCATCTTTCCACTGACCTACTACCACTCAATCACTCCATCCAGCCCCTTGGCTGCTCTCCTCCAAAGAGAAGCTGCTCACCACTTTGAGCTGGTTGTCTTTCTGTCAGCTGTGCAGGAAGGCACTGGAGAAATGTGTCAAAGGAGAACATCCTACCTCCCCTCAGAGATCATGCTGTACCATCGCTTCGCCTCCGTGCTAGCCCGCAATGCCAAAGGTGAATATCAGATCAAGATGGAGAACTTTGACAAGACCATTCCTGAGCTCCCAGCTGCTGCTGACTCAAAGAGTCCAAGGAGGACTGACAAGGAGATCCGCATCAATGGACAGCACGCCGACAGCTTCCAGCTCTCCGAGACTGGCCTCACAGAATAGAGAGAGCAGACTTTGAACTTTGTGCTTTTTTTAATTATTATTACATTAAACTTTCAGGTTCCATTTAAAATCTTCCTGCCTTGCCATCTTCTAGCGATCTCTCTCTTGTACTCCCATCCTTTTTATTACAACATGATAGGCAGAGAAAAGAGAACTGGTGTGCTGAGGAGAGGCTGGATTAACCACCCAGGACAAAGTCAGGTACAAGAATCACAATACTAATTCTGGGAAATTAAGGGAGCTACCTGCTGACTTCACCAGACTATGATTAAAACAGCACTGAACCTGAAAGGAGAGACCCTCAGAACTCCCAAAGCTGACCAAAACCATAATTAACCAGCTTGTGACCAAATGGACAACAATACAAAAGGAATATCTCCATCAAAATCAATCTGGAATCATTCAGCAAATATATTAGTTCTGGGATAAGCAACTCTGTTCATCCAAGACCCTATTTTTTCTGTTCTCCTAACTCTTTCAGGATACAGGGTTGTATCAGTTTCAGATGGCTGGATTCACTCTTAGAAAGTACTGCCAGTCTCTCGTGGCAATGAAAAGCACTCCTGCTGTGCTTATTAAGCAAAACTGTAAATACTGACAGTCGTTCTTCATTTTGCCACATAAGAAGAGAATATCTCATCTCAATACAGGTCCATGAAGACACTATCAAAAAAATCTTGATGTATAAAACAAATGTTGCAGTGGAAATTTTTTCATATTTGGAAACACTGAATAAATTATTTAGCAGTGGAAAACAGACTATTCTAAATGAATTAGTGTACTATTTTCACAGGACCATACATTCCACATGTTCTCCTCTTTGCACTGCTTGTCCCAAGTAGGTCTGACCCAGGAGGATGCACTATGTACATGAGAAGTAGAACTGCATCCATTTATGTTTTATGCTTTTTAACATCAATACTTGCCTGTACACACTGCACAAAAATATTTACAGAGACACTTTAATCAATTTTAAAATAAAAAATTAAAACCAACTATACATGAGACTTTTGTATTTAAGTGCCTCATAAAACTACTGCAATTAAGACATTGTTCAGAAGCTCCTAAATAATTTAGGAAGCTCAAGATAAACAGAATGATGGATAATTATTTCCAAGCTCTCAACAAAAGCAGTGTCTATTATGTGTTCATACTTGAACAGTCAAGTATCAAAATAAACTTATCTTTCAAAGGTAGAAGGCTTTTCCCAGAAACCAGGATGGCATAGGTATCAACTTCCATGGACAAGAGCACAGCACACTACTAAACACGGGTCCCTTTACCTTCAGTGAGGTGGTCAGCAGCAGGAGAAATGGTCTGAAGCTATCTGGTGAGACAGTGTTTGAATTCTTCTCAAGCCCTGCAAGACTTCGAGTACATGTGTTCACAACCCAAAAGAGGTTACAAAAAAAAAAAACCAACCTACTTTGTCTGAGGGTCTGGGGAAATGGGAAGCAGCCTCATAGAAGCATTTCCCACAGGGAGAGGGAACGAGGCACAAGGCCCATGTTTTCACTGCAGTTCAGCTCTAGTTCCAAAGTTGCTTAAGTATTCCCTCCCTGCATTCCAGGACTCAGACAAATTTGGGTTTATCACAGATATTCTCAAAATATCTTTTTTTTATACTTAATTTTATGTAAAAGCATTCGTGAGTATTGTGGAATTTGCAGAGCAACATTCTATCAAGTTACACTGCCTTCATCCCTCTTCTTCTTAGCTAACCCATGTGCAGCCTAGAGATCACTTTTCCACTCTCATATCAGTAGCAGGAACTTTTAAGTATTTCTTGCAAGCATTATTTCCATGTTCTCTACCAATATACCACATTGGGAAGAGTCCTACGAGTTAAGAATCAGCGCAAGAGCAGTAGAACAGATACCTGTGTCAAGTCTGAAAGACCCATATTCTGTGTGAGGTATTGTTTTTCCCATATATCACATATTCCAGCCTCAGTCTAACCAACTGTTCTAAAATTCAGATGTATAACCCCAACAAGACAGTACTTTAATCTCACTATTTACAGCCAGAGCTATAAAAAGCTACTTTTAATTTTTGCTAAAATCTAATCAAAGCATGGGCTGCTTCGTTTGGCTTCTGAATGACTCGAGACTTCAAAGTTGTCCTGTTTTTTAAATCATTTTCTATTTATAGATTTGGTTTAAAAGGGGGTACAGCAGCAAGCATAAACAAAAAATATGTTTTGTATACACTAAATGCAATCTAAAATGTTACATTTTGGAATGTAAAGCTGAAGGATACTACAGAAGCAAAATTAGACAGACACCACGGGGTAGTTATTTCAGAACAGCTGCAGAACAAGGGGTAGACAAAACACATCTATTGCTTTTACAGCTCCAGAGAACGGGTGAACCATGAATGTCTCATGGAAGTACTGGAAATATGCCATGGCCCACACTGGATTACAAACCTAGAAAAATTGCTGATAGGCTCTGATGCTACTCTATGCTTTGACTAACACTGCAAGAGCAAGCTAGCAATGGACCTTCTTTGGATGCATTTCTTGCTAGTGAGGTAGGGAAGAAAAACAAGCCAGGCAGAGGAAGGGTAAGCGCACCTCAATGATACTCAGCATCCTTTTAATTGTCACTTGAACATCCTTTTTGTACTCAAGTGTTCTTAACCTGATCAAAAAATACACAGAACTCAATCAGATTCCACAACTGACTTCCTATACATCTTGTTTAATCTACATTATAATTATTTACTACCAGGGTGTAATTCCTAGTAACTAATCAAATCCCCTCAGATACTAAGCTGGTAGTAGTCAAGAGGCTGCACAGAAAATTAAACAGCTCGTGTGCAGTTCTAAAAGACAGCCATGATCAAGAAAACAACTTCCTCATTTTTTCTGCCAATGGCCTCAGCCTTCCAGAAAAGATCTGGGTTCTCAATGAAGTCTGTCAGAACAGTGGCAATCTGCAACAGAAACATGCAAATACTTTCTGCATCTTCAATTTGCATACTGGAACTGGGAAAAGATGTTGTTTGTGATGAGAATCAGTCAAATGTGAACTTGCAAACTGTTGTGAGGGCTGAAAAAGCACTCAATTTTAAGAACAGCATATTGATCATGTTTGAGAAGCAATTCTTTGTTGAAGGTCCTTTATTAATCTCTGATTTTTAACTGAAGGGCTCTTGCACTGTCATCCATTATGAATGCCCAAAAGAGTGCAAGATTTGATCTCTTAGTAAATTCTGTAATGCATCACCCAGAACAAAGAAATGAAAAAGATAGCAACTCGGTAAATGATGTAATTTGAGGCTAATCCAAGGCCCTATGAAAGAGTAATTAAAAACTGAGGCACAATAAAATTAAGAGAATAAAATCCAGGGTAACAGAAACTGCTGTGTGCATCTGCTAAAGCACGTTAGCCTGAACTGGAAACTGGATGTTAATTCACTCCTTGATCCTTCTGCTTTCACTGGCATGCTAGTGCTTAGTGGGACTTCTTTTGGCACATCTGCATCCCTACCTCACATTCAAAATACTTCATCACTGCAAAGTCTTTACGTAACAGTAACGTAACATTAATCAAGGCTCAGGTCAAAACAGACCAACACCTCTCCTAGTATTTTTGTGCTTTCCAACTCACTACTTTTTGAAGGTAAAGAGGAGAGAAATGGTCCTCCCACCTACTGGGACATTAATGTCTAACACAGCAATATGCAGATATAAATTGCTATTAAAACATTTTTTTAATATTAAAACTTGAGAAATACTGCAGGTTTCTCACCTCTGTCATATGGTGCTACAAAGCTTTTAGCCAGTAAGATCAAACTAGAGGAGAAACGGAACAAGAGACTTGAGAGGAGCAATTGGGTACTACAGAAAGCTTCATGGTTTGATAATAAGCACACCATCCTTCACAATGAACCAGGACATCCAACAAAGCACATGGGGGCACAGTCTTCTCTAGGAAATGGTTCACAGGAGATGCACTCCAAAGTCTTGATCATTAATAGTTCTTACAAACCAGACACACTCTGTACTAGCTGTAGCATTAACCCCCATGTTCAGGCAGAAGTCAGCTTTGCTAAGGACATCCTGCATACTGCAAATTCTTCTCAATTTCAGCTGAGACACATCTCCTCCTAAACTGACATGCAGTATTTTATCACTGGCTTAATCAGGCACGTGGTACATTCTATAGCCTGGATCTGCAAGTGCTGTGATTTTATCACAAGAACAGGAAGGGGCTAAATAAATAAAATTGAAACAACTGTGGTAAATATTACTTTTACATCCATTTGCCTTTCATAAAAAATGTAGTCCTGAAATGTCAGCAGTACTTATTTTTTCCTATTTTAATATTTTTTCCCCAAAAAGGTCTCCAAATATAAAGATACCCTGAAAGCCCAAAGTTTCACTACTGGCATTTACAGATGGACAATCTCAGACCAATCTGAAGTTATTTTTGTAACTTCTTTTTAAGGAAAATAAGCAATATCTTAGTTTTGTGTTGACTTTCAACTTAAATAGCAGAAAAACAAAAGTACTCTTTAAAAGATATGAAAATCAATTCCTATGTGGACAGAGGATTGGGAGGGCTTTGAAAGCAAAAATGGTAATGTAAGACTCCTAAGGCACGCGCCACCACCGTAATCTAGATTATTAAAATGGCAATTTATGCTACTCCTGTTAAAAAAATATTGACAGCTAAGCAGGGATTAAAATACATTCCTGTCAGCTTTTAATTGCAACTGAATCTGTTTGGGTTTTGTGTGTCTTGAAATTCAACCTGTGATTATCTTTTAGAATCATTCAAGTTGGAAAAAACCTTTAAGATCGAGTCCAACCACTAACTCAGCACACTGCCAAGCCCACCACTAAACCATGTCCTGAAGTGCTACAGCTACACTTTCAAATCCCTCCAGGGATGGTGACTCCACCACTGCCCTGCACAGCCTAGGCCAGGGCACAACAGCCCTTTCAGTGAAGGGATTTTTCCTAATATCCAACCAAAACCCCACCTGGTGCAACCTGAAGCCACTTTCTCTCATCACTTGTTACCTGGGAAAAAGAGATGAACACTCACCCTGCTACCAACTCTTTTTTTTCCTGACCTATGCATTACCAACATGTTCACTAGGGAGGGTATTTCAGCAAAGACCAGAAGACCCTTCTGAGTGCTAAGAAGGCAAGACTCACTGTCAGCAAGCTTGTACTAGTACAAAACCTCTCAGGAATGGGTACACGCGTGTGGAAATGCACCACAGAGAATGAGCAATGCCATACCAGAGAACAACCAATAGATGATCCCACAAAGGAGAAATCATTGCACTTGTAAGTTGATAGATGAGAACTTGAACGTTCTTACCACTCTCAGAATAGGGAGTGGGTATGTTCCATCTCCAAGATAACAACCCACTCCAAGTTCAGCTGAATGTTGAGACAGACATACCGGGTCAAAATCAGGGATCCAGTGTTCTGCCTGAATGAGGCCAGTGTGAAGCATTTAAGAAAGAGAATAGGAGAGGAGTGGCAAAGAGGGGGACCAGATGATAACCTGAATGAACAGAAGATTTGTATGATGACAAACTGATTTGACAGACTAATTCCATGGGAACCTCAAAACACTTCTGTTGGTATCTACCTCACGCCAGCGAGCATTCAAAGAAATTAACAGTCCACATGGTCCAGAAGTCTCAGGTACCAAAATAGCACAGGCCAGGAATGTTAAAAGCTACATTGAGAAGGCCTACTGCCACAGCACACCTGCTCATCAGAAAAGACTCCCTTCACAGAGGTACAGGAATTCGGTTCAAGCCGTAGGCATCACAGCTTAATTGAATAAGCAGAACCTACTGACTGCAGATTCTTATCTAAAACATTGAAATGTTCAATAGTGAAAACAACACCAAGTAAGAAAACCAACACAGAGCACATTTAGGTAACCTGGCACCGTATCGTGAATCTTGTATCAATACACTTGGAGTAAGAAGAAAGATTTATGTACATCTAGGTCCCCTCCCCAACACACATCCTCCTCCTCCCTCCCACTTCCTGCCCACACGGTAACAAAACCATACCTGGATCTTTTCGCCCTGGTTTTTCAAAGCGTCTGTCTCCCCTAGAAAGGCAGAAAAGTTTCAAATAAGGTTTTGGAACTACTCCACTCTTTATAGGTACGGCGTGGTTTGGTTTTTTTTTGTTTTTACTTGGTAGGGAGCTTTTTTAAAGTCAGAGCTTGATGTACAGCACCTTTAAAGGTCCAAGCGACATGTGAAATTTTCAGGAACACTGTTGTGCACGTAGCCTTTGGCAACGAGGTATGTTTGGAAATGTGACCTTAAATACTGCCAATAATGTTGAGACCAAAATTGAAGCAAATACTTTAGCAGTCCATATTTTCACCCATCATTTCCACTGCAACTGTCATCATTTAGATTCTCTTAAAGTAGTTCCTTCTTCACAGGAACTCGGCAGGAAAGTTATTTGCAAAAATAGTCTTTTACTTGCTCCTGAGTTTCTAGAAACGTCATTGTGTTCATTCCATCTTAGAAATTCAGACTCACAGATATACCTGACCACCCTTCCTAAAGTGTTTTTACAAAGTCCAAAGGCACAAATGGAAACTAGGCAGATGGATGTAGAAAACTTTAAGGGCAAGAGTTCTGTTACCTTTCCTCCCAGCTCTGTGATCTGTGCATTTCCCTGCCCCCTCCTCGCCCAAATCCACCCTCCACTTCATCAAAACTTCTTTGGTAGAAACCGCTTTCTCCTCGGCCTCTGCCTGAAAAGACAAAAAACACAAGTGTTTGTACAAATAATAATAGAAGTTGAAAGAATCAGGTAGGGTTCCATTTCCTGGTGTCCCTGTGAACTAATCTTGTAGTCTTAAGCCCCAGTGAAATTATCTGGGGCAAAGGGAAAAAGGAATAAAGACTGAAGAAAGAGTCTTATGTAAAAATTCTTATCAAGAAGCACAAGATCAGACAGAACAGGCAAACAATTCTGAAATAAATATTATGCAGAAAAACACAGAAAACAGATACTTACCCAACAGAAATTGCCAAACAAGGACGCATTGTTCACAAACAGATCACAGTACGTGTGTACTTCACACTCATAAAAATCAGACTGCTATTAAAAGCAGAATCCAGTATAACAATACTGCACTGCAGATGTACTCATAATTCCTGCTGTCAAGGTTAATAAGGGAGAAGGAAGCTTCACCACCATTCAGTTCCCAGCAGAAATCTCCCCCAGGAGTAGTGGGGAGAAAAGAAGGATCACAGGATGGGTATAGGCAGGACAGCATGAAGAACCCCAATGGCTACAGAACAAAAGTTATCCTCCTCACTTTTTCAAGAAATGATTCTCCCTAGGTGGCTACCAAGTATCAAGCCTCAAGTCAAAAAGTTACAGCTGTATCCTCAAGTAAAGCATCTTGAAGCACATCTTCAGTGTTTGGGTAGGTGTGGGATGTTTGGTTTAAAAAAAAAAAAGTAAAAACACAAGAGAAAAACAACACCTACACACTTCCCCAGATCTTGGAGACAGCTTACAGCACTGGTTAGATTAACGGCCAGGGTGAAGTGTCCAGATCTACAAAAGATAAACATCCCTCCACAAAGTGCTACAGCAGAACACATGGGAGGGTTTTATCAGCTAACTTACCATTTCAAGAATCTCAGGGGAAAATGACAAACAAGTGAAAGACATCAATCAACTGGTTGTCAGGGTAATTCCTCGCATACATACACATGCGGTCTGCATAGTCCAAGAATCTAAATAGCACCTGGTAAAGGGAATTCTTGGCTGTGAAACTACCATAAAGCTCAGTCCTTTCACATTTCTTTCTCCCCAGCTTCAAGAAAAGAAACACCTCAAAGGATGAGGTGCAAACCTGGCCGTGGAACTGGAGGAGTAAGACAGAATGACCAACTGAAACAGAAAATAAACACCTTGAGAACAGACTTCAGTCTCTGCAGTCTGCTGAAGAAAGTAATGACAACAAGCCTCTACATCTAAAGTCTAAAGACCTCTGGCTGCATCAAGGAATTGTACCACATCTCAGTGTCTAAAAAAAAAAGAAAAAAGGAAATAAGGCAGTTGCAACAGTTTCTCTACTACTCTATATCAAATTTCTTGATGAAAAAAAGTTGCTTTCCAAGCAGAGAAAAAGAAAGGTGATCCCTATGTAACCCAGACAGGCTCCTCGACTGCACACTGATTCCGTAGTGTTGCAGGGTGTATAAGGGAGCCACAAAGTTAACGCCTGTAAAATTTATCCTTCTGCTTTGAAAATAGGATTTAAGCATCCTCTTTGGACAAAACAATCCTGCTCCTAGCACCAGAAGGTAGTTCAGTGGTAGGCCTCCTCGTCAGAGATGCAGGCTTCCTTACCACAGAGTTTTGGGGTTGCTCAAGTTCAGATGGTGACTGGACAAACTCAAGAAAGACAAATACACTGAGATTTAATAAACAGAAAGACCACATCTGGCTCAGGAAATGCACCGAACTGTGCATGTCAGGAAGCTGAGCACACATGTGATGTTCCCACACCTTTGTGTTTTTACACAGTTCTGGCGCTCTTGCCAAGGTGTCTTCTTCTGGCTATTGCTAGAGATAGACTGTTGAGTTAAAGGAGCACTTGCCCAACTGAGCACAGCTGTTCTTACACAAACCCAGGTGGAGACAGAGGAGTTGACTGAACACTCAAGACACAAGAGAGATTACTGTCAGACCTATGACTGTACTAGAAACACAAATACCTTCACTATGGGAAGTCCAATACTGTAGGGTTGACCACAGTCATGATTGCAAAGTAAGTTACAAAGGCAAGAAACAGTAAAGATGTGACACAGCATTGAAAGCAGCACAATGTTTATCCACTTAAGGCATTATGGGTTCCCTAAGATCCTGGAAAAGGACTCCAAGCTGTTATTCTCCACAGCTAAAGCCCAGGGAATTTTAAGCATCTCGTGCAATGGCAATCTTTGCCTAGTTTCTGCACTATAGGAAAACTCTCCTCCTTCTCACAGGAGATAACAAAGCAAACACAGTTCACAAGAGAAAGTTGCAGGCAGAGTCAAAACAGAGCAGAGGCACCAACTCGCCCCGTGTCTCCAAGGTAGTGGAGGTGGAAAGTTGCACACACTTTTCCAACAGAAACAAAACTGGTTGTCCTCTTCTGTTTTCTTAGTGAGTGACAGCAACATTTGTAGTGCTCCCCTCGCAGTGTAAGCAAGCATGAATGCACAGATTACTGATAGCAGACACACAACTAGAGGAGCCAGAAGGCTGGCGATATGGGAGATTTCATCAGCAAATAAAGCAAATGCCCTGTGTAAGGGTAAGAACAGAATCAGACTTGTTTTAACAGCAGCATGGCTTATGGCAGCTTTAAAAGTATGTGAACCAACAGCCTGAGAAACTGCTCTCCACTTACCCCCCTCTATGCCACAGTTCATCTGTATTTCAGTCATGCTCAGCTAGTAAAATAATCTAAATTAAAAGATAACCTTGCAAAAAAGCCAAACAAATGATCTCAGCATTTCAGTTTAAAGGCTGCCAGTGGGGCCACGCTACTCAACTCCCAGCTGTACTGATACCACATAGGACAGGACAGGACCCAGTTAAGCCACTTGTGCCCTGGTTGTGTTGCCACCATCCTCTGCTGTGTTCTCCAAGGCACAGCGCCCCGGAGTAGTAACAAGATGTGCCCATTCAACAGCACCCTGTCCATCTGCAGCTCCAGCAGAAGTCAGGTTGATCACTGCATGAGAAGCATACTGCATTAAACCAGGTCCTGCCCTGCTGCAGAAGGTAAGGAGCTTGTTAAGGAAAACCGTGGTGTACAAAGCCAATTATTCAGCAAGTATTACGTAGATCAGTTGGACCTGAAAGTGCACACTAGGACAGAGCTAACACTGATAACAGAACACAAGAAAAATGCTTGCAGAGAGGATAAAACTGCATATATAAGCACACAGTTTGCCATTCCGTGTCTGCACTTCTTGGCTTTTCTTGTGGCTAATAAATCTAGAACAACATGCTTATGTTAAATAGAAAGCTGGTTCTGAAAAAATGCCTGGCATATGAGGAGCAGACTTCCCAAGAGTAGATGTTGAATAGACAAAGTACTGAATGCAAAGTCAACAGATGTCAATAAACTCTTCCATCTAAGAACTGAATGGAGCAGCTGTGTCATTTGTATTTCAGTAACTCCTTAAACATCTCAGAATGAGGATCTCAATCCACGGGATACTGCAATCTTGACAGGCTCTAACACAAAAACCAGACAAGTCTGAATTTAAGCAAAAAATACAAGACAAGCAAGAGGGCAAGCAGCAGCACACACTGCCATTCTGCCATCACTAGAAAAACCCAACAAATAAACGTTACAGCACAACTGATGTTCAGGTTCTACGATGGTAGCCAGAGCAGGGGAACTGCAGTTCAACTGCTGCTCTTTAGGTATGAGAACTTTCCACTTCCACACCATTTACGCGCTTTCAAACAGCAGCAAAGACAGATTACAAAGGGGAAAGAGGGTGGGAGGGGAAAGAGCTCTAATGGGAAGCAAAGTACCCTTCATAAGGGTCTTAACCAAAAAGGAGAACAGCTACAAAACAAGGTGTCTGTAAGCTTACAGCCCATTCCAGGGACTATTTAAAACTCTCCTCGTCTGAGGCTCTTATTCATGAATGTTGACATTCCAGTCCCGCCAGCACAAAGCTCAGGGCTTAACTGCACACCACAGGGAGCTCCCAGGAAAACAAGTCAATTAGAAAAAAGGTCACGTGCAAGTACTTGGTTTCTTTAGAGAATACAACTTCAGAACTAAAAATGCTCTGGATTTCTGTCTCCACACAAGATACAGGCAGTGTTAGTGATGGCAGCTGCACCCCAAGAGTGGTTTTTCACAGCAGCACCAAGTTGTATTCCAGCACACTGTCCAAAAAACTTTAAACAAAAATCAAAGCAACTTCCATGCAGTAATCATTTTCACATCAGCCAAATGTAATCCTTGTCAGGAGGACTCGGGGTGACTACTGAGAAAATACCAAGTGTTATGTTGTGGTTTGAAGTTTCAATAAGTGAACTCACATTTAGAGTTCTAACAATAACTTGACACCAGTTCCTTCACCAATGTGCCACATATTCCCCCTCTGCAACACACTTCTGTGATTTCTGCCTCAGTGAGGGGCCTTAATTAACAAATCTAATCATACATGCAAATTCTCCCCTGAAGTTACTGTTGTGCAAGTCACTTCAAGACAGCAAGTCTTGTTCTGGTACAGCTGAAGCCCGAATGCGATCAGCAGCAGCTCTGTTGCATACAATGATGTAAAGCTCATGGAAAACACCAGACAACCTTTTGAATGCAGGGAATTTTGCAAGGCAATGAAGAAAAATGTTTTCCAACTGTTAAGTGAAGCAGTTCATTTAGTGAACAAACTCAAAGGAAACTCCAAGTCCTTTTCACTGTAACTTGAATAAAGAGAACTGCATTTAAAGCTCACTACTTGCAGTAGTTAGTGTTAGTTTTGTAAGTTAGATGTCAACAGTCCTACACTGAGCTTTTCATAAATAACTATTAGAAACAAAGTCCTTAATTACAAGAACATCATGTGTATAATTATGAAAAAAAGCTACATTTTTGTCCTGGCAGAAGCCCTAATTTGTTTGCTGAGGTGTGGAAACTTTGGGAAGACTCATCATGCCTAAAGCCCAAGACTAATTGCTCATGGAAAGAAAAGGGGAAGAGTGGAAGAAACCAGCAGCAACCTGGATCAATGAAAGAGGGAAGGCTCAGTAATTTACAATTTCAAACTGTACCAAGAATGAAAAATGAATGGGGTAAGGTGGAGAAATGAGTCCTTTACAGCCTAGCAGAAGGTAAGAATGACAGAGTAGCCTAACAAGCACAGCATGTAATGATTCACACAAATCAAGAGAAAAATATTTGTTTTCATCCTGATCCGATAAGTGAAAGACTAATTTTGCAGCAAAGTTCTTAGCTAATATTTCTTAACGTATCTATAAAATGAAGTACTAAAACCCAGGAATATATGTAGTGGAAGATTTCAAACAGTCTTATTAATACTGCATAGATTTTAAGCTCTGTCCACTGAAGTGTAATGAATCCAACTTCACTGCCAAACAAAACTTCCATGCATACGAATAGATTCAATAATAGAATCACTGGATTAGAGGCCATATTCTGCTACATTTAACCCTGTGACCTCATTGAGACTAGCAGGGGCAATTAAAAAGCCAGCCACTGCTCACTGCATAAGGATGACATTCATTGTTAATGGTAAAGCCAAAAAAAAAGGAAAATTTTATAAAAAAGAAAAATAAAGGGAGTTTGGCAAACTATTAATGGTTTTGAGATTGAAACTGGAGAGCATACTAGTGGTCATATATTCTCAAATCACCAAATATCAAGCACCATTCATTTAATTTGCAGAATTAAGCCTTAATGCATCTGAAAAAAAAACCCCAGCTAATACATATATATTCCTAGCAAAAGTGAAACACGGGTGGTGGCAATGCAACACGCGCATTAAAAGCACACAGCAAAAAAGCAACAGCTTTCAAATGTACAACACAACTGTAACAAGGCACACTTGAGTAAGAATGTCACCCCACATCTATATAAGTGCACATACTACTTTTTAATTAAGCCCTGAGTGTATGGGCAAAGACCCAAATGATAAATAAAGAAGGGAAAGTGGCAGGGAAATCCAGAGATAGCCTTGCAAAAGTTTAAATGTATGTGCCTCAGCTGGGAAGCAACAAGAGGACAGATAACAATCTACAAATATCTGCAAGATGTAAGCCAAGAAGGGAGCAGGGCTAAGGAACGAGAACAGAAATGAGAGGACAAATTAAGTCAGAGCAAAATTCTGGTCGAGCATTTAATTATGTATGGAAGTGATTTCTGAAGATGTTATTTAAAATATCACCAGTTAAGCACTTTTAGAATTAAATTAGAAAGTACCCTAAGAGAAACCTCACCTAAGTACCTGCAAAGACAGAGGTTACATGATTAATTATTCCTGATAACATTCCCAAGCTATTAGCTTCTACTGTTCTAAATGTAACCCACCACATTTATACAGAAATCCCCCAAATTAGTGATCACAGCAGTATGCATATTGACAGGGAACTGCTAAGGTAAATTCTGGATTTAGCAATTTGTTTTGAATCCAATGATACTGCTTGAGGACATTTCCTCAATTAATTTGCAAACGTTTGAAGTGATCCAGGATGAGACATCGACTGTAGTGATGGACTAAAATTGGCAAGCCTCAAATTTCTCCCAAATTCAATTACATATTTCCATTAACATTCTCCTGTTTATTCTCAGGATATTGATACATAAAAATGACTTTTCAGAACACTGAACACCACACCTATTACAATCTTACATGTTTTAAATACATTTGTGGATTCTTCTCCCCTTTCCCTACATATTGGTTTTATACCTTTATTAAAGCTATTTCTAACAATTTTGAACCAAACCATTTCCTATCCCACCTCAGAGCTGCTTTTCCTTTTGCTTTCCACACCCACCACCCTGACAGAGGCACCACAACACAGGTACCAGATGTGCACTGGGGCGAGCAGAACGATCACCAAATGCAATATTCATTTTCTAACAACATCTTCTTGGAAAGGTTTCAAAGTCTTAAGGGAAAAGAAACCTGGTATGAGAAAAACTGGCAGTAACCAAGCTCCGTGTAACATCTTTCAGCATCTGGATCACCTGGATACATTGCAGCACACCCCACTAACAGCTCACCTCGACCTCTAGAGGAACTTCGACCTCGAGGAGCCCCTACCACCGTTCCTCCTCCACGTCCCGTCAACCGCAGGACAGCAGCACTGTTTACAGACATCGAGAAATTTCTCTGCCAAGAAGAAGAAAGAGCCAAGGTGAGATTCAAAAGAGAACAAAACACAAAACCAGAAATATTTACCATTATCCTAAATTTAACGTAATACCAGCTTTTATGTTCATTACAAATTCTCTGCAGCTGACTAGCACTAACAAGGAAAAGGATTCCTCGGAGACACGAGTAGCTGGAGCAGTCTATAAAAGGATCTTGGTCAATATTAGTGCTTCCAATTTACTTACCTGCAATTTCCACAGTCTCCTTTATCAGATGATTCCAGCCCAGAAGTCATTAGAACATCAGCATCAAACATAGCCATTCAGTTGCAGGAAGAGATTGTCACCTGCTTATACCTGACACTATTAATTAATACCAATTCTAAGTTTACTTCTTAAGCGAAGCAGGAACATGGAAAGAGCAACAGAACTTGAACAAAATTATATTCACCAATCTCCTCTGCAGAAATGTCTTTTTTTCTCTCTAAATGTATCAGAGGAGTAACATGCTTTGGGGAAAACTAAGTGTATTTAAGACTTCTAAAATTTAATTCATAAAAAGAAATAAACACCAGTAAAAATCAACTTTATTTTAATATTAAATAATTGTTAAAGAAAGCTATTTTGATAAAGAATGGATAATTACAACCAACCCTGGCCCCATTCTTTGAACACAAACAGTTGCAAAACTGGGCCAAAGAATTCAGGAGCATATTCAGAAACACTAACAAAGGAAACCTGAATTCACACACACTTTCTGAATGTAAGTTTTAAATAATTAGAATGCAAAAGACTCCAAACAGCTGTTACATCAGCCTTCTTGATGTAAGAACTTAAAGAAGGCAAATTGCTTAGGTGAATCCATCTGAAATGCTATGACTGACAGTCCAGAGAACAGTGACACAAGCAATTATACACTATTTGCAATCTAAATGGTTAACATCAAAGCCAACAGACATCTGAAGGAGTTTTAACCCATTTCAGAAACAAGCCTAACAGCTTGCTATGTTCTTCCTACAGAGAGAATTGGTAACTAAGTAGACTTCACAGGAGAAAAAATACCCAGTCATGCATGGCAAAATATCAAGGTCAGCCTCCAGTAAATCAGATTTTATTTTCCTAGTTAGATCTCAAAAGTTTAAAGCAACCATTTCAACAGCAAGTCAAACTGAACCACCTCCTTTTGCAAATCACCACCTTTCCTGCTGCTGATCCTTTAGATTTTTGTAAAGCGGTGACATATTTTACTATAGAAACACCAGTTCACCAACTATTTATATACCTGTAGAGACCAAACCAGGAAATAATCTAGCAACACGCAAAGTAGTTAAGAGGACTGCACCTTCCTAAGGAAAGTGGCCAGTTGAAACACTTCAACATTTCTCCAGAGAACACAAAACTGAAGTTACAGAACTTAGACACTTCTATTACAACAGAGAAGGTAGAAAAAGTTTCACTGATTTGAAAATGCTGTGTACTTAAAAAACAGGTAATACTCCCCAGATGATAATCCTGGATTTAACAAGTTGACTGCCCTGCCATCAGCAGAAGATCGTACTGAGCATGAATGGAATTTAAACTTTATGCTAACACAGCATGCTTTCACAATTTCTTTCCTTGAAATGTACTAATCTCAAATTCCATGGTTTTTAATGGAGGAATACTCTTTATTTTGCCTTTTATACTAATGACAATCTAAAGATTTTATGTAAAAAAAAAAAAGATACAAACCTGTTCTTCTTCTGTAAAAGGTACAAGTGCCAGTGGTGGCAGGGGCTCCTCTTGTAAAATAGGCAGAAACTCCTTATCCAGAAGGTCTGAAGGTATCTGTATCAAAGGAAAACAGCATACAAATATACCCAAGTATTTCCATTTTAGGGATGATGCCACATACTCTGACCTACAAAAAAATTTATCCTGCCAACTCTGTCTCCGTCTACCCAGCACGTTAATACTTTCAATAACATTTACTGGGGGTGGGTGTAACTCCACTGCAAATTTATGCTCCCCAGAAAAAAAAACTCCTCCCCACAACAGTAATATGTAAAGTATTAAGATCACACACATCAGAATTCAAACTTCCACACCACTCCAGCTCAAATCGGAACCAAGTGAAATTTCACCCGGTAAATTTAAAACAAAATTGCTTAAACTTCAATGCACTTTTATAGCTAGATTTTCATTTGTATATTAACAAAACTACCATATATAGCCCAGAGGTTGTATTTGATTTAAAGTCAGCATTTCCAACTTACAACCAAGGGGAGTAAAACAAGAAAAAAAAGTGAAACTACAGGTATGGGTTTATTAAGAACACTGACGATTTAAATCAAAACACATTTTAACACTGGTTTTTAATCAGTCCATCATCAGATGGAAGCTCCACCAGCAGATATGACCTTGAGTACATGGACAAGAAGCTGCAATTACAGCCAAGTGAGGTCTCACTATGCCAACAGAGAACTGTTTCAAAAAGATTAGTTCATAATACTAGAGAAAAAGACTCCTCTCAATTGTAATTGAAGCAAAGCAACCTAGGGTTTTATTTTTTCATTTGGGTATACGCTAGCAGAAGTCTCCCTGCTTTCAATCAGAGTGTCTTCATCAGACATGCAACTTTGGCTAGTCTTCAGCCAGCAATGATTGAAGATGACACAGTGAAAAAAGACTAGGCTACAAGACAGCTTCAAAACACTGCATCTGGGAGTTGACCAGAAACAGTGTCAGAGTCGTCTCAGTAACTAGAATTGCTCAGTAGCATGGAAACCTGTATATGGAAAGCAAGACTAAGCCCGCCCTTCTGGCAAACACATGGGGAGAAAGTATTCTTTTGGACCATTCATAACCAGAGCTTCCTGTACACAGGGTAATAACAGGTTGTTCTGAATCAGTCGCAGCTCAGAGGTCTCAGCATCATCTGATACAACACACACAAACTGTAAAAACCAGTGACCTCTCACAGGCTGACTTACTCAAGCGTAACATCAAGGTTTACATGGCAGCTTCTCAGAGTAGGATAATTCTGCTTGTTAAAGCATGGCTTTAAGCTATAACACACTTAACAGCTTTAAAAAAAATCTCTTGACATTCAACACCCTTGAACCCATGTATAAGCAACGCAGGGCCCCCAGCACTGTATGGAAATGTCAGCAGAGTCACGGCAGGGGAAGAACATAGGGTGTGTGCACATGCAAAGCTAAAGGCACAACCTGACATCATTTCTTGCAGTCCCTCCCTGACTCAAGGGTAAGGCTCTCAGAGTCACCGGGAAGTCTGAAACCATGTGCCTGATGCAACAATAAACCAACCTCTGTCACCATCCACAGAAAAACCTCAAGTTCACAAATGCAGAGTATACAAATCATTTGCCTGAAAACACTCTGAAATGTGACTTTTGTATCACTGAGAAACTTTGTTTGAAATTAAACCAGAGGGAAGTTCTTAACTATTTACGCTGCTCTTTTGGTTTACATGTGCTAGATTGTATTTGTGTCCTGAAACTCAGAGAATTGAACAACCTGAGGACTTCTCTCACTGGGGCCAGTTACCGGCTAAAGTGAACTACTTTAAGTCAAGACAAATAGGGAGCTCTTGCCTTTTTTACATGATCTGCTAATATGATTTATTGCCTTTCCAGGTGAATCAAGTAACTATTTTACACTATATTAAACAAAATCCTACAGAGGCAAGAAAATCTGCACAGCTGCAAAGAGACTCAGTCATCCGTGGCAGTCGGACTGAATATGACAATCAGATTTGTTTCCATTCTCAGAGGGTTCGGGAAGTCGCCCCTAAAGTGGCAAAAAGAATCAAACACAATGAAGGCAGCAAGAGCGGGATCAAACAAGCACACACACAGGAAAACCCCACAAGTGGACCTCTTCAGTTCCTTGCCGAGGGATACACAATTTCCTTGCCCATAATCACAAGTAACTATTCCTAATCACAAGACTGTTGTTAGGAACACGCACACATCAGGCTTCTTTCCTCCTCCTGCTCACCTTGTTATCCTTTAGAAAAAGTGCCAACATTTCTTCTCTCCCATAGCGATAGTCTGCTAGTTTGTACTTTGGCAAAGCCGGAGACAGAGGAGGGGATGTCACGCTCCCGCCACTAGACAGAGCTCGCAGCCTGAAATGAGGCAGAAAAGCAATGAGAACTGAATTGAGGACAGTGTGTCTTCACCTATGCCACCATCTCTCTGCACATTCACAGATTTGACACCAATGAAATAAATCCAGTACTGAAAATAAAGCAAAGACATTAAGAGTCTAACTTCAAAACTCTAAAACTTGGTGCTTCCACAAGAAGAGTAAAAAAGCTTCTTTAATTTTTCCCATAGCCAGGAGAGATTCCCTGGCACATCAATATTCCCACAGGCACATCAAGGAATTCAACTCATACCCTGGAAAACTCTTTTATGCTGACTATATAGCAAGCTAGCTGCACACCCCTAGAGCCTTGACTGAGCTATTTACACTGGCTGCACAAAATTCAGTTGCAAATCTTCCATACATATTAATGACAACACCTTCTTTTTGACAAGAAAAATTCTTACCACACCAGGGACAGTGCAGCAGACATTAATCTAAAGGAAGAGTTTATTCAGATGTTTAGCAAAGCTTCACAGTAAATTTTGCAATGAAGTTTCTTCCTGTGTCTCTGGAATCCTACTCTACTCCAAATTCCTTTTTCCAGAACTTCAAATCAATGGCATTTTTCAGAGAGTGCATACATCATTTAGCTTAGTGTCTCAATAAAAAGAGTTGTATAAAATACAGCCATACCTTACAGCAGAGACATTTCAAGCAGTAATGTAACATATGGTAACGGATAAATACGCTGTTGGGTTTGGTCCCATCTCACACAGGTAAGCACATAATGTCTTACCAACAGTTGTATGATACCACTCCCACACTACAGGTGGATTAGTCTCATTCTAGAAAATCATTTCCTCAGATACCCAAATATCCCATATATTTAAGTTTGAGGAATGTACTACAAAAGGTTGTGTGCCAAGAAACAAAACCCAGACCACTGCCCTGCATTCTCCTTAATGTTCATGTTAGACAAGTAAAACCATGAAAATTATTCCCAGCAATCCGAAAATCCTTGGAAAGGAAGGTAACCTAAACCATGGATTCAAAAAGCTACCTTTTGCCTAATTACTGAAGCATGCTGTGATTTGTTTTATTATTCTTTCATCTTTAGAGAAACAAAAAAAAGTAATTTGCAAGTCAAATGTGTATCTTCTTTTTTTCGTTTGGTGCCACCCAGTGGCAGTTTCTTACATACCACTTCCAACCCAAAAATGCCTGGGGAGGCATTATTCAAAGGATTACATGGCACAGGCTCATGTTCAGCTCCAACCCAGATCAAACCTGACCGAGTTTCACTATAAAGTGTTAAAACAGGCATGGCTATTACTGCAACCCAAAAGAACAATTATAAATCTTACAATTTTATGCCATTATTCCTATAAAAATCTAGTAAATCATTGAAGAAGAATATATAGTTTCATACATAATCTAATCTCTTAAACTAAATGGAGATCATCATGACACAGCAATCAAGTTACTGTTAAAATCTGTGCTTTTTTTAGAGTTGCCTTCTCCCTTCTCTTTTTTTAATATCACTTTGGCTTCCATCCATCAATGAATCTAATCATGTCTGTCTCTTACACTGAAGAGCACTCCAGCACAAGATATCTGCCTGGTGGGTGTATTTATAGATAGTGATAAAGTCATTCTTTAACCTTCTTTCAATCTAACAGAATAGACCGAGCTCTCTCACTGTTTTCCAGGCCACAAATCATGCCTTATTTCTTTGTTGAATACTCTCCAATTTTTGTACATTGTGTACAAAAATGTGTCAGCAGAAGTGAATACATTATTCCTGTAACAGCCTTACCACGTGCTATGCAGCAATTATATTCCCTATAACCACTCCACGCTCCCATTTACACACTTAAGGACCACATCCCTCTTCAGAAACCACACCAGGCAGAGCTCCTTCGGAACAGCACAGTCATCAACACCCCAACAAGAAATTGGAACAAATACTGAACAATAACCACACCTGTGCAATTATTCTTCAGCAAAGGCCAGGGTGATGTGTGTCAGCCAAGCCTGAAAACCAACAGCTGACACAAAATCATACGTCATGGATTCCCTTTAACACAATGGCTCCTTGTCCCTGACACTTCAGTGTGCACACACAGAATGTGACATGAAGCACACACTTTCACCAGATTCCACACAGATTTATTGGTTTTAATACTGAACCAAAAGAAAGCTTGCTTAGCTATAGATTTAAGTCCAGTAAGGACAGTGCAAGAAGAACTTCCTTATTAATATGTATCACACAGAAAGACCAAACAAGTAATCCTTCTTCATTTATTTGTGTAAACCATGGAGATCATGAGCACCATTCCTCCCTCAGATTGAATGTGTGAGTGTTATGCATTACCACAACATGAAACCCAACTCATTTCATACACAACACCAATTTACACATGAAGACTAATTTTATAATATTGCTCTCAGTCAGAGGCCAGGGACTGAGGCAAAGCAGTATGGAACAAAGGCATTATATCCCATTCAGTCCTATAACCAATCCAGTTCCAAGGGACAGAAATTCATGGGGTTTTAAAATTTTAGGCAAGGTTCCAGAGTCTCACAACACAGAAAAAACTCACCATTCAGGCCCGAAGTTAAGTGTCTGAGTTTCTGCTGCCATTTTTTCCTGTTCTATTCCTCTTTTTTAAAAAGTGTGAACCTGAAAAATAAAAATGTTTACTATGAAAAGAACTGGATTAATACAGTCCTTCATAAATTTCTTCACAATACAAAAGCACACCTGGTCATGCAAAGCACTGGAAAAACAAGGCTACATGGAACATAGTTTGTTGGTTTTTTTATAAGGAATCCATTTCAGCTCTCTAACACAGATTAATTTACTAATATAGGAGGTAACTGCATCAAGATCTCTCACCTAAATTCCTCTTTTTTTAACAGCTCAAAAAGGACACTGGACCAGGGTGTCTGAAGAAACAATTTGTACAAACAGCCCCTTTTCAAAGCAGTGATTACACAAGACAACCAAACACACAGAATTTGATGCATAATCCTCTCCTGTAAGAACGGTAATGCTTAATTAACAGAATTGCAGCTTCCTGACAATTACAAGAGGATAAAGAACCCACTGGAGTTACAGCAAGAAAGATTTGCCAGTTGAGTGGCAGAGTATGCAAGAAATTTCCACTGCTCACTCTTGAAAAAGGAGCCTTCTAAAGATCGAGTATATGCAATGCTGTGACATCCTCCTAAAGCTGCAGGCAGGTAACAGCATTTCTCTCATACTTAGCTTTATTAAGCAAAAAAAAAATAATGCACAACTTAAGACTTGAGCTACTTTCATTTCTATTAGCCCAGGTCCTTGGAACACCAGTAACAGTCAGGTCAAGCTCCTGTACACCAAGAGTGAGTGTACGGATGACAGCAGATGAAGCCATACTGGAGGGAAAGAACAGGGAAGTTCTTTATCAGAACCAAGTCCAGCCCAGACAGTTCTTGAGAACTGAATAAAAAAAACAAAAACAGCTCTTCTTTCCTTCCAGCAACAGCAAAATCCAAATTGCAGAGGAAGGGCTTTTGGGTTTTTTTTTAAACAAACAAAAAAAATCAAATACACCGTAGCCAAAGCCCAGACAAAAAAGGATTTGAAGCATTACCTACATCAACTGGCTGCTTAGACTCCAAGAACTAATAAAGACAGGCGGTAGGGAGGAAGCTCTGCTGTATCAGAACTCTGCTCCTTAATAGACCCAAGGACCAAACAAGGAGCTTCCTAAGTTTGTCTGTACTTTGCATGAAAAGGTGATGGAAAAGAAAAATGGAGCATGAGGAGATAGAATTGAAAAGGACATTACTGAAGAAAAAAACAAAGCCAAACAAAGGAAACATTTTTTCTTATGTATATGCTACTGAAGTAATAGTATTAAAGTAACAAAAAAATTAAATCAACAGCCTGAAAGCTAGAAAGTGTCAACCACACACAAACTGACTGAGCAGATTTTACCCAAATTTTCTGGGCATAAGATTACAAACAGTTGTAAAACTCTCTGGAGCCTAAACTTACCAACCAACGCTTGGCTCGTGTGTTTTTACTACACACCACATTGACTTCTTCCCATACACAATGTAATTTATATACAAACCATAGTATTTTTATTTCCACCATAACCCTATACAATGAATGGCAAATATCCCGTGACATGCACCAGAGGCTAATATAAAAATATTCAGTTAGCCTCACAGGCCTGGTTTGAAATTATTTTAGTCTGATTTGGGTTGCCTTTTTGAAGCAGCCAATGGCCCATTAGAACGTTCATGGTATAAACATTCCTCATTCTGCAAACCAAACTAGACTGACCTATGGAAGACATACAGAAGCCATGTGTGAAAATATTGTGGGGCAACTCAAACAAACCATCGTGCAAACCTTTGTTGGAGACAAGCCTCCAACACAATTAGCCTTAATTGGATGGCCATGCCTTCGTATCCTGCAGTGCCTGTAATCCTTCTGCTGGGGATGTGGGGGGAGAATTTCCAGATCAATCCATGCGGATCACCAGGGAACCTGGGATCTTTAGCTCCTAACGTGTAAGCTAGGTCAGTATCAGTAACACCAGGCAGGCTGGCACTGAGTGTTAAACTGCAATGGAAACACAGCTGAATGGCATCAGATACAAGGACTAAAAACCAGGTGGGATCAAGCAGTTTACTGGTTTTGGACCCACTGCCCCCCCTTCCTTCAGCCTCCAGGCTCCTTCCCAGAAATGAAGGATAATGTGTCATCTTTCTCTACTAGATTCCTAAGCACTTTAGTACCTACAAGCACACTCAAAGCCTCTACTCTCATCCCACTGAGCTGCAAAATGGCATTCCTTGTCCCTCATTTTGGCCGCTAGGCTTTGTTTTGGGAACTCTCTGCTGACTTCCTCTATTTTGTTGCATTCAGGTTAAATTACTTCCTCCCTACAAGTTCTGACAGTGTGAATTCTGAACCAAAAGCCAGACACCTGTAAGTGGACAAGTTAGGTGTAACTCATGAATTTACTCTAGTAGTCAATACTATCCAGTAGTAGGACGCTACTGCACAGCACACTGTTCACAAAGGAGGAGCTGCACTAACTGGAAAGGCAAGTTGGGGTGGACTATGGGACGCATGCATGGTGAGAAGGAAGAGTCAGGGTGGAGCAAGAAAAAGGGCAAAGAATTAAGAAATTTATGACCAGATCACTCATTCATTCCTTTATAACTACTTTGGCCAAAGAAAAGGCACGAATATATCAAATCTTTATCATCTAGAGAGCTTAGGGTCTAAACGTCAATGTTAATCATTAAAATGTTACATTTTAATCTTTTTTTTTATCTGTGCTGCCTCTTTATTCATCAAGGATGGAATACCACAATAATAATATATACCTAACACATTTCCTCCTCGATGAAATTTGATGGGGAAAAGCCCCTTTCTGAACTGCTAGTGTTTGGAAACCAAGTTTTTCTACAAATTACTGACTACTGACTGAAGAATCTGCATAGCCACAGACTTCGTATGTGCAAATAGCACATCAGAACAGCCTTAAATTGAAGGAAGAAACCGAGGCCATATATTGATAATGTCCAATTAGTACCACTGCTTGGGCAAGAATGCTACCTGAGGACTTGCCACCACTCCTTCAAAGGGGAACCGTTTCTCCAAGACTTTCTTCCAATCAGGTCAATCCTTGACCGAGATGTCAGTGCAGGCCTACAATCAGTTGCAATTTTCTTGCATTCTGGGGGGAAAAGTGACATAAACTGGAACTGTTCCATAAACTGGGACTGAGACCCCGTTTTCCAGGGATGGCACCACAGCTAGAGACCCACTAGAAGCATGCAAGACCAGAAGAAGAAATCACATCGACCCCATCACCAACCTGCAGACTGGCAAGGGAAAAACCATCCCTTCTATTTTGTCAGCATCTTAGTACTTCGGAAGTCAGAAGACCATCCTCTGAGCAGACTCAAGATGTAATCCAATAATGTTAAGCCTTTAAGTGGCTTTCACTGACAATTAACAGGTAATATTGTAGGCACAGAAGTTGCTATCACCAACACTCAGCTCATTTCATTGGTTAGCTTTAGGCACGTTTGTTTTAGCAAGCTTGTGGGTTTTAAAATTATTTTTCAAGCATGCTAAGTATTTAGGACTGACAAATCTATTAAAGATCTCACAAACATCTGCTTCAGACACAAGTTGGCCAGATTTGTGTGCTAAAATGCATAATATGACATTTCAGTTGAAAATATCTAAGGTCCATCATTACTGTGGCACATTTTGGCCACAAGCTCTGCTCTTTTACAACATACAGGTATCTAATGGATATCTAGGCAGAAAGCTGTTAGCCAGAGACTTTGAAAGATCTGAACTCCCATGTTTTCCAGACTGCTCAACCTCGGGATTTACATAAAATTGCCATTTTAAAGCTTCTCTCTTATTCACAGGCAGTTGACTTCAGATTTTCAGGCAACATTAAATTCCTGCATTTCCAGGACAGAATTCTGCTGGCTTGTACCACATGGCAATCTGTCTCACCAAGACGGTTTGCTGTTTTGGGTAGAGATAAACTGATTCTTAGCACCCCAAGCGGAGCCTAGGCAACGACTGCGTTCAGGTCTGCCCATCTAATCTTCCCTACAGACAAAAAATATTAAAGATTTGGACTGTCACTGCAATTTACAGCTTTGGGGCTGCTGCTTGCTTCAGCTTTTTATTAACTCTGGAAACCTAAATCTTGGGAAGATTGTGTCCCACTGATCCTTCCTATACACACCTATTTTATTTCGAAATGGTCTACTGTTTGATCAGAGATTTTTAGGAAGTATCCTATCTTTTCAAGGTAGTTCTGTTGCTACTGTAGGTTTGAAACAGCCTTTTTAACCTAGAAATTGGCTGAAAATTTTGAGAACCAAAGAACACAACGGAAACCTAACATGAGCAGATTTAAGAGCAAGGAATCAAATCAGCTTCTCCTTAAATAAACTTGGAACGGAAATTTAACAGCAGTGCTCCACCATGCAACAGCAACATTACATCAAGACAATAAAACTTCACCTTCCACGAGCAAGAAAACATAGGCACTAGAGGTAGCCAATTTCAGTGCCAGTAACTGTGCTTTAAAAAAAATAAACAGATTGACTGAATAATTAATGTTTATTTTCTCCAATTCTTGAAATATTAAACATTCAGAACTGTATGCAAGCTACCTTTTAGGTACAGTGGTAACAGGATGACTCAGGTGGCCACACTATCAGTCTGTTTGATATAAATCACTGGCTAAAGCAGACAACACTGATTAAAGGACACTGACATAATTGAGGCCAGCCAACACAGATTTATGGAAGACATTCAATCAAAATATACTGTTGTAAGAGTAGACATTTCCTTGCCCAAGCAAGTAGGTGAAATGAACTTTAACTTCTGTGGGACATTTCCATTACGTAGAATGCTAAAAAGGACAAAATCATCCAGAACCACATGAAAAGTCTCAAATCATCACAACCTATTTTTTCTTTCAACCTTCCCTTCTGAAGAATCTACCACCACCAATCTCAGAAGGCAACATTCTCAAAACAGCATCATAGAATGAAGGGTAAGAAGCTATCCTCTGTTTCTATGGAATCTGTAACACTGGCCCACATAACTTCTGAAATCTGAGGATGACAAACGTTGATGTGACAAATAATGGAAATGACACATCATCAATAATCCCATTATGAATTATTCAATTACTCAGCCCAGTATAGCAGGTTGCATTTAATAAGGCCAAGCATACAATCAAAAGAATCACAAGCAGAAAACATGGCTGATACACAACAAATGCAAGACTATTTTGTAAAAACACAGCCCTGAAACCAATCTGAGATTTATGACATTAATCAGCTGAAAAGAAACTATGACAACGTTGACTAGAAAAGCTAACACAGTACACAGAAATAAGGAAACACTGAGTAAATATAGAGTGGATTTTATCACTGTAGGGATACTGTGTCCTGTTCTGTTGTCTGTAGGGCTAGAAAGCTGAGAAATCAGGTGTTTAAAAATTGATAAAACATGACAGATATGCCTCACGGGGGCGGGGGAGAACATACCAAAGCTCTATTTATTGAGCTTTGAGAAAAATTTAAGTATCTTGCTCAGTCTGTAAATGATGATGCACATAAAAAAGGCTGAAGACCCAAGTTTATTCAGTGAAGGGACTGGAGCAAGACATTCAGAGATAAATGACAGTGTAAGTTTTTTTCAGGTCAATATGAAATTATTTTCTAAAGAGTTTGTTCTAGTTTAAACAGAAAATTAATCAGAGAAAAAAAATCTATTAGTCACATTACACAAGACGCCAGACGAGTCACAGTAGTCCCTTCTGGCTCACCAAGACTTCATCCTGATAAAGGCAGTAAATTTTTCAAGGCCTACATGTCAAGAGGAAGCTTCTCCTAAGGGAACAGTGTCTAAAGCATCCACTTCTGCAGAAAGTACACCTCTATTATTACCGTTACATTTTTAGCTCTCCTAAAGTCTTATAACCTTCCTGGTGCAAATAACTGAAAAAAGTTTCTGGTCCAAAACTGTCTGTGATGTTCCTAAGTGACAGTTCCAAACTCATCAGCCCCTGCTCACTTCATACAGGTCCATCTGAAGCTTCATGGAGTGCTGCAGCTTGCAACAACCACCGCAGTCAAGAATGACAAAGACAAACAGGCACTGATGCTCTTCTAGGGGAGACCAGGGAGACCTGCACACCTAACAAGATCCAAGAAAAATACGACATTAAATATCAGAATTCCAGATTATTTTCCTCCTTTCCTACCTACTATCGTGGACTTGGTGGTTAGAAGCAGGTTGGAGAACTATGCACTTCTTGCTTCACCTGAACACAAACAAGTGTGAAAGCTTTTCCCAGTTTCTCCACCGGAAAGCAGGGTGACCTCCACCTTCGTTATGAGCCTTCCAGCCAAAGGCAATTAAGCTCCAAGCAGAGTCAGGGGACCACACCCTTGGCCCTGCCACTGCTGGAACGCAAATCACTTCTCCTTCCAATTCCTGCCCCAGAACCCTGCCAGCACTCTTGCTTTCCAGCTGAAAGTCATTTCCACATCTGTCTATCTTGAAAATTTGCTGGTAGGTCAGTATTTAGCCTGTGCCATTCCACAGGATGTTACAGATCAGGATGCTGAGCGTGCCTACCCGCTCCTCAACCAGGCCAGGAGCCAGAACACATGAACGCCACCCAAACCATGCTGCAGCACCTCTCTCCCACTTGCCACACACATTATACAGCCCATACATATACTCAAAGTAGCAGAACAAAGCTTCAGACTACACTCACTGAAAACATTCACTGAATGAACAGATCTGGGTTGTTCTGGGATTTTTTTGGTTTTGTTTTTAAATGTCATCAACATAAGCAGCTTCTTTGGGCTTTGTAGAAATTCTCTCCCCCTGCTCCTTAAGGTTTCCTACCATACAGTTCTGAGAGGTCCTATACTTCAGGAAACAAACATTCAATGGCAAGAAAGTGTCTAATCAAAAGTCCAGAGAGAATTACTCTGTATCAGATTGCATATGTGCATCAACCAGGAAGTCAGAAGGTAACTTGTTACTACAAAGGAATTACAACACTACTTAATAGCTTATCACTTCTCTTTATGTTACTATTGCTAAAGAGACTCACTTCTTTTTTAATCTAAGAACCACATCTTTGTATACTGACTTGTGATGTTATCCTGATCCTGCCTTAGGACTCTTAAAGCCTAGTATAACATAAATAGAGAAAATTACATCTACAGATGATTCAGCATTAACTAAGCCTAATGTAGAAGCTTCCACTGTTTTAACGGTAGTTGAACTGGACGTCTAATTTATTAAACCAAGTTATTAGATGCTTTTCCTTAAAAACCTTGCCATATACTACTTCCATGATCAGCCTCCCCCACTTTCTATCACACATTATTCAGTCTAACACTGACGTCAGCCCTGCCTCAAGCAGGAGACAGGAGCAGGCAGACAACCACCAAAGGCTGGGCTCTTCCAACCTAAATCATCCCCAGATTCTTCCACACGTGGCCGAGAAAAACCCAGTTTATACATCTATTACTTGCCAGACATACCAACTTCTTGCCATGTGACATTCTGATTTGAAGTCTGAATTCAGCTATCCATTCATCACCATAAAACTTCACCCCAAGTAATCTTCACAGTGTACAAAGTGCATCCTCTCCTGTTTCTGCCAATCCAAACTGACACACTGCCACACACAGACCACTAATCTGCTTTTAATCTACACGACAGCGTCTTAATCTCCCAGTCACACAAACCAGTACCTCTGTCATAAAATACTACCAACAAAATGCAAAGTATTTCAATTTGTCATCAGTAACAGGAGGGAAAAAAGTATTTCCTAGTAACTACAGCTTGAAATGAGTATTTCTCTACTGAATAAAAAGGGCCCAACAACAAAACACTACCTGCACAAAGCACAATGCATCGTGCTTACTTTCACTGTGATAACAGCTATTTAAAGACAAAAATATTTTTCTAATCAGTTTATTTTCCCAGCATGCATAGGTAAGCTCATATATCTGTTTATAATGACAAACTACACATGCAAGAGGCACTGCTGAAGGCACCAAGTAATCATGCTTTCTTATTTGCCTGGATTCTTCAAAACACATGGCCAAAAAGACAAAGTCAAAACCAAAAAACAGTAAGCGACTCACAAGGCATTGCCAACAAGGCAGTATTTTAAGACAAATTTTCTCAATGTCCATCAGAATTTCTCATTGACCTGTAGACTCTGCTACCTCTACAGAGCTCCTGGGATCCTTTCTGCTTTTCTCCGCAGTCCTGAGGTCTAAATATCCAGCTTCTACATGTTACAGGCTTTAGGGATTACAAGAGAGCCTCACTCCTGAAAACACAAACTTTAATTTCATGCCTGCCAAAACCCTCAGATGCAGCAGAACAGCTCCATGCATCCTTCCCATACAAAAACAATAAAAATGCAGGGGACATAAAAACACCAAGGGCAGCCCAGTTTCCCACACAGACATCAAGCCATTGCTACAGTTTCTATATTCAATAAATGTTTAACCACTTTTAGAGCCAATGGACTGACAGCCCTCCCTCTGCAAAAAAGAGAAGTGAACACATGTTGTAATCAACACACTGTGGCAATCTCGGCTCCTAACAAAGCGACCTGCAGACCTCGGTCTCCTACAACCCCCCGCTACCATCTGAGCTAAAGATGAAAAAATAATGGCATTAAACATCACTCTGATGAACTACATGATTTTTTTATATATGTATATACTGCCATCAACCACAAGAGGGCCAATGTTGTATAGACCTTATAGTTTAAAGCACTTAATTCTTCTTAGTTCCAGCCACAACTTGTGTGTATACCTTGAGCAAACTTGCTAAATTCTCTGTTCTGACAATTTTCAAGCCACATCATTTGTGCAACCAAAAAATGTTCAGGAGTTGACAGTAAGAGAGGAAAGGAGAGGGTAAGCTGGGCTGCAAACTGACTTTGTTCCTGTAAAAGCAAATGCCAACCCCTGCAGCATTTCACACACCTGGGTTTTTCAAATGTCACCCAATGAATTAAAATAAATTGATGAGAAAACCACACAAAGGAACAGAGTCCCTTTCAACACAAACGCTTCTTCACTAACAAAGAGATGGGTTTCTCCTTACCAAGGCACCCAACGGATCTCCAGTGAGCTATGTAGGGAGGAGAGGCAGATCAGGACTGTGCTTTTATGCTTGTGAGCAGAAATTTTATTGCTCTGCCCCTTAGCTCTGCCTATCTATAATCATGAATTAAATATAGCTTATCTCCACTCAGCTTTGAGCAGGGGCACCCACAGGAAAAAAAAACCAAACGGAAAAATGAGGGGGAAAATGCTAGGAAAAGGGAATTTTTGCTAAATCAGACTATGAGAAGATTTAACATCAGACCTTAAAAAGCCCTAAGAAGGAATTTTAAAGACCTCAATGAAAGAATAATAAACACACATTTGACAGTTCCCTGAACTTACAAGATCAGACAAAAGCAAGCAGAATGAAATTTCATATTCTTGGTATTTCAAACAATGAAAAAATAAACCTAAAGAGCTGGAGGCCTCAACTACTTTAAAGGAGGGGGCAGAGGGGAAAGCAAAGACCATGGTTCAGGTGCTCAGCTCACCTTCATCAGTGACTGTGAACCAGTGCTGCCCTTGCACATTTCCATAGGAAGATCTCTCAGCTGAGGCATGCAGCAGCAAACCACCCCACCAGGCAGTCAGCTGCCCCAGCGAGGTGTTCCGTATGACTTTGACATCTAGCTTGTTTTTAAGTGAGGTATCTACAGGTCTTAAAAGAGCTGCCAACTTTTTCCTTACATTCAGGTGGAAGAATCTCCAGCTTATGCCAGACCTCCATTTAGACACCTGGCCTTAGGAGACAGCAAGCACAGGAGCAGAGATGCAATGGTGCTTAGCCTAAATGCCTTAAAAAAAAATCCAAAACCACTCCCCTTTTACAGACAGTGTTTTCCTCAAGCAAGGAGTAAAAGAGTTGGAAAACTGAAGCTGTAAAGTCCTCCACTCTCTATTTACAAGCATTCTTTTCACTTACATCAGCATTAAGATCCTATTTTTCATTTACTGTATGTTTCAGGCAGCCAAGAAAAAACACTAATAGGAATATGTCAGGATACTTTACAGTCCTCTTCAGATGAACACCTGTAATGATAAGAGGATCTGCAAGAGCCCAAGTTTTTACTGTGGTATCAAATTATTTTTGTAAGCACCCTGTGAAATAAATCATCACTGCAACATGACTACCTTGCCTTTTAGTTCCATGCTCTTGCTTTAAAAGACAGGCTTAAGAAACCATCCAGAAAAGGTCCTAATAGAAATACAGCAACCAGGCAACCCCATGCATGTTCATGTCTCCAGGGACTGGAAGAGCCCAAGCAGCTCTTAAAATCATTTTAAAAACCCAGCATTTACCACAATACTGTCAGATACTGAAAGGGGGATCAAAGCCTCAACACAAGAAACAGGCCATTCAACTTCCATGGATAAATCTCTACTTCCCTTTTAATACAGTTGGCCATTAGACAGCATCTTTGGGGTTTTTTCAATCACACATTCAGTGAGAAATTAACACTGACACACATGACTGTTGACACCAGTGAAGCTATAGAACCACAGGAGCCCAGGGAGCAAAGGGGGTGCAGGAGGGGCAATGGACACACCAATGTTTGTGTCAATACCCCCAGGACTGATCAGGGCACACATGTTCACCTCAGCATCAGCTAACTGTTCAGAGGGTGTCTATCCAAGTGAACAGCAAGAATACCAGCACCTCGTAACACTTATTGTCTGTCAGAGCCAACACCCAGTAACAGAGGCCAAAAACACCAGAACAAAGCCTTTGTTGGTGACAACTGCAACTCATTTTGTTTACAAAGTTTCCCAATTATCGCACTGTGCATCTACCAAATGTTCTATTCACAAAGCAGCAAATTAATTTGTGTTTATTAAAAAGTTTCTTAAGAACAAAAGCAACCAGCAGAGTTTTGGGAAAAGAAAAAAAAATTCACACGTACTTTCCAGGAACTTGCCCAAGTCAGCTCCTGAAGCAAGGAAACAGAATGAGCAGCAAGAAGTTAGACAGAACATAATCAGAATTCAGAAGTTCTTTGCCCTCCCACCCAAAACAACAGACACAGTAAGAATTACAGTAAGAGGGAAAGCATTACAGTAGCAAACCAAGAACGTTGAGCCGAGGGTTACTGGGGAGAACGCAGGTTTTATTCCAGAAGTACTACTTGGAAACACCTCCCTTTGGCCTACAGCTTGTCCCACTTCAAAGTGCAATTACACAGAGTTGAAAGAGTGGAGACTGCTTTGTTGACACTGAAACTACTTGTCTTGGATCAATACCAAACGTACACAATCCTGATCGATGTTCTCTTCAGCCTGCCAAGGCCTCTCCAGTCAAACACTGCTGGTCATTGCTGCTCCCAGCACCCTGCTGCCCGCGGGGGGAAGGCTCCCTCCTTCCTCCGCCTGTGTAACCTGACAGGGCTGGGCGTGCTCGGAGCGGAGCGCACTGAGGCTTCAGCGAGGGCGCCCCTGCCCGCGGTGCTGCCGGCTCGCAGGCCCGCTCCGCCGGGCCGGGGGGGGACGGCGAGTTCACCGGGGGTCACTGTGAGAGGAGACGGCCCAGGGGAGGCGGCTGCCAGCCCCGGAGGCCGTGAGGAGCGCGGGCGCCCCGCCGCCGCCTGACAGGCACCGCCTGCCCCTGCCGGGACC
>VZRW01010356.1:113926-133412 GCA_013398125.1 Aegotheles bennettii
GCTCGGAGCCGCTCTCTCGGGTCAGTGGAGCCGCCTGGGTGAAGGCGGCTGCTGCTGCTGGCAGGGGAAGGGCATTTGGGGGCTTTATTTTGACTCCTGATTTCCTGACGGAAAAATCAGGAGCTCAAGACAAACTTTTTCAGCTAAAAATACTGTTTTATTTTTAGTCCTAAACCCCATATTAGTACATGGTGCAGAATGGCCCCATGTGGTTCCTTCAGCCTAAAAAACTATTCTTGGCTGTTACGCACCGGTGAAGGTAAAACCCTTCTCAGCTGAAACAGTTTCGCTCCCATCCACAACCTCATGGCTTTCTCCTTCCTCTTCTAGGTGAATAAACACTTGTCATTGTGCGCTGAACGCCGGCCAAAAATGATGCAACAGTGAACACAAGGGATTCTTCTGAGCTAATGGGTTGAGAGCCTGTAATTCTTGGGACACAGTTTCAGCTGCAACGTATTTTTTAGGACTGGACTACTTCACCCGAAAATCTTAGAATGAAATTTCTCCTACATAAAAGCAAAGCTCTGGAGCCAAGGTCTGGCCCCTGATAAGCTCCATCTGATTGCCCCAATTGTTGTCACACAGCTTGAGCCACTGCTAATAACGGCGTGGGGCAGGGGAGGGGCAGCACTGCGTTTCAAGCTGTCAGCCACAACTTCCAACTTCAGAAGTGGCTGTGCCTTGTTATGCTGCGTACTGAACTTGAGTTTGAGCACTCAGAAATATTTCCAGATGCTCTAAGACGAGCTTTATGCAAGATGGGGGAAGTTTAGCACTTACAGAACTTTTTTTCTCCCAGTTAGCACAAACATATTATTCAGACAAAAAATGTGTTTGAAACACACCACATCTGCAGGACTTAATATTTTTGTAAAATATCTCAAGAAAACTCTGATATCTGATTATTATTTTTTTTTGTAAGAGCATCTCTCCACAAGACTCATTCAAGTAGAAGAGGGAGGCTGTCAGGAAAATGCCAGGCTGTACCTCTGTGGTTAAATTCCTGCATGGTTCAATTACAGGACTTCAGCTGATGTTGCCTAGGTGTGAAATCAGCCCAGCAGCCAGTATGACATTCACTAGGGTATCGAGGGCAGGAAGTACTTCAGAGCCCTCTACATTTCCACGCCAGT
Source organism: Aegotheles bennettii (assembly GCA_013398125.1). NCBI lineage: Eukaryota > Metazoa > Chordata > Aves > Caprimulgiformes > Aegothelidae > Aegotheles > Aegotheles bennettii. Next base: position 115,063 of record VZRW01010356.1, read on the forward strand.
TCATCCACACTATTAGAAATCCAAGCAAAGGAAAATGCCATCCCTAAAAACCTAAAACCTTCCTGATTGACCCTTTGCTTTCCCCTGTCCTAGCTTGGAAGCCTGGGTGCAGCAGAGGAGCGACAGACACAGAGCACAGCTTTGGAATGGTAAATAACAGTCACAAAGCAGCCCAGATGATGTGGCAGAGCCCATCACGTCTCCCCTCACCACCCCCACTTTCTGTGGTTTGGAGAAGCAGCTCTCCTGTTTGTCAAAATGCCATGGATTTCATCTGAGAAGAGTCAATGTCTACTCAGCAGCTCCTGTTTTCCTTGGGAGCAGAGGACAGTCCTCATTTGTCACACCCTTAAAAATAATAAAAGCAACAGATAAGATGTGCAGGGGAACATCCAACTGTAGTTCTTAAAGTCAGTCACAGCCACGGACCCTCAGCCGGCTTACGCTGAAAGACTCCCTACCACAAATACACTGCAACTTCTGCAACACCCAATTATTTTAAGACATCCTTCTCACATGTGGCAAGCCATGTTTGAAAGGCAACACTAAAGCACTCCGATTACTCCAATCCGCCTTGCAAGGGATTTATTTGGACACTCCCATAAGGTTAAATTTTGATTTAGTCACCTTAATCCTCGCAGCTAAAGCCCAAACCTTAAGCCGAGAAGAACCTGGTCGTAATGTTTTCCTTTCCCTCCCCACTGTGTTTACGCTGAGCTTTTTAGGTCAGACTTCCTGCCATCACATGGTGCAGGCAGTGAGGAGGGCTGAGACAGTGGCACTGCTGAGGAGCACACTGTGACCCAAGCCCCCAGACAGGCTGAACCCATCCTCAGTGCTGGCTGAGGGGTCAGTGACTCCTCTGCTGTTCATCTCTTAGTTTGGGGAATGTGAAACAAAAGCCTTCCAGGGATCGAGGACTACCTGGAGTTCCCATTCTAGGAGATGAGTGACTCGAGGCTGGTCTTTGTCCCTTCTGGGAAAGACCCATCACCACAACGGGCCTTTCATCAGACTTCTCAACTTGCTGTCACCAACAGGCTCAGAGTCACTCGGGGCACATCAGGAGCACCAGGGTGGTACCGATGTACCAGCAGGCATCAGGAAAGAGACTGGGATTGCCAGGACCTTTCAGAGGCACCTGGGGTGACATCAGGCACAGAAGGAGGACAGAGTGTCAAGGACTGTAATATATTTATAGGTAAATAAAATTAAGTGTTGCATTAGATGGGAGATTTAGTTAGCTGATTTCTTTTTAGTACTCCCGCATAACCTAATGACGTTGTTATTCAATCCAATAGTTGCCAGCAAAACAGAACCATTCAGAAAGCAATTAATTTCCCAATCTCAATTTTTGCAAAGCTGATCTCAAAACTTACGTTGCTGCAACTTCAAAAATCCAGAAGTGCTGACTGCTCCCTGTGCGGAATCAAGGCCCCAGCTAACAGCACCTACTTGAACTGAACAAAGCTACCGCAGGCACACTGCTCAGTTCCCTATGGAAACTTGTCAGCTGGAGTCGACTCAAGTCTATCAAAATGAAACCACTGGAGGCTTTTTCCACCCTCTCCTGCTGCTGCCCCAAGCTCCTCACCAGCTGCACGTGTGGGGCAGCACCAGTCAGCAGCGCTTGCTGCGCTGTGGAGAAAAACAAAAACACCCAGAAAATAATGAGCTGCAATGTTGCAATTTTCCTGTGGAAATAGAGACCAAGGAACCTTCACCCCAATTTTACCTGACCTCTGAGACCTGAGGGCTCGCAGACACACGGCAAATGCATCAAGTGCCAGCAGTGCACAGAGCAGAGCTGCACTAGGTAAACATTTACCTCTCCCATTTCACCACGGGACCGTACCTGAAACGATGCATGGTTAAATCTTCTCCTGAGCGCACACACACATCCCCTCCTGCCAGCACAGCAGAAACAAGATGCTTGCACACATTTTCAGATGTTCACGCTTTGGTTTTTCGTTTCCTCTGTTCCCTAAAGGCAGAAAGAGGAAGCGCAAAGGGAAATAGAGCTGAAGCAACCTGCCCGGCTCCCGGCTGGGGCACTACCGGGGCTGAGAGGCAGGGGCTATTTTAAGATAAGGGAAGGCTGATAACATTCAGATGTCAACATTTAGCCGTGGACAGGATTTCAAATATTTACACAGCCATGTCCCTTTCAGAGGAATTGCAAATATTAGGGCTTTTTACACCAGAGCTGCTGTACAGAAGGGGAGGAGCTGTCAAGAAGGGGCTGAACACTTCCCTCACTTATCCGAGTCAGGACGCTGAGCTTTGGGATCACTACTGTAATTTGTGAACAAGATGGTAGTCAGGGACCTAAAATAAACCACAGACAAGAGCAGAGATAACAATGCTTTATTTGTACATTTCAGCAACAGGAGAAATAATTGAAGATGAAATTATCTGCTTTGTTGTAAAGTATAAAAACCTTTAATTATAAATATTTAGCTAAAAAAGCGTGATTTATAAAATATAATCTGTGAAGATATATACACACAGTTTAATTGTTTAGCAATTCTTTCACCTGACATTAAAGAGTAGAGGTTTTTCTATTTATTATTCCACGCTCACAGTTTAGTGCTCACAGTTTAAGATGCAAAACAGAAGTGTAAAGATGACTGGTGAGTTTGGTTCTGAAAAAGAAAAAGAGAAGTGCACGAACTGGGGCAACAGCAGAGAGAGAATTTGAGCAAATCCTTGTTTCGAGAGGTCTCTGGGGGAATGCAGCTCCCCTGCCATGACCTTACAGCATATACATCCAGACAAGCAGTGGGCATTTGAACATTCATGGACAATTTCCCTCTGCTTGTGAAAGAGAATGGCTAATGATACAGTGCAAGCCCTCCAAAGTCGGTTCAGCTAAACACCCTCACCTCGCTGCTCTTCCCTTCTTGAGCAGGGATTGCTCAGTATGCTGGGCTGGTGTTACCTGTCGTGGCTCTAATGAAACCAAACAATGTCACCTCCATGATTCAGGACATGAGCAAATTTCCAAACAGAAACCCCCCCGTGTGCCACCCGATTGCATTGTCCAGCTGGCAATATCCATTAAAAACAGATAGAGCTGCCTAAGGCTGGAAAATACAGTGGAGCCGTACAGTACACTGAACATGATGGAATGTGAAAGAAGATATATGGTCAGGCAACTCAGTTTTCTATTCCTTGTTTAAGAGAGAGCCAGCTTCCTCCCTTCGAAGTCTTGGGAAATCTCACCTCTTATTGAGAGGCTTGTTACTATGGCACTTCAGAGAAGAAAAACTGGAGGACTCTCCAACATGCTGGGCGGCAGAAAAAAGCTACAGGAAATAATTAATTTGATCCACGTCCCTAGTAACTATCTTGCTCTTTTCACAGTGTTTCACAGTGCCTGTGGCACAGGGGCTTTGAGGAAGAAGAAAAGGGATCATCAAGGATGCCTGACAACACCCAACAGCAGTACAAGCGTACAGGGCGTCAAGCTGTACTTTGTACACCCTGATTTACACAAGACCTCACTACTTGCCTGTAAGCAAGGAATGAATTAATAAGGAGCTAAGAGGAAAAGAATGTATAGAAAAGAAGGAAAGAATGAAGTAGGCAAACATGACACTTGTCAGTGCTCACCCGTGATTTGCTACCTGCTGTTTTTGCTTCAGGATGATGTGCTCCTGACAGTTCAGAGCAGACAGCACATACACAGCTCTTATGATTCACATCACTGTGAATGCATAATAACTGCAAGAGTTGTGCCCTTAGAAACTCAGGAGGATCTTCAGGAGAGGAAGGCTAGCGAAGCTGTAACAAGTTTTAGGCAGGATCCAGGCAGTTCTCTCCACGTAGAGCCCTGATCTGGGAAACGTACCAAGACATGTGCAATCTCGGAGTGCGTACTGGCTGGTTGGTTACTGGGTAAATGCAGATTTTAACTCCCTGAAAGCTGCTCGGCGGTGTTTCCTTTCCTCCTCTTCCCGCTTTCGCTCATCCTGCTCAGCTTTTATCTCTGCTTCAAACTTACTGGCTGAAGAGAGGGCTTGAACCTTTACAAGAGAGAAAATAAAAGAGTGTCAAGCCTTGCATCAGAGGGAGAGGCAGAGCCTGAACTGCTCCTAGATGAGCAATGCAGAACTGTTGGCTGCACCTCCCGGCGCTTGCTGGGAAGCTCTGTCAGGATGGGTCAAGTATTAATTACATTGCAGTGCTTGGTTATTTTCACCTAACACCTGTTAGCTCTCGCTTGACTTTAACATCAATAAAAGAAGGGTCATCTACAAATAAGTCACTAACAAGTGACCAAAACAATGCCATCATTCCTGGGTCACATACATTCTTCCTGTAAGCAGGCATCACAGCTTAAGTTGTGAGCATACAGTGGGAGAAACTACTGCAGAAAACAGTTCTGAATCACAGCCAAATCTGAGAACATCATACTACACCACGGATAATCTGCAGATCAAAGAGACATTGTTTATTTGCTGGCTATTTTTCCAGCTTTCATCTCAGTACATCTGCTGTGCAATAGCTGTGTTACACTCTTGGGAAAAAAAATTCTTATATAAACAAGCAGGATTATTTTCTCTCCAAGAGAGCTTTCAAAAAGGGTGCTTTGTCAGCTTGGAATAGTGCAAAGCTCTTTCTGCCAACCCCAGGACCCCGCCGAACAATTCCGATTCCAAAGGTTACAGAGAGCTGTAAAGAGATGTCTGAAATCCTATACTCCCAAATACCCCATTCAGCACCAAACGCAAGAGTATTCTCATTGAGGGAGGTTTTGCAAAATGAGAAACTCTGTCCCATTAGTTTCCAGGACGCCTTTGTCTTTCTGAGCAGTCAGCCAGCTACAGCTCCCAGCCACAGGGACACAGCTCGGCCTGGCAGCTCTACCAGGGGAAGAGCCACAGCACAGACAGTGAATTAAGCCCTTCTAGTGTCAACTATCAGCAGAGGAAGGCTGTAGGTAGAGTCCAACATAAAGTCTGATGGGAAAAGCTATGGCTGAGTTCGCGGTGAGGGGGGGGGGAAGCATAAAATGTGCATCCTTTTATTAAGGCCTGTGCACAGAGCTTTGTCATGTTCCTCTGTGCCACACCATACCTTAGCTTCAAAGAAGTTCTTGGCGCCTTTGACTCCCTCAATGGAGACATCTATCTCGGAGAGCTTCGCCAGAGTCAACAGGCCACTGTCCTCCTCGAGTTCCCCAGCTGCTGCTTTATGGAAAATCAGCAGGAACTGGCAAGACAGAGAGGAAACGTTCAAGTTCTTCACTGAGGCTCAAACAACTTAAAATGCAAACAGGGCAGACATTTACCTGGAGGGGGCTGGAACTTGCATTTCTGAGCAAAGGAAACCAGGTCTAGATAAATGAAGTGGCACGTGCGACTTGTGCTCCAGTGCCCTGGCTCTGGTACACAGCCCAGTTGGACTGAGGGGTAGAAATCCCATCAGAGGAAGGTTTTCTGGGGAGCAGAGCCCTGGTGAAGCCCAGCTCCTACTGAGCTGGGCTGCTGCATGGCCAGAGGAAGGCGGCCACCACTCCACTTGCCTGGTACAGCCATATGGTGGGCTCAGATACACCTCTTTATGTCCTCACACCCTAATGGCACGTTCACCAGCCCCACACCAGCCTCCTCAGTGCTCTGGGGGCTCAGATCACATCCCATGACCATGGAAGCAAGGCAAAGACAGCCCTGGCTCACACCTGAACTCCCCCACTCCCTCGAGCCAGGCGCCAGTGCACTCCTGCAGCAGCAGCCCAAGTGTGTGCACTTGAGGGACCTGGGGAGTGCCTGGCTGCAAGGAGCCCTGCCCTCTCTCCTTCTTGAGCCCTGTGGCCCACATGGTGTGGAAAGGGAAAACAAAATCAAGGTCAAAGGCATCAGGAGAACAGAACTTAGTTACTTTAGTTGGTCCCTTGTCTAGGGCACAGGAAAAGTGACTTAAATCAACCCGTGGAGCTGTGCCTCAGCCTGTTCCAGGCTGGTTTTGCTAACGTGAGCAAAGCCCATGTGTTCCTGTTGTGCCCACTCAATCACACACAGGAGAGCTGTGCTAAGGCAGCCAGGCCAGAGGCATCTCCAGTGACAGTCAGAGTGGCTTGAACTGGGCAACTGGTTTTGAAACCTTTGTCTTGCACTGGACTGCAGACATTTAACAAATCGAGAGTCACTACAGCAGGGTGCACACTGGCAAGTGAGTTGCAAAAGAAAACAAACTGAGAGCCATACTACCCTCCAGGAAAGCACACTGTTTTACAGAAGGAACAAGACCTGCTTGCTTAAAAATAAAGACCTCTGCACCACCTTCAACCTGCTAACCCGGCTCCAGGTTAAGATGTGGATGCTCTATGCATAATTTGAGGTCCCGTAACACTCTGCTATTCTTGGCCACCCCAGGAGGTGTCCCAACGCTTGGCACAGTATGGAAAGAACAGAGACAAGGACAAGTCACTCGGGTACAAAAGGAGCACAAGTGACAAAGCTGCGCCACTGCACCGCTTCAGTCCAGGGCAGAGGGCGGCAAATACCACACAGGATTGCCCTGAAACCCATTTGCACAGGAACATCAAACATCTCCAGTGCTGTGCTCCTCAGACCTCCAGGCTCAGGACTTTGCTTTCTCCTGCAGGAGAGCCCGAGCTGTCCCGGAGGAGGGCAGCAGAGTCCCAGCATCCGTGCTGAACCAGCCCCTAATGCGCTTGCCTGCTCTAAGTTACTCGCAGAGCTGGTGGAGATGCAAGAGTTTGGGAAGGCCTCCCATGGGGAAGGGTGTGGAGATGACGGCAGCGCTCGCTGCCCTCTCGCAGAGGCAATGTCACCAGGCATTGCTTCATGCAAGGGCCTCGTAACCCCTGTGTGCTCGGCACAGAGCAGCCCAAGAGCAGGCTGTGCTTGGGGAGGAACTTTTCCCCCCTCCAAACACCTGTAAGAAATTTAATGACGCTCTGCTGAATGGGCAGAACATCCTGCTCAGAAAGAAACCAAATCCTCCCCAAGATATCCTCTCCCTCTGCTCAGATCTGCTAGGCTCGGGCTAGTTCCTCTCCTCCTTCACCACCAGGCACGGGGACACAGAGGGCTGGCAGCCAGGCTGGCATTAGTCATGGTTCCCCTTCACGGTTTCTGCTCCACCCTGCCAGTCCCACTTCCTGGCATTGGAAAAGGGCAGCAGAGGCAGCACAATCCCGTGGTCTGGTACAGCTGTCACCAGGGGAGGGACTGGAAACACCCAGTCATGAGTACAAGTGTGCATGAATCATCCTGAAACTAGGGGATGGGGCAGCAATCCTCCTGTGGAATACGGGCTGCCGCTGCCAGGAAGCTGAGCTCAAGGAAGCCAGGACTGAGCCACCAGTTGGGGCGGACACGGCCTAACATCAGCCCCCAGGACCCAGCAGGGTGGACCATGGGACATCATGCTGGTTTCCACCGGAGCTCAGGAGCAATCCTTCCTCCTATAAGCACACTGCCTGCAGCCCACCTCACCAGATATATGCCCTCAAGGCATCTGTCCTCATAACCAGAGAGCACCAGGAATCTGCATTCAGTTTCCGGATGAGTTCCCATTCCCAGGCTGTCTCACACTCTCCGTGGGCCCACGACACATCACGCACAGCAAAGCCTCAGGGAAATGTCAATAGAGAAGCAAAAGTGAATAATGTTGGTGGTTTTAAAACCCCTACTCTGAAGGAGGACCTGACACACACTTTCCACCCCACCAACCTCGTAAAACCTCTCACATCCTCCGTGATCCAAGACCTGCCCTGTAGCACCAGGTCTCAGAGGGGTGCTGCAGCTACACAGCCCCACCAGGCACCGTGCTGGCCTCTGGGGTGTGCAGGAAGGGACTGGCAGCAGCAGCCTTGCAGCAGCTCACCAGAACAGCGGTGCCACCAAAGCTGTGGTTTGCACCAGCCCAGCCAGGAAATGCTCAGGTGGGTCAGCACCTGAGCTGGTGCAGTTGTGGGGCACAGTGGGTGGATTTTAGCAGGATCTAGATAGCAGCTACAATTAGACATCACCATTATAGCAATTAACTCTGGTTTCCTGTGGCAAGGACTGAACCAGACGGTCAGAGGTTTCCCCCCTCCACTGTACTTAAATCTTTTTAAGTTTAAATTTCTTTGCTTGAGTCACTGAGGAGTCCTGTGCAGTTAATTGTTGATGTATTGACTGATGGGTGCTCAAAGGTCAGTGGTAGAAGGCAGCTTTCGTAACGGGGCCCGCGGTTCAGCAGCAGCAGTCAGAGCCACACAAGCCTGCTCTTCCAGGTGACAGCTCATGTGGGAAGGGAGGACATGACACCGCTCAAGCGGCAACAAAAGGGGACCTATGGCAAGTGGAGAGGTCCTTACCAATCCTCTGGGCAGGCCACAAGCAGCACATCTTCAGGCAGGCATGGCAGGACTTGGAATTCTCTGGAGAGGCAGACAGGAGCCCTCCAGTGCTCGAGTTACACCCTGCTGAATTCGGACACTCATTTAAGCCAGGGTTTCTCCTTGTGTTGTTGGAGTGTCCCATGTCAGCTTGGTCACCCATCCTGTGCTTGCTCGTCACCACCAAGGGGAAAGGGAGTGGGGCAGGGCTACGGCTGGTCTGGGCCTCCTCACCCACCAGGAAAGCTGCTCCCTGCCAAGTTCTCTGCCTGAGCACAGCAGCTGGACACGGCACGTCTGTAACAAGAAGCATCCTGCTCCTCTCTACCACGGGAAGCTCTGGGCACAGGCCAAAGCCGCTGTGTAACTTGTCCCCAGAGCTGTGCCCATGACACTCCTTCATTCCAACCCGTGTGCCACTTCAGCTGGCATTGCCTGACCATCGTTCTGCATCTGGTGAGAAGCTACAACAGTGGCAGCTGCCACACACCAGCTGCCAAGGGCTGGCAGCAGGGGCAGCCGTGCCGGCTGACGGTGGCTGTGCCAGGGCCGTGCTCCAAACAGGTGGCAGCAGAAGAGGAGCTGCTCTGCCACTGCTGCCAGGACACCGCTGCCTCTCACAGCCTTGGGGATAAAGGCACTTCTCCTGCACGGGACAGCCCCTGCAGCAAGGCCCAGAAGCTGTCCCCAGCTCCTGCACCAGGGTGAAGGGTGGCCCAGAGGGCATGCAGAGGGCTCCACCAACCCATGCAGTGATTTGACAATCACAGTCTGACCTGGGGCCAAGGGCACCGTGCTCTTCCTGATCTGCTGGATTCCTTGCTACCCCCAGTTCACCTCTGACTGGGGACATCTCCTTCCTTGCACAGAGGAGCTGCCAGTTTGGGGCTTTGCTGGTGTGTACTGACAGGCTCTGACTCCTCAGATTTGCTTGTCTTTCCCCCTTGCTATGGGCCAAGCCCTGTAACCCAACAGTCTTTGGCCTCTGTCTTCTACTGCTGCCCTCTTGCAGCGGAAGAAATGCAACAAAACCCTTGGAGAATGAAAGCAGGAGGAGATGTTGTGACATGCCAGCACAAAGAGACAGTGCAGCAGCTCTGCAAACTGCCAGTCACCCCTCACACCCCGGCCAGCCCAGCTGCTCACCTCCCTCCCAGGCACCACCAAAGGTCCCAGCACTTCCGAGATGAAGAACTTGACAAACTGAGCTGTGAAGACCTCAGCACCTCACCCCCACAACCAAGCCCTCGCCCTGCAGGCAGCCTGGTAAGAGCACAGCCCCTGCAGAACCATGGGAGCCTGGCTGGCTGGGGCCATGGCAGCCATTCTCTGGGCAGGGGGAATCAGGACAGCAGCACAGCCCTCACAGCCATGGCAGGACACGAGGAGCACTGGCTCTCCTGCTGCCTCCAGGCTGTGCTCAATTCAGAAAGCTGTAGCATGACGTGTGCTTCTGAGCGAGACAGCAGCCAAGGCCTGGGAGGAGATGATGCAAAACGAGGTTTTGATATCTGGGCTCCCCCTCCCTGCCGAGATGATTTGGGTACCCTTAAGTGCACACAGGTTGCTGCTCAAATTCCCTCTCTTCTCCACCCAGAGCAGATCCTGGCCTGCCCACGCTGCTCCCAGCAGGCTCAGCACAGCTGTGACAGCCGGACACGTTTGCTGTGTCCCTGCTGAGCCAGCACGCAGCGCCCAGCTGCTGCATCACCACGTTTATTCCTGCTGCAGGAGGGCAGCCACCCCTCACCACGCTTGCTTTGGCTGCTCACTGCGTGACACAGAGAGGGACCCAACGTAAGCTGGAAGAGGGACCCTCCTGCGCCCCACCACACCAGCTGCTCCAAGCATAGCCCATCCCCTGCACCTGAAATGAGGCCTGAGCCACTGTAACACAACCTTGTGACTGAAGGGACATGCCACCTCCAGCTGCAGCAGGCAGCTCTGCCAGCACTCCCAGGTGGCTGCAGCAGGGCTCAGCCACCTTCCCAAAGCAGGCAGAGAGGTTGGAGACCTTTGATGTCAGGTACCATTACTGCCACATGGAGACAGATACTGATGGTGGTTCAGCCCCCGAGCTCTCCATGGTGTGGGGAAGCTCACCTGCTTCTCCACTGCACCCCACAGCTGGGGAAACACAAAGGGGACAGTGGTACCTACAGGGCCTGGCTGTCCCCACCCCCTGCCCCACAGCCACATCCCCATCTGCTCCCGCAGCCACACTCACCTCACGGAAGCTGAGCTTCCCGTCAAAGTCCTCATCCACCTCCTTGATCATGTTCTTCAGCCCCAGGTGGGTCTGTGGGGCTCCCAGCTTTTCCATCATCAGCTTCAGCTCCATCAGATCGATGTACCCGTCCCGTCCTGAGTCATACCTGCGGGGTGCAAAGGGGAGGGGGTTAGCCCTCATCTTCCCCCATATCCATCTTCCCAGAAGAGGAACCATGCAAATGGATCAAGTCACAGGTGGTTCAAAGCTTGGGGAAGAGAGGAAGCTGCAGAACACAGCCAGTGCTGAGATATATTAAGCTCAGGGAAGTCGCACGTGGCTTTCAGAGCTGTCTCATCAGAGAGAGAAGTGCTCAGGGGAGCTCAGACCAAACCACCCACACAGAAGCGGCACAGAGGAACTCAGCTTATCTCAGTGGGATTTCCATCTCACCCACTTTCGTGTCCAGCACAAAGGTTACTTACACACAGCTCACACCATGCACCAGCATGGTGAGCCAGAGGCACACTGGAGCCAGCTGCTGCCAGGTCTCCTGCTCATTTAGAGGAGAAACAGAGAGTGGAGACCGACCAGACCCTCCCAGCAGAAAGTGGCTATCTCCCTTGGTAAGCAAAACACACTCCCTCCAGCTGGTAAGATCTTTCCTCCCTGAAATGCTTTTGTACTACACAGGCACCGTGCTTCAGGGCAGCTGTTTATCCCTGTCCCTGGGCAGAGCACAGAGGCAGTCCGGGGGGGTACAGCAATCCCAGCTGCTGCCGGGGCTGCCCGAGGAAACCTGTGCCCATCTTAGGAGCAAGACTGGAGTGGGACCACACTCCCCATGGAGCACAAAGGACAGCAAGGACTCTGGAGGAGGAGAGAGCAGTTGTGCAAGGGGCAGAATGCTTTAGGGGCAGGGAGGGAGTGACCTGCTGTGCTCAGCCTGGGGCCACACACCCATTCCTCCCCCGACACCTGCTACGGGTGTGAGTAAAGCATCCGGCCACACAGCAACCAGCACTTCACACCCCGCAGGGCCATCGCTGGGTCTCAGAGCCCAAAGGCTGGAGGGACGGGTGCTCTGCTGTCAGTCAGCCCATCAGCAGCCCTTCCTCACCCTGGTCCTGCAAGCAGGTCCAGCACAGAGACAGGGGCTCGCATGGGAGGACAGGGCAGGGCCTGCCCCTGCCCCCTCGCCATCACCTCCACCCCGACAGGGTTAAATCCTTTCAACCATTCCGTACGGAAGCCCTAGGCAGGTGCTGAAGCTTTCCCCTCGGCAGAACTGGCCAAACCCTCCCACCCACCACCTCCCATCGACTGCTAGCTTTCTTCTAAAGAAACGAGGGCTGCAGCCATCCCAGATGGAGACCTGCACAGTTGTGGTTACCCTGGAAGGAAGCCCTGTGCAGCTGAGAAACCTCAGAGCCGCAGAGGAAGCTGTGGCAGGGGAAGGCATGAGCAGAGCTGCCAGCCCAGAGCTGCTCGCAGGCGCCAGGCAGGGCTGCAGCCAAGAGCTCTGCCCCTGCCTTTGCCAGCAGAGGCACAGGGGGCATTTCCCCCAAACCAGGGTGGCCTCCACGGCTTTCCAGCATCCCACCACCTTCACAACCGCCTTTTATACTCTCTGTGCCTCTGTTTCCATGGGTCCCACGGCCAAGAGACCCCGAATGACAGGGATGTCACCACCGGGCTGGCGTGCAGCCCTGCTACCCACCTGCCTGTGTGCCCTGCACCCAGCCAACCCGGGAGCCCGACAGCTCTCTGGAAAACTAGGAAAGAAACCTCTGTTGGAGCAGAAACCAGGTCACAGACCTGAGGCGTCACAGGGAAGACAAGCAGCAGGTTCATCACGGCAAGAAAGGCGTCAGTTAATTAAGGCACATGTTCACAGCATCACCCCATCCAGCTCCGAGACACACTTTCAAGCATAACAAGTGCAATATTTAATTGTCAATTTGCTTTTCCTTTAAGTTTGGGGAAAAAAGGCGTGGAGCCGCTCCTCTGGAGTTGCAGAGGCAGTGCCTTCAATCAGATAAAGCAGCAAAGCTGAGAGTGGGAGAGGGGCATGTGGGGTTGGGGGTTTTTATGGCCCCAGCAAGCCGATGCTGTCCTTTGGCTGGGTGTGGAGGCAGGGTGACACCAGGGTCCCTGTGCGAGGTCGGGACAACGCGTTGGGTGATGGAGATGAAGGCAGAAGGAGGGCACAAGCCTACGGGTGCTCCCCAACTCCAGCCTCCCATGCCCGCCCTGGCACGGAGCCTGCCCTGAAAGCGTTAAACGTGGGGCACAGCTCTGGGGCTGCCATCCCTGCAGAGGCAGCACAAAGAGGGGATTGTGAGAAACGGGGTCTCGCCAGCAGAGCTGGGGCAGAGCAGCACCGTGTACCAGGCACACAACAGGGGTTGAGCACACCAGGTCGGGGGGCAGCTGGCACCACGATGCACCCCAAAATCAGGTTGCCAGGCCCTGGTGGTTGGGGACAGACAGACAGAGGGACAGTGAAGCCCCCAGATGCTTACTGCCAGCACCCTACAAACTGCTGCGTTCCCTCCCTGCCCCCGCCTCCTGAACAGCCTGAGTATTTCTGGAGCAGGATCCAGCCCTCGGCAGCCAGGCTATTTAGGGAGAGGCATATTTATAGGGCATGAGAGATGAGCACTGCACTCCCAGCCACCCCCCCGCAGGCAGAGGCACTCAGCAACAGGGCATGGCATGGGCTGCACCTTGTTGGGTGGCTGATGCTCCCAGCACACATCAGCCTCACAAAAAAACCCTCTGCCTTCCTTTGGGAGCTCCCCAAACCCCTCTGCCTTCCTCTGGGAGCTCCCAAAGCCCCTCTGCCTTCCTCTGGGAGCTCCCAAAGCCCCTCTGCCTGTCCTTTGGGAGCTCCCCAAACCCCTCTGCCTTCCTCTGGGAGCTCCCCAAACCCCACTGCCTGCCCTCTGGGGGGGTCCCTTTCAGGGCCCAGCACTCCAGCCAGCCCCGATACCGCTCACACCTTTTTCAGAGCAGCCCTGTTCCGGTGATGGACACTGGTCAGCCTGCACAGGCAGAGCTGGAGGGGAACACCAGGACAAGTTTGGTCCCCAAACACATCCCAGCATCCCGGGGAGCCATCCTATCCTGTTCTCCAGGAGCAGCACAGCAGGAGCACGCAGCACTAGGGTGCCTCGCCAGCCCTCCCCGCCACCACCCACTGTCCTGCTGTGACACCGGAGCTTTGCTTCCTTCGGGCTCAAAGCTCCCTGGGCCACGGGCCAAGCCTCAGCCCAGTGACAGTGACGGCCACGCGTGAGGATTAGGGACAGAGGGGCAAAGACGTCACAGGCAGCGAGCCCATGCCAGTGCCACCGTGGGTCCCACCTGTGCCATGGGTGCCTGGGGCAGTTCTGTGTGCCGTGGCCGGCACGATAAGGCTGCACAGCGCCGCCGCAGCAGCGTTCCTGGCAGCAGATGAGACACAGGCAGCGGCTGCCAAAATCTGCTGCAACAAGGATGCACCCAGATTCCCACGCTGGCTCGCTTCCACCCAGGCTGCAGAACGTGCCCGGCTGCTGGAGGAGAAAAGCAGGAGCAGAAATTGGAGGGAAGACTTGCTGAACAGACTTGCTTAAGAGCAAGAAGCGTGTTATACACAATTAGTGCCTGAGTACAATCACTGCACTGGTGTTACACAGCTCAGCTGGGAAGTTAGACCACAGGAGAAAGAGGGATGAGGAAGGAGATGCCGAGGTCTGTATCACCCATACTGATCCACAGCTACCTCCCAGCTGACTGAGAAACCCCAAGGAAAAAAAAAGCATAGTTGAATGAGAAATCCCAAACGCTGAAGGATCAAAGAGCAGTTTCCAAACATCCACACTTCCTTGAGAAAGGCTGGGAAGAAAACCTGCCCTCCCTGTACATGCTCGCTGTACAGGAGCTTGCTCTACACGCTGAGGGCACCTGTGCTTTGATCTGCAGCTCCTGCATGCTGCAATGGCCTAATACAGGCTTTGAAATAGAACAGTTGGAGTAATGGTGCTGAAGGAGTAATGACCTCCTCGTACACATTTCAAAATCCTTTCTAAGTAGCACTTCATTCCTGAGCGTTGCATTTCACTTTACATGGAGAGGGAGGTGCTGATCTCGTCTCCCTGGTATCCAGTGATGGGATGCATGGGAAGGGATCGAAGCTGCCTCAGGGGAGGATCAGAGTGGACACGTGGAAGCCTGTTTCAGTGTCTGACCACCTTCTTGGTAAAGAAGTGCTTCCTCAAGAGGTGCTTGATGCCCCATGCCTGTCAGTGTCAGGCATTCAGACATGCTTTAACTTCTGGGACAGCCCTGAAGTGGTCAGGCAGTTGGAGCAGGTGACCATCACAGGTCCCTTCCAACTGGAATACTCTGTTCTGCTGCTGAGAGCTTTGGAAACAATTCCTCCATACCAGGGTGGGGACAGGAACAGGCTCCTCGGCAACATGCAGCTCCGTCCTCCCCAGCCCAGGCAGCAGGAGCTCTCCTCATTTTGGAGGGACATGAGGGCGAGATGAAAGTCTCCGAGACGCTGGGCAAGACCCTGAGGCACCAAAGCCTGCAGGGCCCAGGCCAGGTGGCCGAGTGTCCGTGGGGCTGACCTCCCTGGTTGCTGGGACCCTGGAGACAGCCGGTCACACTGGGAGCACAGCAGTCCCGGGTGAGCAGGTCTGCACCAGACACGTCCCTCAGCACAGGGACACCCAGCGAGGGGCTCCCAAAGGCCAAGGGGACATCACAGCCTCTCCCACTGACCATGCAGGTGGCACTGGCAAAATGTGTGGGCAACACATGAAATTCCCTAAATACTAAAGCAATAGCAAGGCTGGAATTTCTCCACTCCCTCGTACCCTGCAGATGAAGCCAGTGGCTGTTTTCCTCCCCCTGACATCCCTTGGAAAGGTCACCCCCGCCAGGCACAGCCTGGCTTTCACCCCCTCTCTGCCACTGGATAAGGTGGCAACAAAGGGAGCTGCAAGACTCCAGAGCTCCTGAAGGTTTGCTCGCAAGACTTGGGGAAGGGAGGTTATCATGGTTAACACAGTCCTCACACATTGGCAGAACAGGCAGCTAATTAGGCCACATTATAATTAGCCTGAGCTGCAGACTTCCTGGTCCCTCTGCCAAAAAATATACCCACCCCAAGAGCTGCTGCACCCAGCAGCATCCACAGCAGACACCTGCAAGACAGGGGGACAGGGATGAAATGGGGGGATGCTGCCAGGAGCAGGCTTGCACAAGAAGAGGAAAAGCAAGCCCAACTGTGGCAGCAGGGACAAGGAGCATGGTTTCTGCTTTGGAAGGATGCTCTTGGCACAGCCAGCAGCACACAGCACCTGGATGGAGCACTGGATTTCGGCAAGACCCATGTCCAGAGGAGCCTTTTGCTTCCACCCTGGCACACAGCGGTGACAGCCACCAGCCATACCATGGGATGCCCTGACCGATGCCAGAGCAGCTGCTACCACCAGCAACTCCTTCTGCTTGGCTAGAGTGCCCTGACCCAGCCCACAGTGTGCCCCGGGCCCACAGGCTCCAGTTTAGTCCAAATTACAGATTTACGAGTCCCAGTAAACTTAGTAAGAAACACTTTTGGATGGAAAGTCTCAGCGTGGAAACCTGGCAACCCACACCACCCCTGTCTGTCACAGCCTTTTTTTATCATCATTAGTGAGAAAGACTAAATTGTGGTGGCCAGGGCCAATAAGACATATGGAGAATAAAAGCCTTAATCACATTAACTCAATCTCTGACCGGCAGGAATTAAGAGGAACATTTCCTCTCCTCATGGAGCACGTGGTGTCAGCCAATACTCCAAACAGGTCACCGGCAGCAGATGGAGCAAAGACCAGATCCTCTGCCACTGCTACCACCCGGTAACACTTGTAACAGAGTGAAAACCAGGACGGGGTTATCCACCCCCCTGTCTGGGGAGCAGAGGGAGCACGAGCCCCACTTCTCCCCCTCCTGGCACGGCTGGCTGGCGCTCAGCTGCCACCATCCTCGCAGGCGCACAATGTTTCCCAGCTACATTGACCAGCTGATTAGCATTCAACTGCAAAGCCTAGGTTTCCCCACTTACAAGGCCAGCATTTAATGAGCTCATTGTTGAAAAACTCGGCTGCAATTCAGCTCTTTCACTTTTTATTTCCCAAACCACTGCTGTTCCTCTCCTCATCCCTATTGAGGCAGTGCCGCTGCCCACTCCGGGCTCTCCTGCCGCCATAGCAGCTGCCAGCATCATTTGTCCTCCTGCCCTTGCAGTGCCACACCTCAGTCCTCCGCAGAGCAGGATCCCCTTTAGCCAGCACCAGAAGGGGTGCAGGAGCCAGCACAGCCGTCTCACCCAGACAATTTCCCTTCCTGCCCCGGCTGCTCACACAACACTGCCCACGCAAAGAGCTCTGGTGAGCTCTGGCAAGGCCATCGCCCGGTCTCCTGCAGGGACAGCCCCACTGGGGCCAACAACACCCCATAGCACCAGGAGCTGAGAGCATTCAACAAAGGTTTTGGTCTCCTTGCACTGAGCCCAGCCTCCAGGGCGCCCAAGGCAGCTCTCGGGTAGGAGAACAAGGACCTAACAAGTTACAAACCCTGCTGCAGTCACCTCTGTCAGCTGAAGCCAGTCTCTGCACCTTACCTTGGCAGCAGCACCTCTCTGGCCGTGCCTCCTGGTGCCTGGCAGCAGCTCACACCCAGGCACACTCGGGTGCCTGCCTGACCCCTCTCCTTGGGGCTGGGAGGATGCCTGTCCCCAGGAGCACAGGGTTTTGTGGTGCCAGAGGGAAACATGAGCACAGGTAACCAAAGCTACCCAGGCACAGCCCGACTGCCGGAGCCAGGACAGGACTCGTGGGGGAAGGCTCCCGGGAAGGGCCATGCCTTTCTGCTTACAGAAGCAGCTCTCCACATTGCCACCAGCCTTCCTGCCAGAGGGGGATCTTCATCCCAGCCCCCAGGAAGGGGAAAGCAAGAGGCAGCGGTGCTCAAGCTTCGTTTGGGTGCACGGGAGGGAGCACAAAGCCTGGCAAACAGCATGGTGGATGGTACAGCACGGCCGGGCAGAGCCGCAGAGCCGCAGAGCGTGTCAGCGGGGCAGCTACTGAAGGCCACGGTCCAGGGCCACTGCCAGGCTCTGGGACACCGACCCGCCAGGGCCCCGGTGTGGGGGCAACAGCACCCGTGCCCTCCAAGCCCCCATCCTGCCCAGAGCATCCCCCACAGCCCGTGAGTGCCACCACCAGCAGCCACCACCCCCGTCCCACCCAGAGCATCCCCCACAGCCCCCGAGGGCCACCAGCAGCAGCCACCACCCCGAGCCCGGGTGGGCAGGGGCAGCCCCGAGCTGAGCGCGGGTCGGAGCTCCAGCCCCGAGCCCGAGGCGAACCCCGCACCCCCCGCCGAGCGGCGGGACAACGCGGGGATCGGATGGCGCTGGGAACCGCCACAGCCCCTTCCAGCCCGACCGCAAAACGGCGCAGAAATGCGAACACCTCGCCAAGAGCAGGCAGCCCCTCGCCAGATGTCCCCCGGGGGAACAGCGCTGGGAGGGACTGGGGGGGAGCAGAGCCCCGCTCCCCACAGCGAAGCGCGCTGGGGGGGGGCTGGGAGGAGAAGGGGGGGAGCAGAGCCCCGCTCCCCCCAGCAGAGCCCGCAGGGGGGCTCGGGGGGGACACAGAGCCCCGCTCCCCGCAGCACAGCCCGCAGGGGAGCTCGGGGGGGACACAGAGCCCCGCTCCCCCCAGCAGAGCCCGCAGGGGG
>VZRW01010356.1:134377-145366 GCA_013398125.1 Aegotheles bennettii
CACCCCCCCCTTCCCCACCACTGCTGCCCCCCGCGCTCTGCAGGGCACGGGGGGGCCCGGGGCCGTGGCCCCGCGGGCAGGCGGCTGCTCACGTCCCGGGCCGGGATTAGGGCTGCGGGGCGGTTCGAGGTGGCTGCTGATGGGATTTACCCCGCGGGGCGGGGGGGGCAGAGGGAAGCACCGGCTGTGACTCCTGCCCGCCCGTGGCTCACGCGTGCCGAGCCCGTGTGTCACGGGGAGCCCGGCTCAGCGGCTGTCGCACCCCTCCAGGCAGGTGGTGAGCAGCTCTCTGACCCTGCCGTGATGTGGTGACCTACAGCTGACCCTCTTGGGCAAGCTCATTCCCCTCAAACCTCCTCGGGAAATGCCTGCGGAGGCTGTTTGCGGCAGCCCTGCCTGCTACAGGCTACCCCAGCCAGGGTGGGCACCGCCGCAGAGCCACCACCGGCTGTGGCACTGGGAGGCCACCACCGGTGTTCCACCCCAGGAGTGCCTGAAAGCAGGAGGGATGGCACATGCTGTATGTACACCACTCTGCCCTCAGACAGTGCGACACGTGTGGTGGGGACTGTCTTCTTTCACCCAGAGGGGGTGAGGAGGAGAGCTGGGAGATGCTACTGGGACATTGGCCAACCTGGAAACTCGTGAGCCCACAGAAAGTTCTGTGACAGCAGCATTTCCAGAGACCTCCACAGAACCACGGTGAAATCACAAACAGCACAGCCAGGTTGCCATCTGCTAGAACTGCACTGCTGGGACCAGACACGTCTGGTAAATACAACGAGGGAAGAGCAGACGTGGAAAACTGTAATGGGTACAGAGGCAAATGGCAGAAGAACCAAGAGTAGGAGTGATGGGACCAGTAAACGGGGTGATGATGGGGACACACAGCACCTGGCAATAACCACAGCAAGTCACTATGGGATTACACTGCGTGCTGTAAACCTGGCAAACAGCAAAACCACAGCCAAGTGCAGCACTGGAGGTGAGAGATGCGAGCCAGGAGGGTGGCAGAGTGTGGGGAGCGTTGGAGCTGTGTGTGCAGGTGTGGAGGCCTGGGCAGAGGAAGGAGATGGAGCTGTTGGGACATCAAGGAGCTGAGCGTGGGGCCAGAGGTGTCTGTGGGCTGTGTGAGGAGGGCTTTTGGGCAGTGGGGAGGTGAGAGGTGCAAGCCACGAGGGCTGGTGGGGGCACTGTGGGTGCCTATGGCGGTACCGGCCTGACTGAGCCTGCTCTGGTCTGAGTTGGGAAGCCCAGCAGGCTCCGGCTCCGTTAGTACTCGGATGGGAGACCATCCGGGAATGCCGGGTGCTTTAGGCTTTTGTGTGGCTCCTGGGGGCAGCTCCCGTTTTGCTCTTTGGATGTTGCTGAGGGGTCAGGGGTGATTTAATGCGTTCTTAGTTGTGCTTTAGTGTGTCCAACACTTTAGGCTTTTCCCCCTTACACGGTATTTTTTTTATTTTACTTTGTTATCAAGTAATTTTTTGTTACTTTTCATATTTTTTTCATCATTTATATTGTGCTCAATCTTCCTGGTGTGTAATTGGCTGTATCCAGCATTATGCAGGTGTCTCTCTGGTTGGTCACCACTGCGCGGTTGCTGTCTTTGGTGATGCCTGGTGTTTTTGGGGTGCACTCTTTGGTGTCCCCGGCTCAGCTGACCCACCTGCTGTTCCTGGGGTACTGCTGGGGCAGTGTGTGCTATGCAAAGAGCCCATGGGTGTCTGCCAGGGGCCGTGCCATGTTCTGGAAGGCCCACTGCAGGATCCCGTCCCAGGCACCCTGCAGGACAGCCCCAGGAGTCACTTTCCATCTCACTGCCCAGGCCCTGGGCTCTCTCAGCTCTCACCACCATAGCCAAGGTCACCCTGTGGGTTCCACCAGAGCCCTGGGTCCCCTGAGGATGGGCTCTGCCCCTCCGTGACCCCCCGTGCCATACCTCACCCAGGAGCGCATCGAGCTCATCCCTGCTCAGCGTGGTGTCGCTGCCGGCCGGACCCTCCTCTGCCTGTGGGAGGGGACACGTCCTGCCAGCTCTGCTGCCCGCACCCCTTGGGTCAGGGCTGGCCACCTGGTGCAGCCTCTGCTCACAGCCCCTTAGGCACAGTGTCACTGCCTCACGCCCCGCTACAGTCCCCAGTGCTTCACGCAGCCCGAGCCTTGGCTCCTCCGCCTCACCGCGCTCTTCACACTCACCTCACTCAGCCCTCTCCCCCCGCCGGGGCTGGGCGCTGGCTGTACCCACCTTTGCTGCCTGCAGTGGGTGCTCACCGGCCAGCACGGTGCCCTCCATTCTGCCGGTGTCCGAGGGGCCCGCGCAGGACATGCAGAGCAGCACCCCCCTACACCCACGGGGTGACACTGACCTTCAGGGCAGTCCCTTCAGGGCAGGACTTAGGGCCAGGGTGTGGGGCATGGCGGAGGGGCTCACCTAGGATCCCCGCCAGGCACAGGGCCATGCTGGGGTGCGGGGATCCGGGTGAAGCAGCGGCCGCAGATGCTCCCATCACCTCCATCCTGGTGGGTGCTGCAGGCCTCCTCCCCCAGCACCCCAGGGGTTTGCTCTCCAGCTGTGTCCGTCACACAGGATCCACAGCGCCACGTCCCGCTGCGCAGCCGGAGCGGGCGGTGAGGGGTAGCGGGGGTGGCGGTGCAGTCCCCGCGGTGCCCCAGGGCTCACCTGGGGACACGGGGCAGTGGGGGCACCAGGCAGGCAAGGTGGAAGGCCCTGGGGCAGCCGTCGCAGCAGATGAGCTCCCCGCCATCGCCGCACGCTGCACACTCATCCTCGTTCTCCTGTCCCAAGGAGCGGGCGAGGGGTCACTGCCAACAGCCCTGGTGCTCTGGCAGACAGCCTGCACCCATGGCGGGGCTCATTGGCCCCAGC
Organism: Aegotheles bennettii; assembly: GCA_013398125.1. NCBI lineage: Eukaryota > Metazoa > Chordata > Aves > Caprimulgiformes > Aegothelidae > Aegotheles > Aegotheles bennettii. The sequence continues at coordinate 137,265 of VZRW01010356.1, forward strand.
ACCCACCACCCCCTGCCCCATCCCCACTCCATCACCCACCCCACACCCAACATGCCAGCCCCTCTCGGGGCGGGATTGCTGGTTCCTGGGGGGTTGCAGCCGGGTGACCACCATCAGCAGAGCCCCAGGTTGCCGGTGGCCAGCCATCCCAAAGGTCCAGGCCAGGGACACCCTGATGGTCCCCAGCGCTCACCTGATGGTGTACGGGGTCCTGGCTGTGCAGGGTGGGCACCAACGGCTGGCCCTGGGGGTGCAGCTGGGGCTCCCCGCCCTGCAGGTGAGATGCAAGGGTCTGGGGGGACCTGCGGGGAGCCTGGCACAGGGGACACCCCTCAGCCACGGGGACAAGCCCCTGCCACAGCCTCAGACAGCAAAAGGGGGGGGTGGAAGCAGGTGTCAGGGGTCCATACGCTTTGGGGTGCCCTGGGTCGGGCAGGGGGCTTCAGGCTGCGGCTTCTGCTCCTGGCCCCTGGCTCCTCGCTGGCAGCTGGGGTGCACGGCTCGGCCCCAGCTTTGCTGCCCACCTTGGAGCTGCCTGCAGGAGAGGCTGAGAGTGGCTCGGGCAGGACCCCTGCCCCTCCTGCCTGGGGTGGCTTCGGGGCTGACCCGGGCTGGGCTGGGCCGGGCTGCACCTACCCGGCTCCAGTGCCTGTTTGATGAGGATGCTCTCCATGGCCCCACGGGTGACCGGCACCTCGCTGCCCGCCACGGCCACCGCTCTCCGCACCGAGGTGGCCACCGCCTGGAGGGCTATGGGCAGGGGGGCTCAGCAGGGTGGGCAGCCCCCCACCCCAGCAAACAGGGCACAGGGGGATGCCGGCACTCACCACCGGCATGGGGGGCACCAGGGGTCTCTGCACCCTCCGGCTTCCTCACGGTCCTTGCTTTTGCCAGGAGCCCTGCGGGGGTGCAAGGGTGGGTGTTGGGGGGGGGGCACAGCCCCCCACTGTGCCCCAGGACCTCCTCCAGCACCCGATCCTCCCTGCCCTGCCGCGGGTCCCCATACCGGGTCTGGCGGTGTGCCGCGGGGAGGGCTGCGCCGCCCGGGCCCCCTCCCGCTCCTCGGGGGCTTTCCTCTTGCCCTGGGGTCTGTGCGGGGCTGGCGCCGTGGAGCTGGGGGAGAGACGGGGGCTGCGGCGCTGCCGCCCCAGCTCCACCTCTGCGGGGGACAGGGAGACAGGGGAGGGACAGGCGGCCCTAGGCATCACCCCAGGGGTGCCAGGCCCCCTGCCCAGCCCGCTCCTACCTCCGGGGAAGGTGCCGCGGAGGGGCCGCAGCCGGCTGTACCGCTCCAGGTTGTAGTCCTTGAAGAGGACGGCCCAGAAGTCGCGGACGGCAGCGGCGTCGCGGCCCAGCAGCCATGTGAGCAGCGCGTGGAAGGCGCGGTGGGAGCCCTCCCGCTCCGCCCGGCCCAGCGTCTCCTGCCGGGGCCACCGCTGCCTGTCAGCACGCGCCCGGTGCCGACAACCATCCCCTCCTGGCCCGCCTGCCGCCTCACCTTGAAGACGTGCTCGGGGACGACGTCGTGGTCGGCCAGGCCGTGCAGCAGCGGGAAGACATCATCCACCGCCATGGCGATCTCAGTGCGGTGCAGCTTCAGCAGGCGCCGCAGGTCCCCCTCGCCCCCCGGCCCCGCCATGCTATGGGGACACAGCCGGTGCCGCACAGCACGCCCCGGCCCTCCGCTTTAATACGCCGGCAGCGGGAACCTCGCCAGGATCCTGCTGGCCCACTCATTTCTGTATGAGGCCGCGTAACCTGAGACCCCCCCGCGCCGCCGCTGGCTGTCCCTGGCCTGTTCCACCCCATCCCACCGCACCCCCAGCCCCAGGGTTGGTGGGGGTCAGGCGCTCCCTGGCTCGGGACGGCCACACCACGGGTGGTGGAGGACATCCAACCCCGCAGTGCCCACTCTGGGGTGCTGGCAAAGGTCCCCTGCTTCTCCCATCCCTGCGGTCAGCCAAGCATTGCCCCGAAATTTCCGGACTTTCCGCAGCACCTGCTTCTCTCATCCAGAAACTCGGCAGCGGGAGCAGGTGGGAAGGGGTGCTCGGCAGCGGGGGAGAGCAGGAGCGTTTGCCCTGGTGCCCTGCACACCCGGGCGGGCCGGCAGGGACGCACTGGCACCGACCACAGGCTGCAGCCACGCGTCCAGGTATGACTGCAGACCCCGAACCAGCAAACTCCCTGCATGAAGCAGCACAGCACTGCCTTCCAACCCACCAGAGCGATGGCAGCCCCACCACAAGCCTGGGGATTCCCTAGGCAGGTGCTGCCTGCAGCTCTGCCATCACCTGCTCCAGGAAATTGGGCAATAAAGTGATTTCACTGGAAATACGCAGCTGAAAAACACTCGGAGCCGGAGGAAACCAGTTCCTTGGGAGCACCTGGCATGTAAAAGCCTGGGGGTCTGACTGCTTCATACCAGGTATCTAGGAAGGAGAAAGCTCCAAAGCCCCCATCCCTCTTCCTGAACATTTGGAATTTCCCCAGGATTAATTTCCAGTCTCCCTCCCCCCAGAGACGTGTCCCTGCTGCCCAGAGGGCTCAGCTGGGGGTGCCATGGCCAGGCACAGCCACCCCCACACCACAGGGCAGAGCCTGACACCCACAGTACGGCAACACCTGTGCGAGTGGGATGGGAAGGGGTGCTCAGGGGATGCTCCACCCCCCGGAGCAGGGCGATACAGGTAGCAACAGCTACCAGTAAATCCTTAAATACTGGAGCCGTATCCTCTAGCTCCAAAGCTGTGCCAGGAGGAGGTGGCTGCTGTCCAGAAACTCGGGAAGAATAACAAGGCAACATCCTCCACGAGAGCAGGGAACACTCTCGCACATTTCTGGTTAACAAATTAACGTGTTTACCCATGGAAACACTCGCCCTGAAGCTCCTCTCAGGATCTGGGGGGACTTCTCCCACGGAGGCCCCACAGGATGCAGTTTGGGTACATGCTGTGCCAGATTCTTGTGCCCCACATGATTCCAGCACCCGGCTCTGCCGTGGCAGGGACAGCTTTGCTACCACCTGCCTGATGTGTCCCTTCCCAGGGGACAAAGCATGGCAGTCAGGTGAGATGGGAGGTTCATCACTCTCCCAGAGTTCCCCCACAGCCACTGAGCACCAGCACACTCGTGACAGTCTCACACCCGTTCTGCTCTTCCTGGGAAAACCATTTTGCCCGGCCCCCCACCTGCAGTGCCACCACTTGTCACCATCCCCGTGCGAAGCTGCCTGGCACCTCGAGACACAGCCGGGGCTGTCCCCCCCTGTGCCCACCCCACTGCAGGTGCTGCCCATGGCCATCACGAGCTGTGTGCCAGCAGCGCTGGGCTTGGGCTTGTCTTAAATTCCAACTTTGTGACTGTTTCCATGCTCTGAATCACAGACACTGTTTTCTGCACCCAGCCGGCTCGGTAGTGCAATCATTTGCATTTTGGGTTGTTTTTTCACGTTCCTTCCCCTTTCTGAGACACCAGGCGGCAGGCAGAAGAGCAGCTGCCAGGCACCAGCACCACGTGAGGAGGCACGTACGTCCTGGGAGATGAGATGGGTGCTCCTGTACCACCTCCCTTGGAGCAGATGTCGGCAGCCGTAAGGGTCCCGTGAGGGCCGGGGGACGTCAGCCTTTGCTTGCACAGGGGTCTCAACCCCCTCGGGGAGGAACAAGCCCTGCCCGGTGCCAGGGCCCCAGGCAGGGGCACAGGGCAGCCTGGCCACGCTCAGGTTCCAGGACGCCCTCTGTTTTCTACTGCTTCCCTTGCAGAAATCAGAGCAAAACGTTCAAGGCAGGCAAGCCCAATTCGAGCTCAAATCTGCCTGTGGAGGCTGGAGGCATTTCTCCACAAGCGCCCAGTTAAACCAGCAGCTCAGTGTCCATCAGAAGCGTTTGCAGCCCCTGGGATGCACCGTGATTCCCTCCTCCCACGAAAAGCTGTTGAAGCCAACAGCACCTTGCAGCAGTTCTGCCTTTACCATTTTTTAGGTCATGGTTCAGTGGTGGCCTTGGCAGCGCTGGCCGAACGGTTGGACTCGATGATCTGAAAGGCTTTTTCCAACCAAAACAATTCTGTGACTCCATGATTTCGCAGTGTGACCCTTTGCCATGCCTCTCAGATGCCACCTGCCCTGTGCTCCCCTCATACAACCCCCTCTGAGTCACAGTCAGCAGAGAAGTCCCCACACCGCACAGAGGGTTCGTCCCTCTCCCCTTACCTGCAGCAGCTCCAGGCTCCAGTGCTTTTGGGTAACAGAAGTGTTCCAGGCAGGGCCCTGCTCCTCAGTGCCCATCCCAGCAGCTTCCCTGTGCCGTCCAGGTGACAGTGGGTCCACCTGCATGGCTGCAGGGAGGGAGAGCGGGAGCAGAGATTTATTTTAGCTTCAGTTTCCTCTTTCCTCCCCCTTTAGAAAGAAGAAACAAAAGCCCAGAGGTATGTTATATTAATTTATTTGGGACACACCAAAAAAGGAAAGTCAACAACTGTTAACGTACAAAAGTACAGAATCCTGGGACAAGATTTACTGTCCTGATTAAAAAGGCACCATGGTCCCAAAGAAGAGTAATCAGAATACATCATTTAGAAATTTTCCCCCTGTTGCAGCAGAAACGGAGCCAGGCTTTGGCTCCATCCACAGTCAGACCCAGTTAAAAAACACAAAGATGATTTAAATGCGATAAACACTGCTCAGCCTGTACAGGATGTCATGGAAAGAATCACAGCCTAGAAGGTGGTCGGAATTTATTTTTTGCCCTTTTTTTTTTCTTTTAAATCTCTTTGAAAACAGCAAAGGTGACAAACCACCACGCCTCTAACCGAGGAAGACAGCTGACTGCTGACATCTTTAGCTCGATGTTCTGCAAGACACGTCAGCTGAGCTGGAACTCGCAGGCTGAGCGTGGGGCTTCCAGATGAAATGTCATTCCCTGTGGCGTGCAGGAAGTCAGATTCGACAACCTGAAATTCCCTGAAAATCATAAAGCACTGTACAGCTGTGTTCTGCGTCCGAGTCGACCCTGGCGGAGTTGCTTTACACACGAGCACTTATACTGTCAGCGATATTGGTAATACAAAGGGGGTTTACAGCAGTTATTACAAACAAACTCTACTTCGGCGAGGTCTGAGCTTGGCTATATTCCCTGCGGAAACAGAGCTGCTGGTGTCGGAGCCCCACGGGAGGCTCAAGTCCAGCACCTCAGGGCTGGAAGGCAAATAGTTGAAACGTGACATCGTTTGCACGATGGGGGAAGCCGGTGAAGTCCGAGAGGGGAGAGCGGCTGCGGACTCCCGAGCAGCAGAGGCTGGAGGCTGCCGCAGGATGTGGGCGCGCGCTACCAGACCTGGAACGGCACTACGAGCAATGCGGGACACGCTGAGGTCACTAAATGTTTTGGAGCAACTTACCATGAAGAACTTCAGAGACAGAGAATCCCAGCGATCGCTAAGGAGCGGGGTTGCTGGGATGCCGCCGTGCCGCTCGGAGCCGGACGGAGCCGTCCGCAGGCGGAGGGACGGAGCGGAGGGCGGCCGGGGCTGCCGCCACCACCTGCACTCGCCGGCTCTGCCGCGTCCCCGTCGGAGCAGCAGCTGGGTTGAGTTTCATTCCTCCTTTGGCATAGGACTTCAAAGCAGTCCCGGAACTGATTCATCAAAAGTAACAGGAACTGTCAAAATTATTCGTACATGCATTTATTGTTAAAGGGAGCAAAAGCCAAAGAATGAAACAGCACGAGTTAATGTCAGTAAAATGGTGTGCGGGGCGGAGAGGGAGGAAACGGGGAAAAGCCGAGATACTGGAGTGGGGAAACCAACGCTCACACTGGAAGGTGAATTGGAAAACCGGGCAAGTTTGCGCTCTCCCTACCAGAGAACTTCTGTGGACAAAGAGAGACTCGGGGGGCTTTAATTCCCAGTGTAGTCTGGCAAGGTTTGGGAGTCTCAGCAGAGATCTCCAGCACTGGGTTTCACTGAAAGCTCAAGCCTCTCATCTTTAAAAAACAGTAACTCTAACTGGAACCGGGAGATACCTCATACTGCAGGTATCTGAAATCATGGACACGGCACTGCTCGGGGTGGACATGGGCAAGAGGGTTACGTATTGTCCGAACAAACCCCGGGTGGAAAACAACTGTTTCCACCCTGCTGGTCCGCACGGACCCCGGGGTGGGAAAGCGCGCCCAGATTCTGGTGCCTTCTGCTGGAACTGTGGCAGCTCCCGCACCTGGGAAGGCTTTGGCTTCCCGACACCCTCCAAAGGTGGGACAACAGTTCATAAAATCCTTCCCGTCTTAAAACTAACGCAATTTGCATCCTTCCCTGTCTGACCCCGCCCCCCCCCAAGACTGAACTTTACCACACCTCAGGCCCCAGCGCAGGGACTTCACGTTAAAATCCATCCAATTACGGGAAGGATCAAGGAAACGCCATTAAAACAGAATCTAGAATAGAATCTAGAATAAAACATTCAGAATCAACAACGCTTTTGCAGCCAAAGCACTCAAACGCCTCCTCATCTCTCTCGAGCAAGAGAGCAATCCCTTCCCCAAGCGCAGGTGCCTCTCCGGAACTGGGTGGCACCGGCTGGAAGCAGCTCCCTTCCCGGCAGGAATGCCGAATCCCACTGGGAGGGGCTGAGCACCTCCACTCCCACCGCAGCCAGCGGGAGTCCGGGCTTTGCAGCACACAGGTTTTCCGGTAACAACAAGTCCAGGTGATTTCCCTGCAGTAAATCCCAGTCCTGTGTCGCACTGTTAGGCCCCCCCTGGCTCAGAGGTGGTGAGAGACTTCCAAAACCCTGCCGGTGTCCAGGGCCCGGGAGGAGGAGGCGCCTGTGCTGCGTAACCTCAGGTCACCCGTTACGTTTGAGCCTTGGCACCGCCAGCCGCTGCCGACGGACCCTTCCCGGCCCCGCTGTGTCCGTCCTTGCCGCTGTCGCCGTCGTCCCGGTGCCCTTCCCAGCAGGCTCCTGAGCTCTGCCGGGGGGATCTGCAACAACCGCTTCCAATTGAGGGGGGGATTTCAAACTTGCCGAGCGTGTGCATTGCCACCTCGTACTCCAGCAGCCCTGCCTGCCCACCGCGGCATGCGCTAGCAGTTTTTGACCTTCTCCACAGTCTCGTAGAACCCGGGCCTGACTCTCCTGATGCTCATCCGGATGTGCTGGCACTCCAGGGGCATGGTGGCACCGGCAGCAGTCGCGGTGCACCGGCGCTTCCTCCTGCCCCGCAGCGAGAAGGCCGGGGCCCCGCCGTTCTCCTCCTCCGCAGGGTAGGACTCATCCACACTCGTGCCTTCGTCTGATTGTTCGTCACTTTTGTATTTCATTTCCTTCGCTTGGTTTCCTTCCTTCTCCTCCTTGGCCAGCTTCCTGAAGTGCTCCAGACACTGGATCTTTTGCCTTCTCTCCATCATCTTCAGCTCTTGCTTGTCTGTGAAATCTTCATAGTACATTTTTCTTTCACTTCTTTGATCTTCAAGAAATTTCCACTCGATGCTAGTCATTTTTATCCCACTGCACTCCTCCAGTTTATTTCTCATCTGCGCATCTGAACAGAACACGTCGAAGAGCTTCTCCGAACTCTCGTTGAACCTGTCTGCTCGCTCGGTAAAAGCCTGGTTCTGTCTCTGCTTCCTGGTCTGGTACAATCTGGTAAACTCCTCGTACATTTTGAGGATAAGTTTCTTTATGTTCTGTGTCGCGATGGTGTGCAGGTTACACACCAGCCAGTGCTCCTGCAGGTGCTCAGCCAGCAGCTGGGCCGCATCCTCCTTGGAGCGCTGGGCCTGGCCAGCTCTTTTGGGCTGCAGCAGATAGAGCATGTTCTGAACCACATCCTTCTTGGTCGGCAGGATGCCCTGGGGGAAACCCGAGGACTCCACATACTCAACCGTCCCCAGAGTCTTCCGTGCTCTCACCTCGGTGTCCAGTGATTCCATCACTGCTCGTCTGTCTGGGAGTTAGGACATGATCTGAAAGACGAGGGGGGGGATAAAAAGAGACCGTGTCAAATAAAGCTCCTTTGCCCCGTGCGGCAGAGCCGGGCGCGGAGCCGGCGTGCGCAGGCCAATGGGTGCGGGGCTCGGCGCCGCGCTGCCTCGCAGTTGGA
>VZRW01010357.1:0-167840 GCA_013398125.1 Aegotheles bennettii
ACAAGACCCTCCTTGTTGGTGAAAATTAATATCAATGTTCCTTTTGTAAGCTCTCTCCAATGGAAATATCTAAATAAAGGAACATATGATACTTTTAATCCTTGATAAGGATTGCAATATTACAACTGAAGCAGAACTCCCAGCAAAATGTACCGGCCTTATCCTGAACACCTTGTTCAATATTCGTTCAGTACCTACTCAGGCAGAACACACATGGCCCTTCAGTATGATTTCTAACCCTCAGAAATAAATCACGAAGAAATGCAAGTGCCCTATAGCGTTTAGGACCCTATTCAGCTGGAAAATTAGGCAGCCTCCCAAGGCGCATTAGCCCTGAAAGGCCACAGAAGCTAGCAGATGACTAGGAGGAGATAATAAAGGCAACATTTACCAGCTCCAATGCAGAAGTAGAGAAGACCTCATCTTTGTCCCCCTTCTCCTGCCCTACAGTGTTGCCTTGGAAGAAGAAAGCGTCCCTAAAATATCTGGGGACTGAGAAGGGATTCACTATCTAAGCTTGGGTATAGAGCAGCCCTTAAGCTTTCAGCATCACCATTCTAGAGACCTCTGTCCCTTCAGTGGAGAGAGCCTACGCAGACTGCTACCCACCAATAAAAGGTAGCCTTGAATATTCTCCTCCTTGAGCACCTAGACTAGGTGCCTAAATCCTTCCTTGGTATTTAGTAGAAGCAAATGGAAAATGAGACAAAATACAAATAAGAAAAGCAGAGAAAACACTGAGAAAGCATCTTGTTTTCAACATGAAGAGCAAACCATCCTTTCTCAGAGGCCATCTAAAGCTGACTCGTGCGATAGCCTTTGCTCTCTCTCTCATCATTCAGGTCACACATAACACAAGTTGTGTTGCTAAACATAATCTTCTTATTTCTATTATTGACCCTTCACGCAGTCCTTTCGGTGGACTATTTGTTCTGGCTGTCTCTATTTGGAACAACAAAGTTATCTCGCTAAAGGTAAATTAAGGAGTTTCCATGGGCATTACTGAAAAGTGGAAATGCAATCCCTGCTTTGCCCCCTCCAGCGTTATTGTTACACAACTCCCATCGACGCATGAACCACACACTGGAAATACAGAAGCACCACGTGTAAAGGGTGCTTTTAGTAAAGAGTACATTGGAAAATAAGCTGCTTCCCATCAGCAAGTACATTCTTTATCTTTAGCGTAACATTTGTAAAGCTTGTTCAGGAAAAAAAAGTGTTAAATCTTTCATCAGGCTACAGACACTTTATTTGGAGTCTTCACAGAAACCCAAAGTAGTGCCATAAGGTGCCTGGAATATTAGCCAAGATAAAACCTTCAGGGCCATGCACGCTACTGTTTTCAAATCTGTTCTTTCATCTGATGTGCCAGTCGAAATTACTTCTGCAACATGGTCAGAACCAACCTGGATGGATTTATAATGCCTCAAATTGCTATGGGCATATTTTTGTGAATCGCCTAGAGACAAACAGATAATTCTCTTTAGATTGTGCGAATTGCTAATTCTTATGCACATCATGTGTTTTCCAAGTGGCATGTTTAGACAAGAAAATTGCAGAATATTCCTGATGTCACCAGAGCTCTATGCTTAGAAAGCCACAGCAGTGTAGGACAGTGTCCTTTTACATATTGCAGTGTATATTTTACAAATCATGTTAGCTCAGACAATACTCGTTACCTTTTCTCACTACGAGAGGGAAGTCAAACGAGGAAGAGCAGATGAACCGATTATACCAACGCAGTGTAGTTACTTGTGTGAGTAAAGGAAGCGAAACTGAGCCTTTTATTTGCCCTGGCTAGGCAATTTGAATAAACAGCATAAGTGTCATCTTTTGAGCCAACATGCCAAGGCGAGTTGCATGATATCTCATCTCTCTCCATTGGCACTATTCTACTATACACAAAAACCTTCACAAAGACTTCCTTGCAGCATGCTTGCCTGACAAACAAAGCTTGTGCGATCAGTCCATGAAGCTCCCCTCTCTGTTCAACCTCCTACGAATTTTTTAACTCCTTGGGCAATCTCACCCACGTTTGACAAGAGATTTCAAAGATAATTAAGCTCCTGTGAGTTTTCTGAAAAAGGTGGCCAGTTGGTATAGAGACCCGATAAGCCTGAAAGAAAGGCTGCAGTGTGTGATCACACCTCACTCCGTACCAGAAAACGCACACAGAAGAGAAATGTTATAAAAACTCCAAGGAAAAAGCATCAATCAGAGGTTTCAATTAACTCTCTATGGGAAACCAAGCTTTGATAAGTTTTGTGCTCATGGAACTACTCTTATTTATTTTACTCCATATGACTCAGACTCAGAGGTGCCAGCTTTTAACTAATATATAAATTATCCTCATCCTTAAAACCAACAGGGACGTCTCTGTATAGCGTACATTATAATGCATAATTATAGCTTCAGGGCATCATTTCAGATGAAAATGTAACATATACAATGAAAGAAAATTCCGTTTGTATTATGACCAGATTTTGCTTCTAAAGTGACGCTGCGCACGTGGAGAACTCGGTCTGTCCAACCAGCACAGGAATGATGGTCCCACACTTACAGCTTAAGGGCGTAAGACTATTGAAACCATGGGTTTCAATTCCTGGCTGCTACACGCTCTTCTTTAGCAACTTTGGGCAAAAAAACCCCTTACCTCTCTTTCTGCATCTGTATCCTTCATCTGTAAACCAAGAGTCTGTTTCCCCCTACCTCTCAACTTCATTTTTCATTCTATTTGTGTTATACTGTCTTCTATATAAACTGTGTGACGCCTGCTTTCCTCTGAATGCCTATTAAACTCTGTTTTCCAATTCAAACAAATCCAAACACAAACATACTGAATCCATTTTTCTGAAGTATTTTAAGTGGATTTTTGTTTTGTTTCTTTTAGTTCTTGATCACTGGCCATGAAAAAAATTCCAGCGGCTCCAGAAAGCTGGGTTTGTCCCTGACAAGAACGCCAGCTCAACGAATCAGTAGCTTTGGGGTATTTAGAGAGGTGCTAGGAATAACAGTTGCTTTTCTTTATTGGAAGGGATACATGATTAATATACTCGGTTTAGCATACGCTGTGCATGTAGCTTGGCTTACAGGGTTTGGTTTTATGAGGAGGAGCGACAAATTATCAGCCTCCGACTAGTCACTTTAAATCCCCTTTAGATTTCATCACTGCTTTAAATGGTGTTTCACAAGGCAAGGGAAAAGAATTTTATTTTCCAAAGGAAAGCAGTGTTGCTAGAACAGTGTTGTTCTCTATCCCTGTGGGATGCAAAAATAATCTATGACTGTGACTTCAATGAATTCAGTTAACTACAGCTAAATTGCATCACAGAGCCTCTATTTAACAGATCTGCAATAGTTAATGAACATGGTGGGGAGACCAGATATTTCTTCAAAACAACTCATCAAGTAAGCTGCCTCTACTTAACAGATGTAAAGGCAGGGCCCAAAGTAGAAGCTGGCAGAAACAGATGGTGCCTAAGGGCAGCTTTCTGTTTCAGTGCTCTTGGGGGCTAGGTTAGGCAAGATGGGAGGTGTAGAGAAGTGGGGGTTGTGTTTTTCGGCAGCAGGTAAAATCCATTTGTCACACCAGCTCCAACTGGGCTCCCAGCACAAAAGTTTAATATCTGAAACCAATGAGGCATTCTGCTCTCCGACTGCAGCAAGGCAGGAAAGCCTCTCTGAGCAGCATGGAGCCCCAGCCTTTTGCAACAGGGAAAGATGTCAAAGTCCTCATTCTGAACAACTTGCTTTTTCTCTTGTTTTTTCAAACAAATAAAAAATGGGTATGCAAAGGGAAGTGTTTTATCTTATTATACCTTCAGGGAAAGAACACAAAATGATGAAAGTAAGTGTGTTTTCTTTCTCTGTTCTCCACAGAATAACATCAGTAACCTCATAAAAACAGCCCCCGCTTTCTCCTTCTCTGAAACACAGACACATACATTGCGGCACCAGCAATAAATTTCCATTGCCTCCAACTCCTAACATTGCCAAGGTATGTGCCATAGAGAGCATTTTTATGAGCCGGTCCTTGACTGCCAGGATTTCGCCTTCATAAAGAAGAGATTTTAGTCCATTCTGTCTATTTATTTTGTGTAGAGGAATCAAGGTCAATAAACCATGGAGAAACTCACTCTACCTTATTCCATTTCACACTTTTGTCAGCCACGCTTTATCGAGTATCTGAATGAATTTTTAATATCGTGCCACAAAATGCTTTGGTCTTCTATCATATGCTGGGACTCTATAAATCTGATAACACTTGGGAGTTCTCAAATATACTCAGCACTGAAGAAACAGCTTTAAAGTTTAGTCATTCTGATGAAATGTAAGAGCTTATATCAGTGACAGGTTGACAGAAAAAGCTGTTTTCCTTTCCATTTCACAGACTTCCACGTATGAACGCCATGAAACATGTCAGGACTTTCTCTGAGTCTATGAAGACAGAGATGGCATCTGCTCCCAGTGGGGAGCCCTTCTAACCAGTAATACTGTAAAATTTCATGATTCTGAAATCTGATTGACAGCCAAAGGCAGGGCAGGGAGGAGGTGTTTACTGTATTTTATAGGAGAGCATCAATTGCTTGTCTTGGCACATGATGTATATTTTTATGGCATACAATGCCACTTGCAGCATATTTTTTTTAAAAAGTAAAATGTATTCATGTTGGCTGAACAGGTTTATAATTTCCTATTGCTGGAAAAAAATATGCATTTTTTAAAAACTAGGCATTAACCCTACACACTCATCACTACAGTTTTAGGTAAGTGGGCAAAAAACCTTGAGCCTAAGAAAACACGTACAGATTTACTCTATCAACAGCCCAGCACAGAAGTACATGAGCTTCTTATAGCACCGGTATAAAGTTGATGCCACTTTCCAATGACAGCAGATAAAGGAAATAGATCCATTGACTCTATGGTTTATTAAATATTACCTCGTAACACTGTGGCCACAGTTATTAAGTGACTATGTTATACATTCACGTTTGCTCGTTTGACAAATACTCATCTACGCTACCCCACTGAATTTACTCAGCAACACACACACACAACTCCAGTTTTCAGAAACTCATTTAAATAGCACCCAAATGCTTACTCCAACCTTCAGTTCAAACTCCCCAGCAGTTAATTCCACTGAAGCATGCCTGCATGTGCCAGCTCGTGTCTGCCTACCTAAGGAACATAATTGTTCCTTATTTCACCACAGGCTGTAACATGGCAGTTTTCAACCTGTGATTTGTTGAATCCTGAAATCCCACAAACATCCTCCAAGACAGATCTACATCAAAAGGGAGAACAGCAAACCACCAGTGGGTAGCTTTATATTTATTAGACAGCTCCGCACCTTCAAAAGAATATTTTTAGGGATGCACAATTCAAAAAAACCTTGCAAATGCTACAGGGCTGGCAAACACCCCAAAACCATGACTCCTCAGTGTTCACACGGCGATACAAACTCTTCCTGACCAAAAGGCAAGGGGACAAGCCCAACATTATTGCTGCCTGCAATTTCATGGGCTGTAACAAGACGAAATACGGAATATGAAAGGATGGCAGGGAGGGCACACATTTATAAGAGGCAGACATCAAATCTAAATTACTTAACAAATGATCTTGCAATGGAAGACTGCAGCAAGCCGTGTGCAGGTATGGATTTAGAGGACTGATTTAGCTGTGCACACAGGGCTAGGGCTCTTCTCAGATTTAGTTTGAGTAAGCCTGTGGAAATATCAAAAAAACCAGACATTTTCAGAGTCTCATCTCTTATCTTTTACTTCCCCTGAAATCACTGTGCATGAAGGAGAAGGAGAAATTCAATTCATACTAATTAGTTTATTTTCTATTTTGCCATGCCAAAGCAGGTGTTAGTGACATGGCCTACGGTATAGAAAAATCCAGATTAGTTGGGAATTCAGCCACAGTCCATTAAGCCACAGGAAAGATTCGACTAAAGGTGCTCTGAACCTGGAACTGCTGGTGTTAGAAAGAGTGGGACTGTCAGGAAAACCCTCCATATACTATCAGAAACATTATCACCTGACTTCCGGAAATGTAAGTATTTCATCCCTGCACTTAATCATGTCCTAGCAACTCTGTGGGATACGTGCACGTTAAAGCATTTTAACTACTTTGCTTCTGATTCAGATAATATTATGGATAACTATAACAGATGGCATTCACGATACTGCTGCTTTAGAAGACAAAGCTTTCCCAGCCAACTGCCACTCGTCTCCCTTCTGCTTTTCTTTGCTAAGGATATGTCAAGGTGAAATCAAGTAAGGTTCAAGCCTTTACATACCAGCGAGCATCATCAGGGCATCTACGATGCCAAAAGGCATAGATGGAAAAAGAGAAATAATTAAATACAGAAAGGATAGGGCAGAAGTAAAGCAAAATAAATATGCAAAAGATGAGGGACACACCCGGAAACTCAGGTGATTCATTATACAGTTCGAAAAGACAAAGTTATCCCTTTATAACTATTCTTCACCCTCTTCATTGGAAAGGGAAGATATTGGCTGTACTCACAAGTGTCTATAGACACAATTCTGCCTGTCTTAGGTGACTTCCCTGGGAAGGAGACTGTAACAAGAACAGGCTGCTACTTACAGCATGCACCTACTGATGAGTCAAAGAGTTACCGATTCTTCGCTCCTAGGAAATGGCTTGTTTCAATGTACATCAAATACACACTACACTGCTGAAAACTTCCAACAGCATGGCCCTATTCTTATAATAATTATGATAATTTTAGATTGACATAATTGTGAAAATTGTGAAGTTGTTCCATATTTACCATGCTACTTGCATTACTGCAATGAGACCATGTTTATTTTAGCAGTTAAACAAGGTGATGTTAGCAAACGTTCAGCTTCAAAGGATTTCCAAGTTCATTGTGCACTACAGCCTCCCAGGAAGCAAAAAAAAAAAAAAAATAATGAAAAAAATGATCTAATCTACACTTTCAATCTTATAAAACTGAGTTAGAAACTTCAGGAGGACAAAGTGAAGTATTTTAGGGGTGGAATTTCAAAGCAGAACTCTATGGGACTATTTTCCCATTAGTCTGACTAGCATTCAGAAATGGTTTATTTAGGGTTGGTATGCATTTTGAGAGAGATTCAGGAGAAAAGCAATTTTTAAAACTCTTTCATCCCTCTCTGTTTTAATCGTTTCAACCACAACACAATCTCGGAGTTGCACACTCTTCCAAATGCAGAGCTGCAATAATTCATAGCTCTGTACTCTGGTCTATCATTACTGTTCTTCATTAACATAATCTGAAGTGTATGTTTTTAGAGTTAGAATTTCTGCAAATTTGGATTATTTTACATGTAATTAACTGGTACTATTAGAAGTATTATATTATATTCTTTATATTCTATATTCAGTATTATATTCTGGTCCAAATAAAGAGTGCAATGTATAACATATTGTATGGTGCTGAACGCTACAGCCAGAACAGGAAAATAGTCTGAGTAGTTATTATCAGTTTGCTTTATAAGTATGTTATTTACAATACGCAACAGATGTTCTCTGAATGTTAATGGGAAAATACAGGCTTTTTATTTATTTCTTTTCTGACAGACTAAAAAGTGCAACTAATATAATAATAATCTTGGAAAATCCAAAGATTACTTCACAATTTGGAAAATGCTGTGTTGAGTCATTAGTCTTATTATCTGGTATTTTCATAACTCACTAGATAAACACTGTAAATTATGATTTCCTGGTAATGATCCTTAATATATGCAAAACCAGGCCTCCAAGAAATCTCAAGGAAGCCTAAGAAACAGTGTTTTTAAATTAACCCCAGCCCCTCAAATAAGGCAGTAATGCCTTATATGTGTGTGTGTCCAGGCGCTGCCCTCCCCACGAATGGATGGGGTTAGAGCTGCTGAACAGTAACTCCCATTTCCTACACTAACTGCTAACAGAATGTTTTCTTTAGCTCAGTGTCTTTCAATCTGTGGTCTGTGAACCCAAGGGATTCACATACTCCTCGTATGAGGGTCTGTAAAAATGCACTTGGTTTGTTTTACTCTATTGGGGTCCCTAATTTCATTGATAAGAGCTTAAGGGAGTCCGTCAGCTGAAAAAATGTGAAAACCTATGCCAGCCCAGCAAGCCCCTGCTCTTCAGGAACAAGGGCTCAAAGTTCATTGCTGGTGTTTGCCGTGGAGTTAGAAATTGCCCTGATGTGCAGTACAAACGACTGCTTAGGCAGATAAAACTGAGCATAGGGGTTTTACACTTCAGAACTGTTATGTGATCTTACTTGAGAGAAAATCAGGGACAGGATCATACCTGTTGCACACACATTCTGAGTTCTGGGGTTTTTCCCCTGCTCTTTGTTTGGATGTTAAGGCTACAGACACCACTAGCTTTTCCCTTTCAACAGTACTTTATCTGATTTTCCTGTATGAATAATATTACACAGCACTGACAAGTGGTAGCTGCCACACAGGAGCACAAGGGGACAAAAAGCTTGATTATCCATTGTCTTGTGCCGTGTGTAGTCACTCAAGCAGCCTACAAAGTGTCTGTGAAATACTATTAACCTGAAATGGTAATTCTTTCACCAACCCTTCAGGGATGAAGTGGAAGCTGGTGCCTTTGTTATATAGTATCTGTGTGGCACAAATCACACTACTGAGAAGTGCAATTTTATTTAATTTTTTGCCTGGCTTTCTAAGAAAACAAGGTATGTGCAAACAGGCTGTCAAGTCCACCCAGCCCTAGGAATTGTCAAACCCCTTGTTCCCTTTCAATTATATTTGAGAGAGATGTAAAAAACATCAAGTTATGAGAAGTTCATGCAAATCAGTAACTCTAATACAGGAAAAACAGATATAGCTCAGCCCTTGTATGAGACAGCTGACCAACCAGCTAATAGTAAAACACATGTTATCCTGTTTGCTTGGCCAGAGAAGGAATACACCAGAGCCAGGAGTACACAATGTGTGCTTGGGCAGGGGGGAGAGATGCTGGTTGCACAACACAGGGCACAAATCTAAGGCAGGCAGACTTCATTATCCTCCATGCTCGTAGCACAGCTTGTTTTAGCCATGTGAGGAAAATGAGGTGCAGTATGGGTGTACAGCACTAATTAAGTGATGCTCTTTCAAAACAAAAACCGCACCATCTCTGCCCAAAGAATTCCAGTTTATGACAATATTGCAGAGGAAGAAATCTCCATTCTTTCGCAGTTTTCCTCCCATCTCAGCACAGCAGTTGGGAAAATAACATTTGTCGCTATTGTACATGACAGGTAAAGAAAAAACTGTAACAGCCACATCTGGTATCATTAATACTTTAGCAGACTTCCTATTTTTAAATTAGTATCATTCTGCAAGCAAAATGACAGCTCCTCACAGAGCCTGTGAATCTGCAGAAACAAAACAACAAACAAACTAGCAGTTTACTGGTACAGCTGCAGACAGGTCTGACAAGCTCCTCAAAGCACTCAAACTAGGAGAGCCTGATTCTGCCGAGGCACTGGAACGCCACGCTGGCATTTTTCTGGGAGTTTTTACAGATGAAGAGTGAGCTAATAAACCACCAGCCATTGCCTGCTGCCAGCTGGGATGGGTGCACACTGCGGGAGACACCTGCGGCTCCGCTCCATGCACCAGGTGCACCCGTAACATTTCCTCGGCGCTGCCAACGGGACACAGACAACAGGAACTCAGCTGGATTTATAGGTCAGCTCAATCAGGCTCGCTGCTGAGCCCTTCCAGCTCCTGTCTGGAGAAACCTCAACAAAGCATAGGACCGTTCCCTACG
Organism: Aegotheles bennettii; assembly: GCA_013398125.1. Lineage (NCBI taxonomy): Eukaryota > Metazoa > Chordata > Aves > Caprimulgiformes > Aegothelidae > Aegotheles > Aegotheles bennettii. Next base: position 9,793 of record VZRW01010357.1, read on the forward strand.
ACATCTTCCATCGAAAATTAGACAGGGTGGGGAGAATCTGCCTCCTCCTCACAGCATAAGCTGGGTCTGACTTAATATATTGCCCTTCAGGGGTGAATACCTGAAAAACACAACAGTGGGAGAACAAAAAAGGTGTCTGTAATAGCTGTGCTCAGGCAGGAACGGAACAGAGCCAGCTCTGACCCTGGCATGCTGTATCTTTTGGCTCCAGAAGGCAATTGCTCACAAAATCAATTGCTTCTGCAGCACAAACACACACACAAATGAACTGTGGTACAGACTTCAGGAAATATCAGTCTCTTGAGGTAACCACAAGCTTAAAATTAGGCTTGAGGATGACAAAGAAGTCTGTCTGTCTGTGTCCTGACGTGTTTCATCCATCTCGGGGAGTTACCAAGGCTTCATCTCCTCCGCTTACTTACGTCAATGAAATCAGACTCCTGAAACGACCACAGGAAGTTCTCCACATGTCAGCTGAGGCATCTGGAGCTTTTCCCGTTATTTAATTCTCACTTGGTTGCCAATTCAAAACACCAAAACAAAAAGCAGAGACATTTCTCAATCCTTCCTCATGAGGGATTTACCCATGCAAATCCCATCGCAGAAAACTGCCTCTGGACAAATTTAAAGATAAAATTTTCCGTTCTCTTTGAGCACTTGAATTTTCTCAGGTGCTCCATCTCACTGCCAATCAGGCAGTACCTGCAGCAGTACAAAATGAACTATCAGATAGTCACTGTTGGTTTGCATTGTGCGTTGTACATAAAAGCACTGTCCAACCTGAATTCTACTGCTACCTGTAATACATTTGTAGATAAAGAAATCAATGTACCGAGGAACTGAATAAGTCTTAGAAAGGCTCTGCTGGGAATTAATCTGTGCAGTTCTTTCATGTCAGTTACTTCATGTCAGTAGGTCTCAGAAGAAAAAACCCCAAACCCATAGAGATCAAATTTTAATCTCTGTAATGAAGAAATGGAATCTGATCCTCGAATAGAAAACCCACCATTCACTTTTCTTACCTGTTTTAAGGAACTTCCCACATCTGGATTTCTCCAGCCCTACACTGACTCTTGTTGCTTTGCCCAGACTAAAAGCACTCCTGTGCAGCTGTGCTACCTGGAAAAGACCCAGTGGCTGTACATCCCAGAGAGCCTCCACCTGCTGCTTTTTTATTTTTCCCCAGCTTCTCTTCTTTCTGAAGTAGGATATTCATTCTCACTTATGCCCCCATTAAATACAGTGAGAATGGAGGATGCAGAGCACCTACCAGAACCACAGGGAGGTTCTTTAACTTCGTAACATTTACCTTTAGAAATCTCCATATTTTTAAACAAGTTTGTCTGCAGGATGCTTTGCAAAATATGGCATGTATTCCTGCTCTATACCTGTCCTCCTGACTCCACTGCCACTCCATGGCTCACATAAGAAGTCGAATAACAAACTGCAAGCCACTTTATGGACTGTGAGCAGGCTCTCACTGAACCTGCTACTTAGCAGAACGTTTAAAATGAAACAAAAAAACCCTACAATGACTGTAATTAGCGGGGTGGGGAGAGAGGGAATTTACCCTTGGCCAAAGGAAAACTTCACAAACAAAGTAACAAGTAATTATGGAACTCTCCATTTTGATACTAAGACTTAGCACACCTGAACCACAATATTTCCTATAGTGGGCTATACATACCTCACGAGCTAGCAGGCAAACCACAATAACTTCTAATAAACAAGTAGATAAAATAACTGAAAATCCACAAGCTTGCACTTGCAGAGCACCTTCACAAGTCGGGGGTTTCATGGCTAGGTCTGATTTGCCATGCCTTGGGAAGCCAGTGGGGTGGAAGGGAAATCATCACACTCAAAGCAGCTTCCAAGGAGACCCACACAGAGAAGGCTCGGCCTCTCTGGACAACACGGCACTGCCCTGAGTTCCCACGGACCAGTTATTGGGTCAAAATATTATATTAAGGCTGAGTGCTCTGCTTCTAGGTTGCAGTCCTTTCGCTCAGGTTACTGCGGAGCGCGCTGGCATTACGGGCCGTGTGATGTATGTTTGCTGTCAGTGCTGAAATAACACTAAATGTGTCTGAGCGGGCCCCACCTGCCGAGCAATATGTTCTCAATCCCTCAGGCAGAGCTGTGTGCCACTCGGCTAGGAAAAACTTCCTCCCACCCAGCACATGGCAGAGAGATACACACAGCGCTCGCGTACGGGGGGTGGGACATGCACAGAACAGACAGCCTCCCCCTTTGCTTCCTGTGACAAGAAACTAACTCTGCTTACGTATTGACAAAAAAAAGAATTAAAAAAAAAAACAAGGAATAAAAAGGGGGAGGGGGAAGAAAGAAGAGAAAGAATCACAGCCTGTTAATCGCATACATCATTACCACAATTGGCTGAGAAGTTGGCTTGTTGATCATTGATTCATGAGCTCCTGTTGCAAGCCAAGAAGAGAGAGCAGAGATGGAAATATCCTTATTTATTTATTTGTAAGTACAGCAGGAGGCTGTCCTAAACGTTGGTGGAGACCACAGTTCAAGCTAATACATGGGAGGTTGCTCTCTGCCTGCCACAAGAGCTCACACGGCGACACCGATTTCTTCCTGAATTGATCGACGTGATCGCGCTGTACCACCTGTAGTTTTCTCATCACAGACAAGAATTAGCAGGGCAAGGAACCAGGACACGTCCTTTTGTGAGAAGGGGAGGTGTTGTGGTTTAGATGGTGCCTCTGGAAACACCAGCAGGTTGAATGCAGATGAGTTTCTTGCTCATTCATGCGTGATCGCTGCCTGTGCCTACGACCTGTGCAGTGATACCTCGGAGAAGTAACGCAGTTCCCAACTCTCAACACACATAACAAATGGAAAAGGATGAGCTCCATCCCATCTGGTGAGCAAGCTCTCTGCAGGTCACATTAAACTGTAATTAATAGTTTTAGACTAAATACATGCAACCCTCCTGTTTCACTGAAAACAGGGCTTTCAAAAAGCTGTAGAATTCAGGGCTTTTTTTATCACTGTGCTGCTACGAAGAAATAGTCTTAGTGTTAAATTACTTTTTCCTCTCACACCAATTTCACTTGCAGCAAAAACTTCACTGCTTCAGAACTGCACTTTGTGTATCATCACACAACAAAACAACTATTGAACTTCATCCTCAAGGCAGCAGGCTTCTGGCGTGCCAAATTTCCTATTAAATAGATTCTTCTGAACTTTCACTAATTGCTAGCTACATTAAGCTGTATTATAAAATTAATCCAAATTAATAAACAGTTATAGATATTTGTTCATGGGAAAAGTGGGAGTAGGTTTCATGAAAGGATGGCCAGAAAATATGGACAATTGAGTCCTTTCACTCCTACAGCTATTCTTCCCAATAGGATTTATACAGTGGGGCACTCGTAAATCAAGAAAGCAATCCAGTCACAAGTTTTAAATGCTTCTGGGTTTTGATATTCAAATACCTAAAAGTTCTGTTTCCAGTTTTATTCATTTGCTTACATATCTGTATAGAATGCCTAAAAATTGTGTGGCACTAGCAGAGCAATTAACATGTAGGTAAGGAAACCACATCAGAGATACACGGTATCAGCCTGCTTGGTCTGATTTCTTACAACAAATGGCATTTTATTACCTTGGCAGCAGGAAGCTTTACACAGCCTGGGTGGGTTTTTTGTTCCCAGTACTTTACAGCTCAAGAGTACATATATAAGTGTGCCTTACTTAATGTAAGTGTGGATATTCTCATTATCCATATAAGCAGAGATTTTCAAAGACAACTCATTAAGAGCTGACATCTCCTAGCACATGGAAACAAATTTGAGACATCTGAAAACATCAGCCATAACAGGCAGAGTATGTGAGTCACCACGATGGCCAACCAGAAACCCCTCTCTGAACTAGGGAGGTGAGACCTCCTGGGTAACGACCACCAAAGCTCTCCTTCAGCAACCTGGTTCACATTGAGCTGGCCAGGCTGTCCTCTGATTGTGAGGTTTGGGCTTTTCAAATTACACAGACAAAAGCAATTCCGATCAGTTCTCTTTTGGAACCCCTTGCTTAGTGCGCCGTAAAATTAAATGAGCTGACTCCCCATCACTCCTGAACAGCCCTCACACGTTAAAGACTTATGGACACTGCTAATCTGTGACAAAACCAGGAAGGGTAATTAGTCCTGCCAAACCATCTGTCAGGCCTGAGAGACTTGGATGGTATTTGGGAAAGCCATCTAAACACGTGTGTGCTTGTCCTGAGTCCCAGACCATCAAAACTTGGCCAACAGCTGGGTGAAACAGGACTTGACACTTGTGTTGAAAAGGCCAGAGAAAGGGAACGCTGCTAATACAGACAGGCACCTGGTATTACTCACTCCAGAATGCTGTTATAAATGATCAGCCCAGAACTGAGAGTAACTGACAGTAATTAGAAATGTCCTGACACTCCCACAGCAAAGCCAAACTCCGCTCCAGCAGTCACAGGCAGCACAGACACTGTAAGGCCATGGGAACTGGGAGCAGGCAGTAAAACCCACACGTGCTTTAGTTTACCATTAAACCACCTCTGATACCACACACTGACAGCAGCTCTCAGGGAGGCGTTCTCGGGGGAGACAGAAAGACAAAGATGGAATTGAGTGGGAAGGTGTTTGTCTCAAGGGAAAGGCCCAGCCTTAAGAGGCTCCAACATACGCTTCTCCTGAAAGGAACCAGCATGACTGATGTCCACAACACCTCAACAGCAGCTGTTCTGTTCTGCCACAGTAACTCGAGTGGTTCCCCCCATGCTTCTCTCCACAGAAGCACTTTTGATACATTTCACAGCAGAACTGTGAACACAAAAGTGTGGACAAACATGAGCTAGAGAACATTTCTGTAACCTACACCCTGCCATGAGACACAGCAGATCAACTTGGTGTTTATGTATTAACCATAAAGTAATAGATAACGTAAGGATGGTTAAAAACCTGCCAAGTCTGGAAAGGCAGAGAGCACCAGGCAGACCACGAACGACAGCAGTGACTCTGACCGACAGGAGACTTCGTGGGGTGAGCAAAGTGTGTGCTCACCACTGAGATTTGTCAATTCATGTGGTCCGTGTATGTCCAAGGGCCAATGCCCACGGCCAAACAAACTGCACTCATTGCAGAAACTCTGTCCATAAACACTGCTACAATGATCTTGGGTAGCTTCCTATTTGCCAAAATCTGCTGCGTTTTCAAAATAAACATTTTCCACTGACCGACACTAAAAGGCCTCTTAGTTGATTTAACCAGATTTCTTGAAGTCACTACTTGTAAAAGGAACGTGTGCAGGGATATAAAGTGAGTGTCCCCATGGTACTGTCATATATGCCAAAGCTCTACAGATTATCAATATACGGGCTTGCCCCCTTCATTCTACAAGAGCTCTTGTAATGCCTGAAATTAATTGGAGAAGAGTTCAACAGCTCCAAAGAGATGATTAAGATCAATTATTAATTCCTATTCTTTTATCTGTATTAAACCTCAGGATTAGAACCCTACTAACGAAACAATAACCGTAATACAAATAAATAGTACAAAACTAGCTCTTCAATAAAAAAATTAGAAGAAATAATTTTTTCATGTTCTAAAATTTCTCTGTCAGACCATCCTGTCGCATTCAATATAAATGAAAGAAATATAATTGTGCTTTCTCTTTGAAATAAGATGATGCTATTTTCTGACTTCTCTTTCAGGGAAAATAAGACACGTGCAGTTTAAGGGGAGTGCCCTCAGGACGTTTAGGGGTAGACACAAAATGTACACAAGGAACAATAAAGAGAGATGTCTTGTGTGTGTGTGTGCATCTGAAAAAAAGACCAAGAGTTTGCAGATACACATGGTGGCTGACGAGGGTGTTTGTTTAAAATCTGTATTTGCTGGAGTTCTCTGGAGGATGAGAGAGTGGGAATGAGAGATCTTCACATCTTAACCAAAGAACCAGGATGTGAAAGACATTAAGGAGCAGCGCGGAGCTGGTACTAACAAACAGAAACAAAGAACAGAAAAAGGTTAAAAATGTTACAACTAAAATCCTCTTCCCCTTTCAACTGCCTGAGCTTTAGACTTTTAATCCCAAGAGCTCTTCCGTTTTCTACTATGTCTCCTAGGAAAACCAGAGAAGTCTGGATCTGATATTTCTGAAAGAAAAAAAAAAAACACAAAAAAACCCCAAGAACTAAACAAACAACCTTTGGAAACGTTTTGTACACACGAAGCAAATGGGACACAGCAGACTGCTTTTTTTTCCCTCCTCTTCCCTTGCAGGTCACCTTTATCCATGACACACAGCAACAAAAGAAGGAAAATGAAAGTTAAGGCCAACAGCCTGTCCTTAACTTGTCTTGCTGTGCTTTGGTCCTGCAGGGCTCTCAGATTAATGTGGATGTCACACAGCATATGCCCTTAAAACAGGGCACCACAGGACGTGTTGAGAATGGAGGGTTAAGGCTTTGGACATCCTTATCAAGGTAAAGCTCATGGGCCTGAAATGGTACATCTCTGTGGATTTAGGCTTTTGCTACTTGGATCTCTGCCCTCAGACACCCAAGCAGCAGCACTGTGGTCACTGAACTCCTGCATCTGCTTTCCTGTGTGCTCAATTACACAGCTTTACTCGAGCACTGTTGCCTTTATTTTAAAAACAATACACACATTCCAGGTATCGTGAACACATCGAGATCCCCCAAATCTCTGATCTTCATAGTCAGGGGCACAATACAACACAAAGCTTTCGATATTTTATCCTGCAGAGCAGACAAACAGACTTTTCAAACAGGCAAAAAATAAAGAGCAATGTGTTGTGCAAATGCTAAAGCAAATTACAGGGGGCAAAATGAAAGTCCAGTGTGAAAACCAGCAGAATTCCACGTACTAGCCCTGTTCTCCCAAGTTTTTTGGCAGTCATCAGAAGCTAAGAGCTACCAAAGCACAAGCCTTCATACATTTCACGTAAGGACAACGGCTGCACATTTAAAATGACATGTACTTCTTTCACCTCTGGGTCAAAACCCATTTCAACAGGATCTCGACAGTTTAAATCTTTTATAACCATAGTATCAATAACTGGAACATATACACAATAACTCTCCAAATCACAAGCTGTGTTCAGAATTGTGCACAGAAGTCCCATTTGAACAGCTTAAAATGATCTCCGGAGATCAAATCAAAGCAGAATGAAATCAAACATCAAGGACTAACTTCTGACATCGAGTTTCCATCTAAGTCAGTAAACATAACCCTGCACCACAGTCTCCTCAACACATCTGCCCACAGGGAAAGCCGAATTGTGTATTTCTTGTGACCAGCCTGAAGCAGGAGATGGTCAGAATCTAAATTTCACCTTTGGTAGCCAGAGAGCACTGCAGCCCACGTGTGTGTGCGGCAGGAGGCAGTGAAATAACCAACTTCTGAAAAGCCCAGCACAAAGTCCTGCCCTGTGAGCGGGGAGGAGAAGCAGGGAGGGAACTGGGGCTGAACTGTTGTTTCTGTACCGTGTACTCCCAAGATATTAACAACTGACTGTGCTCTCTATAAATTTGGTCACTGAAGCAGAAGCTAACAGAATACCTTTATTTAATTTCAATAGCAGCTCCTGGCAATTAATAAAACCTCACTAGAATGTATTCCTGTTGCATTCAAGATGTCCCAGGCAAACTTTGAGCTCCCTAAGAACGAAACAGGATGCTCCCTTAAGTCTTAATTACATGACCAGCAATCCCTGTTTCTAGTGGTAAGTCTCCAAACAGATTGGAAGATCTTTCTGGGAGCCTGTCTGCCTCTTGCAGCCTCTGCAAGGAGAAGGTAAAACCCTGCTGGAGGGGCTGGAGGGTCAGGTTCTTAATTTGCAAACAGGCAAGTTCTAAATAAGAGAGAGAAAAAGGAGTAAAACAAACTGAACCCCAACCCCCACAGTCCTTGTTAGCCAGTCCTCACACTGGAGAGGTTTTATATCCACACATTTTAAGAAACGTAAAGGGAACCATAAACCCAATTCAATTTAATTGGGTGCTCTCCTGACAGAACAGTTATTAATAGGATTGCATTGTACTAACCTTTGTGAAATCCCAAATGCAGTCAGATGCACTAGCAAAAACATTTAACACCCAGCCAGCAACATGCTGCTGGATTGTTGGTGCTCCTCTGCTCTGCTCTTCCCCCTCCAACTCTCTCTACTCTTCTACCCAATCCTCAAAAAAAAAAAAAAAAAAAGAAAAAAAGGCAAAAAAAAAAGCTCATCTCAAACAGCTCCTATAAATTATTCACATGATATTACAGTGTATGTCAGCAGTCTCACAGTGTTTAAAAAACTTAACTACAAGCCAATTAAAATGTAAACTGAGAAAGACGGATGGGGTTGGGTCGCTCTGGTGTGAACTTGAGCAGCTCATAACAATACACACAACTTCTAGACCTGTTAATTTGACAGCTACTTTCATCAGCAGATGCTTTTTCTTTCTTTTTTTTTTTTTTTTTTTTTTTAATGCAGGGTTTCTCAGAGCACAAACCAGTCTATATCCAGCAGATTAATCCCCTGGGTCTCGCAGTGCTGTGCAGGCATTCGGTGTGTTAGTTACTAACAGGTTCAGATTAGGTTTGTACAGTGGAAAAGGGGGCAAAAGGTTCCTTCTCCTTCTGGAGACACTTATTGAAATGTTACAACTAAATGATGGAAATTCAAGTGACAGATTAGGTTTTTTAAATGAAGCCACTAATTTATCACGAAAATAAGAATAGAGTATAATCAATTGCTACAGAAAAATAAAACCCTTCCAATAAAAACATTTAGGATCACCCGGTGCGTGCGTCGGTGTAGCAAGACTGGACATCTGCCTAAATTGCTTAGCACTGGACTACTGAATAAGCCAGGCACCAATTAGCTTTTACAGTGATAATGACACTAATTTTAATCTTCATGGGTTAATTACAAGAGCATCAGGAAGTCAGATTGTGAACTCGCAGTCAGAAACATCAGGGGAAACCTCAAAAAAAGAAGTGTTATAGACGTAAAATCAATACTTAACCAGGGAAATTTAAGGCATATCTAGCTAAAATCCTAAACAAGGAACCAGAAACATTTTGATTTCATTCTTACTTGGTTGATGGACCATCACAGATGAGCCATTTCCCTTATCTGTACAATGGGGATAATAGTGGCATGACTTATCTGTAAAAATAGGAGGTTTTTCTTCTGTGATCACCAGAAACTCAACTGATCTAGCCAGTAATACATGTACCCCGCCACCAATCCGATCTGGCATTCTCAAGTCATCCTAAATTAAAGCTTAATAACAGTCAGATTCCTGTGGAAGAGCATAAAGGACATACTTCTGCAGTCAGAAAGGGTTCGCACATAGTGGAAATAGTAGGATCGACTTAGGATTCTCCCCGAACACACGCGCAGGGCTTACAAAATAGGAAGCAGCAGGATGGAGGCAAGTTTATGTTTCCATCTCTCACAACAGTAATCCACAATCAATGAATGAGTCCACCAGCCAAGACATTTACCTTAAAGGAAGCTGGCCACAGGAGAATGCCCAGTAGAGTGGCATCATCCTACTTTGTGACAGAGCGATGAAGGAAGAGAAAAAGGCAACTTTTAGAATAGCCAAGGTTTTGCTGCAACCAAAGATACAGAATCACAGAATGTTCAGGGTTGGAAGGGATCTCAAAAGCTCATCCAGTCCAACCCCCCTGCCAGAGCAGGACCACCAAGAGCAGCTCACACAGGAATGCATCCAGGTGGGGTTTGAATGTCTCCAGCCAAGGAGACTCCACAGCCTCTCTGGGCAGCCTGGTCCAGTGCTCTGGCACTCTCACAGTGAAAAAGTTCTTCCTTATGTTCACCCGGAACCTCCTGTGTTCCACCTTGCACCCGTTCCCCCTTGTCCTGTCACTGGATATCTCTGAGCAGAGCCTGGCTCCATCCTCCCGACCCTCACCCTTTACATATTTGTAACCATGGATGAGGTCACCCCTCAGTCTCCTTTTCTCCAAGCTAAAGAGACCCAGCTCCCTCAGCCTCTCCTCATAAGGGAGATGTTCCACTCCCTTCATCATCTCTGTGGCTCTGCGCTGGACTCTCTCAAGCAGTTCCATGTCCTTCTTGAACTGTGGGGCCCAGAACTGGACACAGGACTCCAGATGTGGCCTCACTAGGGCAGAATAGAGGGGCAGGAGAACCTCTCTCGACCTACTAAACACCCCCCTTCTAATACACCCCAGGATGCCATTTGCCTTCTTGGCCACAAGGGCACATTGCTGGCTCATGGACATCCTCCTGTCCACCAGGACCCCCAGATCCATTTCCCCTTCTCTGCTCTCCAGCAGGTCAGATCCCAACCTATCCTGATCCATGGGGTTGTTCTTTCCCAGATGCAGACTCCACACTTGTCCTTCTTGTATCTCATTAAGTTTCTCCCTGCCCAACTCTCCAGCTGGTCCAGGTCTCATTGAATGGCAGCACAACCCTCTGGGGTGGCAGCCACTCCTCCCAGTTTAGTGTCATCAGCAAACTCGCTGAGGGGCCACTCTGTTCCCTCATCCAGGTCGTTGATGAAAATATGGAATAGTACAGGTCCCAGTACCAACCCTTGAGTGACTCCAGTAGTCACAGCCCTCCAACCAGATCCCAGCCCATACTGCAGTGTTCTGCATGTGGAATTTTCCATTTGGAGAAAAAAACCCCATTACATTTTTATATCCCATTCTTAACCTGAAATAAGAATTTTAAACAATGTATTTTCCAGTCAGGTGAAACAACTCAAACTCTCCAACAGCTCTACCCACAGCTACAGAGAGAGGACAAATCGCGATGTCCAGCTTGAGGGGAGGAGCACGGAGAATCCAAGTTTGGAGTTTACAGCCACGTGTGTGTCTCTGCTCAGGGCTTGAAGCAACGCAACAGATGAGCTTCAAGAAAGAATAGCTCGCTCTGTTCAGAAGCTGTCTCTGTGCCTGTGATTGCTAACCAAAGACGGCAGAGCAGTTGTGTTCCAAATGTTCTGTATAAAATGGGAAATGAGAACCAAGGCAAGAGCCATTTTTTGGTTCATATATTACAAGAAAACCAATATAAGCAAAACACTGTAACTTTTATATATAAACTCATGAAAATACATTGCCTTAATATGTTTTTTATCCCCCAATTCTCACATCTTAAAAGTTGTATTTGATAACTTTCTATAAATTAAATCACTTTGAAGATAGAGTGAAACTACTTTTCCAAGGAAAATAAAACGAAACACTGGGAACAACCTTTGAACACTTCCAAATTCTCATTTGTAGAATGTGTATGTGAGACAGAAATAAAACCACCTTACAGGATTCATTTTTAGTGATTCAAGTCATGCCATGATTGTAAATTCTTTGCTGGTCAGACAGCTGGAGGTATTTTCATTTCAGGCCCAGGAAGCAGGGCTTTATTTCTACCAGCATTCACTTAGTAGTTTTTCTTTCTGAAAGGCATTGAGAAAATGAAGGGAATTAGGATGTGACATCCAAAATGACAGTTCCCTGAAAACACTATTTTCTGTATACCTGAATCTGAGTTTTTCTATTGATCTTCCTTGCTTTCCCTAATTCACCTCCATTCTGGTAGGTGACACTGCTGATCGTATCTGTCATCTCCCATTCTTCTTGATCCTATATGAGAGAATCTGAAATTCAAGACCCTAAATCCAAACAATGAAAGTTCTCAATGCACTAATAACCACACGCCTGGAATGCTCTTACGGAATCAGCAGTGCTCTGGCAAGGGGTTCCAGCGCTCGGAAATGCTCCTGCCTGAAGCTACACATTATTTTCACAGTTACTTATTTGAATGAGGCTTTTTCCTTTCCTTTTTTAAGAGCCTGCCACCCTTCTTATCAGTCTTCTGACACAGAGATGCTCTTCTTTCACTTTACTTCACAGAAAAATTATTAGCTTCTGAAAAGTAAATAATCACAAAAGCTACAAATTTCTCAAAACCAGGAACTTGTATTTTCTTTATTTATTCTCATTTAAGCTGATTATTTTATATCACTTGTGGGAATTGCATCAATCCCATCATTCCACCTTATTTAGACATCCAGTCCCTGTGAACTGACATTCATCCTAAGTATATCCACACAAATGCTGTCACGGTTCTGTCCTGGGATCCCTGCCTGATAAATAACCTTTAGAGCAAGTTTCCTACGTAAGCTGTCTCATTACAGTAGAAAGCATTATCTTATAATTGATCTTATCTGTATGTTAAACACTCTTAGCATCTTGTCAACCCTCCAATATGGTCAATTACTAGATAATAGTGCCCACTTCCACATGTCTTATTACTTAAATGGTAAGATCAATAATTAAGAGTACATAGCACCATTGAGCACCTGCTGATGAAAGTCTGCTGATGCATGGAATGAAGAAAGGTAATTACCCCACCTATGTCTTTCACTGATTCTGAGGATACCAGACTTAGAAAGACCTAAATTCCCTAGTGCTTCAGGAAATGTTTTCATCCCCAGCTCTACCTTCACCTGAATTTCCTGATGAATAGAAAAAAAAAATAAATTAAAAACCCCTCTATTTTTTGCGTGTGTGTTATCTCATTCTAAAACAGAAACGAAGTTCTGCCTGCTCATTTGCATGTTAATGATCCTGTGACTGGCTCCACGTTCCTTTGCTTGTTTTGTTAGGACTGGATACAATCTATTAGCTTCCTTTTCTCTTGTTCTGTTTCCTTCCCATTTTGGTGGGTCACAGTCCATATGTATTACATACATGCCCTGAGATTTCAGCCTTTACTCTTTTATTCATATCACAGAATTACTTGTCCTATTTTCTTTTAGCCTATGGGCTGAGGTCACAATATATGATATAAAAATACATTAGGTTTAATGACTGAATTATAATATTGATTAGATATCTAAACTGGAGATCAATTCACTACCTTACTAATATAACTAGACACAAACCCCAGAATGTTAGTCCTTCTCTGAGACAAGTCACGTGCAAGCTAATTTTAACAGAATGTTAATGTGCTGTCAAGGTTAAGTAGCAGGTATAAAAATTCATACATAAAACACATTTAGTTGCACTACAAAAAACCATCTCACGGTAGTCGTTTTGTCTCTCAATTTCATGTCAAGAGAACTTGATCACTTCAATGAAAGGACTATTTACGGAGTGAACAACTAGCAAATCATCCACTCAACCCGTGTCTAGAGATGCTCAATGCTAAAAGGAAATCACATATTGTGTTTTCTAGGAAAAACCTAGAAAACTTGACTCTGTCTTCCTCACCCAGTTATGGACTTTGGCATGTTCAAACTCTGGTTTCCTTTGTTCCTTTTCCTACTGACGACTAGCACAGCTGTGTGATTCAGTACACTTTCCATAATCTCCATGCCCTCCATGTACTGAAAACCAGGAGTTTTAAGTGTATTTATTATTTATTGCTTGTAACCCAATTTCACCGTTCAAAGTATGCACAGTAGGGAAAGCACTCTGAGCTGAGCTGAAAAGGAAGTAAACCCAATGTCCTAGGATGCCCCTTCCTAGGATGCCTAAACTAGCCCTGAGACATATAATTAAAAAGTTTTTCACTTTTTTCAAGTACTTTAAGATGCTGCTTTCTAAACTTCTGAGTACTCAGAGAAAATATGCCTTACATGAGTAAATGTAGCTTTTTCTACAAATTAAGAACCTGTCACTTCCTGGGAAACTCCATTCAAGAGCAACCTACCATATGTATTAATGTAAGGAATGGAAATTATCTCCGAAATCCTCACAACAATTATCCTGTTCTCCCTTCGAAATCACAGCAAAATCACAGCCCCTTCATGTATTCTCCCCTTTAAAAGAACTGGGCATAATTCTGAAACACCCACTGACCTCAATGAAGTGAAATGCTTTCCTCCTGTCAAAGAGTAAAAATAAGTAAGGGAGAGTTTACTGGAATTTTCACACTCAGGCTATATATAAAAATCTGGCAGGAAATCAAACTTAGTCCGTGCCAGTTGTCTAATGCAGAATTATTTCCTTAAGCCTTTGATGTTCTCCATTTTGCTGTATTACTCTTATTTTTCTCATTCTGGTATTCTTATCAGCTTACCTTTGGACCAGAGTATTACAAGAAATGGCCATTCACAAGAGCACTCAGCATTACTGTGTCACAGAATAACCAGAAATGTCCTAAGAATAATAATTCTTGCTAGATCATAGCAGTTCCAGTCAGACATTGATACTGAAAATGATTCCTGAATTTAAATACTCACTCAGGTGAGTTTAAATGACATGCCCACAAGTGCTATGCTTTCAGAATCCTGTACAATTGCACGACTTGAGCTTTTTTATTTAGAAGGAATTCTACAGGTGTACAACATCCATTTCCAATCTGAGTCAAAATCCACATATAGATGAATATCTATTTTGTCCAATGCCTTAATCCTTCCAAAGTTACCCAGACTTTTTTATTCTGAGTACCGAAAGTAAGTATACTCTGTTCAGTACACACTTTCAAGACAGATGTTTTTGCCAGAACTGCTTTACCCATTTTTAATTGCCACCAGCACAAACATCCAACATTGTATTACAAGAAGTGAGTCATATCTGTGTTAATAACAAAGAAAACACTTTGTGGAGCAGATTCAAAGCTTGCACAACACACAGATCATCTTCTTTTTTTAATATGCTAAGAAATTTCTGTGGTTCTGGACTTTTCAGGAAAAGATCAGCAGGGTTTCCATAATAATCACTTGAGACTACACATCTACAATCTTTCAAACCGCCAAAAAGCTGTGAAAATCTGCTCTAAATCAGTAATTCCCCTTAAAGGGGGGCATGAGAAAAGAGGAAGAAAATAAAAAGTTATCTCAAGGTAAAACTCATGTTTTTGAAGTTCTCTGCTTTCAGCAAGTTCTGTTCTATTTAATAGCTCCCGGAGTCAAGAAGGTCTCAGGTAGACCTGAGTTACCCAACCACATGAGCAATTAGTTCCTCCAGACAGTGTGTCTGTTGCAATGTAGTTCACTTAACTTCACATGGTGAATCAGTTCACTTTGATGGTGTTTTTTTGTTACATTCTCTCCTATTACTCCTTTTCCTTGTCTCTGGGCAGCTGCCTCTCTTGACATCCGACCTCTGCTTGCTCCATGGGTTGACTCTTTCAGGCTCTGTTAGAGAATTAAAATCTCTGCCCATTCCCCTGAGAATCTGAATACACTCCCAAGCTCGTTGCAAAATCCAGCGCTTCCAAATGCAAAATGAGCATTGTTTCCCTTGGCTTGATTTAATATAAGTTTGATCAAGAACGTGGTTGCTGTTTCCAACATGTACCCGAAGGGAGACACCAGCTTCTGATAGATGCTGCCCAGACCTACAGTCTCAGCTGGTGATTTCAAATACATCTCAAAACTTACAAAACCCGGCAAAAACCTGCCTGACCTAGAAACAAAAATTAGCACAAAAGGCCCCTTCACATTCTTTGATTTAATTCAAAGCCAAATGTTTTGATAGTCTGCCTAATTGGTCTGGGATTTTGGAATAAACTTTTGAGATGAACTATGCAGGAAATAACAGACAGTGCTCCACCAGATGAGGGGCAACCACAGTTAATTGAACTGTTTGCTGGACTATCAGGGTATACAGAGCCATGCTGAAGTGAAGATGCTGCCAATTACTTGTCTTCCATTGTATAAAAATGTCACTCCAGCACTTGAGTGCTGTTTCCTATTGTCTGTAACCCAGTGTTCCTAACAGATACTACACGCTGCTGAACCTCATCCAGTTGTCATTGTATCTTGATTCAATTAAGCATATTTTGGAGTTTATTTTTGAAAGCCATGTAAATTTGGGGGGTTTTCCTCAAATATCACCTTAAGAAGGCTGGTTTAAGGAACTTGTTTGTCTCCTGGCAATAAAAGACACTCCAAATCCCGAACTTTCCCAATCTGCATTCTTTTAAGTGGTCAGCATGCAGAGACAAGGCAGTGAAAATCTACATGCCTCTAATTAGATGATTATATATATAGACACATATTATATGTATCTAACTACATAGAGTCATACATATATATGACTATATTCCACACTATACTTTTACAACACACTGAGTACAGCTGTGAAAATAACCCATGCCAGAAGGGATGGGCAGCAAATCAAAAGGCCAATAAGCATTTCTTCCCTCTTTGCTCCCTAACACTGACATCTGTTTCCACAGCTTTGTGAAGAGGGATGCACCCACCTTTCACACGGCCCCAAAAAGCTCAGGAATGCATCCTTGGCTCCTGTAAATTGGGGCCACTCATTCACTGAATGTACTCGATCTGTGTTAATAGATCTGGCCCTGAGATTTCTTAGTGCTCCTCCTGGAGACTGAAGCTGGAGGCTCCTGTGTTTTGCTTGCAGGGTTGGTACCTCAACCCCTATGGAAGATGCAGAGGATATGATCACAAAGCTTAATAACCCTCCTCACTAATGCAAATTAAGCCAACTGAAACTCTTTTTGTTCAAAGGGCTGTCTGTGGCAAGGATTTTAATGACAGCACCGTGTTCGTTAAGGTTTCTTTGTAATTTTTTTTCTGTTTAACATTATATGCCAGTGGAATGTAAAAGCATATACCTTACAGGCATCCAAAGCATGTTGTGATTCTGGCACTTCACCCCACAGACATTCCTCGTCCAGTAAATCCAGCCCAGTTATTTCCCAGTAGTGCACTGGTTTTACCATTCATGTCTATCCTGTGAAACACATACACCACTTTTTTGTTCTGTTCAGGGATCTCCTTGGGCTGCTGCTGTTCCAGAAATTTAAGCTCATTTCTAATTGCCAGGAAGCAGATTTCCCCATCTAACTTGAGCCATCTCAGTGTTTAGTGTAGATCATCTTGAAATTCCCTTTATAATAAATGGGAAGAGAAAGTTGGAGTGCACCACCACTGAGAATGAGATACTTATCTTAATGGTGGAGGATGAATTGCCATCTCTGTCTCACAGAGGGAATGGGCTGGAGGCAGGCAATGCACATCTTTATGCCCCTGGCTGCTTTGCCCCAGGTTTCCATTTTAATGCTGGGACTGGCCCAACGCCCACTGCATCATCACTGCACTGTGAATTCCCCATTATAGAGGCCCAGCAAGATCAAAACATTAGGAACAGAGAGTAGCATGCATAGGATAGGGAGCAGACAGACAAAGGAAAGAAAGATACTCTCCATATGAGTCCTCTGAACTCCCAGCAATCAACCCAGCACGGACCTGGGACCCTGCACCTTCCCACCCCCCTACCCACCACATCTGAAACTTGACTGCCTGCCACCTACTCTGAAGACTCACCAGGTACATCTATTAAACTGCCATCAGTAAAGATGAAGGACAAATTCAAGTACCTGCTCCTCATCTTAGGGGCAATAAAATTAAAACTTGTCTATACTGAAGAGAAACTTTGAGCCAGATCTGACAGCAAATTTTCAATAGGTAACATTAAAGCTACGTCCTCATATCCACATTCTTAAAAATGCTGTCAAGTTAACAATGCTCTGTTCATTTAACTCTCACTGAAGTGCAGCAGATCAATTTTCCATCTTGCCTACATGCACAGTGAGTCTATTACAATCACAAGAAGAGATTTCTGTTGACCCCAAGAGATGCTGCTTGCCTCGTAAGCACATGCAGCCAAAACCCAGCAAAGATGGTATTCCTTGGGTGTTCTTGTTCAGATATCAATCAGCAAGAGGCACCAATGCTCATGGAAACTATTTTTCCACCCTGTCCACCCATTCTTATGTGTACCACAGCCACCTACTCAAGATCTGAGCAGCCAGCTTATGGGTGCCACAGAACCAGTGTCAACAGCTGGTTGCCTACCACAGCAACTGCTTTCTGAAACAGGCAACTCCAGGACTGTCCTCACAAATGAAACACAAATGGCTGCCAGGTAAATGAGTCATCTCCTTCAAGGCCCAGCTTCTGCTGCCTGCATTAACAGCGAGTGGCAGTCTTCTCCATAAAGGGCTGATTGCACAGCACTCACTTCAGGAGTAATCGCTGTGGGCAATGTATCAGCATCTCTGATTTTATTCTTTGACTGCCATGGTGAAAAGAGATAATTTGGAGAGATTATGAAAAACATTTACCAAGAAGACACTGAATTGCACACGCACTATTTCATTTCCACTACTTCGGACCATGCAATGTGGGCTACAGAGTTCACACACGTTATGTACTTCTGATACTCGGAAGAAATGCACAATGCCATCCCATAATTTCTAACATTTATCCAAAGAAATAGGCTAACACTCAATCTAAAGCTCTTTTTTAGAAAATGAAACCACTGCTCTGACTGCAATGAAGCCATTAGAGGGGTGAAGGACCCGGATCAGCGAGCAGGGGACTGACTCTGATGCTCATGCAGCCCTGAAGCAGGATCTGCCACGAGCTCCAGGCTAAAAAACCTTCCCACAAACAAGACCAGTTCCTTGTATATAAAACACAAACAATGACAGAGGGGGAATACTTTTTTTATAAACAAAAGCATTCCCCAGGAAAACACAACAGAATTTAACTGCAGAAATATTTAGTAAGATCCAGCCTGTTCAAGTCTCTTATTCATTTAATTTCAAATAGACACAAACCAGACCTCTCCTATACAACACAATCATCCCCCAGAAGAAAAAAAAGGAATGCAAAGGTCACCCTGGGAAGTCTGGTTGTTGGAAAACTAAGGAAGAGACTCTTGTCTACCAGTGATCCTTGAGGTCCATTCCCCTCACACACAGATTACAGGGATCCTTCTGCGAATTCCGCCCAGCACCTCAGCTCTACCATGGACTCTCCAATCCCCTCAACACCTTCCCCCAGGACCTGTCCGGAGGGCTCAGCACCTCGGCAGAGGCATCACCCCCAGCAGAACAGGTCCCTGCAGCACAGCACTTGGATTTGTCCTCTGGCCAAGGCAGTTTCTTCTCAAAATTTTCTAGCCATTCATTCTAACGATGACAAGAACCTCGAAGCAAATAGGAGGGCAGTGAGTCAACCTTCCAATTACTTGTCTAAAGTTATTAAACCATAGGGCAAATTCTTCAGAACACACAGCACGTCATTGCATATACCCACTGTATAAGCTACAGAGTTCAGCCAAAAGCAGCCATGCATTTCCAACTGCCCCCCCAAAAATAAATTGCAAGACAACCCCCTCGCCCCAGTTCCACCTACCTCCATTAATCAGTTAGCCAAAACAATTCTCCTATTTTGCTCTATCTAGTAACCAGAGTAAATTGCAGCGTGGTATTGAGAGCCACGAGGGTTCTTAAAAAGTCAAGAGTGGAGGGAAGAAACTCTCCATGCACCACAGCAGTTTTTATGTGAGAACACCGAGTCCACCCCAAAGTCACAACGTGCCACATTTGAAAGTCTACGCAGCAACACACTGACCAGTCTGAAAAGACTGCAAGGAAACCTGGCAAGAAACTCCATCTATAACAACAAACCAGGCTTGCAATAAAAGCCATCTGCAAAAGTGCCAATTATCCTTCTCCTCAAATGATTATGTTCCATCCAGTTTTGCTGACAAGCAAGTTATGCCACATTTTAATAGGCAATAAAATGTATTATTAAATAATTAGTAGCTAAGAAACAGAAATTAGAGGGCACTTCCTTTCACATACATCCCCCAGTACTTCAAACTATTGATTTAAAGGCAACTCGATCCTCTAAAGAGGACAAAATGGAACCTGATACAGCAGTTTACCAGGAGACAATTACAAGGCTAATGATTGTTCGCAGAGAAATGAAGCAGGAAGAAATTCTAGAGAATTCCACCCTGCTCTGTTCTGTCTGATCTGTGTCTAAATCCCCCCAAGAGGTAAAATTTCTCCAGATCTGTTCCTTGCTCTGAGCCCATTAATTACACTGTTAAAGGTAAAGAAGTATTGATGTCTTTTCTCTACTCCCTCCATTCCCCCCCAGGTAATGTCTGGTACTTGTTCAGCCTTTAAGGTATGGTTGCTCTAACTGAAAAAAGCCCCACTAAGACCAATTAAGGCCTTTACTAAGAGGCTGAAAAGAAGACAAATGGAGGCAGAAAGCCCGATTACAAGGAACCTTTGTACAGATGTAAAGCAATTAGAATAGTCTCAAGGGCTGGCCAGTGCAGTACCTACTAGTAAAGGATTTTACAGCGTGTCTAAACTTGGAACAATCCGTCTCTCTCTTCTCAGTTGAGTGTAAAAGTGAACCCTGTATTAGTGTCATGTATCGCTTGATAGCTTGGTACTGGTTTCCCTGAGCATGTTAAATCTGTAATGCTGCTCTCAAGATCCCTTGTGGATGACAATAGTGTTACACAGGCAGCTCTAACGTACAAGGAAAGGAGATATGCCTGATGTCAAACCATGATAAAAAACAGAACCAGCTCTTTCAAGCTCCTTTTATTTGCCTAATGCTAAACCCTAGAATGTCTCAAATTTACTGCATTGTGCTGCATAATTTGGCACAGAACGTGTAAGAGGTGAAAATGTTTGTACTGCAGTTTTAATAATAAAAATAAATTCTGCGCTGACTCAATTTAAGGGAGCTTCAAATCTCAGGTCACACTTACTTTTTAAAGAATAAGAGTCAAAAATATATTTCTAAGAAATGAAAACTGATCAATCCAATGGTACCTGAGAATTTCCAGCATCATACCTATCCATGCTTTTCTATTCCCCAGCCCTACATATGATTTCTCAAGCTCATCTCCCCCAAAACAAGCATAACCCTACCATAGGTGACGTCCTCCTAACCACCATCCTAGTTCATTTGTGCTCTGTCTGCTGGACTCTGGTACTAAATGCAACACTGCCTTCATCATGAGGCTGGCCCAGACTGCATGAGCCACACCTACCTAAAACTGGCCTTGCAGTTGGATGGAGTATGTGGGTGGCTAAGATGTCCTGGATCCTTTGGTGAAGCACAGATACCAAGAAGGTATCAACATAAATGCCTTAAACACTTGGCAGACATTTATGGGACTGTACCTGCCCTGGGTAGCTTTAGCCTTTGGCATCAGTAGGACTTAATGCAGTCCACAAATTTGTAGCCAACTGTGTATTTTTCATACACTGATTTCTGAGGTGGAAAAACTTGTCTCACGTTCAGGACGTCATAGCAACAGCACTTAGTATTTCCATAGGGCACCATACCTGAGGGAGCTAAGCAAGCAAAGTCACCCCTATTCAGCAGAAGGGAAAACAGAGGCTCACAGATCAAGCTCTTCTAGGTCAGCTGCACAAAGTTAAGCTTTAAGGCATTGACCCACATGAAACAGAAATTTGAGGTTATTGGTCTACATAGAATTTGTTATATTTATATATATATAATACTACTATCTCTCAAGGGCTTTGCTTTTTCAGCACTTGTTCAGGTGGATGCAGAAAGGACACAGATAAGTTTTAAAGAGGACACAAGTTGCTGCTAACCTGCTTACTGTCCAGTTTACAATCCTGATGATGAATTGACCTCTTCAGGAAGCCTCTGGTAAGAGGAGAGTTCCTGTGACAGTTTCACCAAACATAAATCACATGATGTGACATGTTGAAGCCTTTTTTCCTCTCTGTATCCATAATTTGATGGTTAAAAATGGCCTCTTCAAACAAAAAAAGTGTAATTTCTGATAAGAGATTCAACATTTCTTAAATTAGGAAGTGTTTTCCACAAGCTGCTGTGCTACCAGGGCTTGATTTGTGAAACAACCTCAGCCACCAGCCTGCTAAAATTCTTTTGAAAATTGACTCCTTGCCAAGGTACCTACATGGACCTGTGCCCACCTCAAATCAGGTTTCTTCTAAAAATGTGCTACAGATAAAAAAAAAAGCACAGTACTGTAGCATGATAGTCTTTCATGCTTCAAATTCAGATTTAATGACATCTGGGTTGTAAGTAAAATAAATCTTAACATCTACCATGAATATCCTTCCCATTGAAACCACAAGTCTGAGGGGTTTTGTTGTTGGCAAAACCAACAATAAGCAAAGTTATTGCTGGCTGGGTTTAAACGTCACTGCTATAACAGTATCCTCAAATGGCCACCCTGACCAGTCTCTAATTTTCATGGTGCTAAAACATTCAAACCTACAAAGTTCATTTCAAAACAGTAAGCCAAAAAACCCAGTACGCCAGGACATCATCGTTACTAATGAGATCAGAAGCGTACCTTTGCTCTGGGAACTATTTAAGTGCACATTACTGCCAGGCTGAGCTTTGCACTGAATGGCAAAGAGAAGAGGGCTAATGCACCATCTCAATGCAAACCAAGCCGAGCCTACTTAAAATCATTTTAGCAGGTGTATCATGCAACATTTAAATTAGGTTATCCAAAGAGAACTCTCCATTGCCACTATTCCTCAGGGTGACTCGCTGTACATTCAAACCTTTTGAATGCATCTTGGATTTCAAAATAAGTATGGAGAGATCAGATAAAAAAAAGAAAAGTTTTTACCCAAACACCAGAGCACATCACTTATCTGCTTCATTCCTCTGTCAAGGCTCAAGCATAAATCTGTGTGTGCTGTGTACCCCTCTATAATCATGTCACTGACAGTCTGTAGCCAAAGACCTATGGTATTTGCCATCTAGTGCTCTTAGCAATAATGATTTTTGATTCTGTGTATGTTTTCCCTCTCCCCCTCGCACACACAGAGGCAGAGCTTGCCTCAGGTAAAGCTGAGGGCTAAAATGCTCTCACCAGTGATGTGTCCGTGATCTGGTATCTGTATCTTACCCAGTGGAAACCACTCGCTGAAGTACCTGATCAGCATCACTATGATGCTTCCTTGCAATATTGGAAAAAGGTTTGGAGTGCTTTTGCACGATGCTGCAATTTGACTGAATGAATCAAAATTGCCTGTGTTTCTCCAAGCCCCTTCTTGAAAAAGGCATTCACCCATCCATTTATTTCCATGGTGCCCTGCCAAAGCAACACAAAAAAGCACACTCCAAATTTTGCTCTATTGATATATAAATTCCATCACTCCAGCTAAAGAGCCATCGAGCCACTCTGATGCTTGGTGACTTGATTAAATCTATATTAAGGTAGTAAAGTCTTACTGCACAGCCTTTAACACCGAGTCAGGAAATAATTAAGTTTTAAAGCTAGCTGGTGAAAGATAATGCCAAGTCTGGTTTGCTGCTGCTGTGCTGATAAAGGAAGGGGTATACAATTGAGCATTAATTAGGTACAAGCAAACATCTTTGCTAATAGCTCATGTTCTCATTCCCAAAATGTCAACAACAGATATTAGTGCCAGATGCTGGTATAACATCTCCCATGGCTGGGGCTGGGACATGGGAATAGTCTTGTGCACTTGGAGAAAATGCCAGTGCTGTCAGGGGGGTCTGGCATGATGTCAGAAGAGTAGTAAAGTTCCTCGGAAGGGATTTACCAAACGAGCCTCCTTTTATTAATGATGATTCATGTGGCACACAGTGAGGCCCTGGGAAGCAAAACAAAAACAGTGAACTGTGACCCAGAGACAGTATCAGACTCACGTATAAATCACTGAAGGCTTTTAAAGTTATCAAGCACTTCCACTCAAATTGCTCCCAAAATCTGCAGCCTCAGTTGTAAAAATTTTGGTTAAGAAGACACATTGTGTTGCAGAAATCATCACAGCACTGGGCAGGTCAGTGAAGCCAGGACAACCTGAACAAAAGCAGGATACAGGGATGGCTGGGATGGCATAAACAAAAGCTCTGAAAAACCTGTAAATAATGCATTGCTATAATGACATTTGAACTGAAGTTTAATCAAATCAAGTAGGGTCCTTTCAAATGTCACTTATCCTGTAACTGCAATTTCCAAATCTCTCAAATCCAGGCTTTTCTTTTAATCTCATGTGAAAATTGTATTACACTAATACTGTTTACATCTCATTTCCTCTTTTCCATGTAAAAATATCACTAACTACATTTCCATTCTCTTCCATTGCTGTTCTGCCATGCCATAAATCCCAAGGGTCTCCATGGCTCAATCTCTGTGCTATTGGCTGCTTTCAAAATAGCCACCAGCCTCTCGGCTAAAGCAGCCTGGACCGTAATCTCCTCTCAGAGCCAGGTCCCACCACGTCCAAGCCAGCCAGCTGGGTGCTCACAGAAGCCCAGTCCTAGAGCAGGTGAGGAGTGCAGCAATTCTACACAGCTCCTCAGCTTTAACAGGAATGGACTCTTCATTCTGAAACCTATAAACTCAGCAATTTTCATAGTCATAAATCACACCCTCCTCATTCCTTAGCTCTAGAATGTCAGCCTCTAAGCCTTCTTTTGGTTTTTTTTAGTGCAATTTCAACAAATTTTGTGGAGCAGTATGTCTGCTTCCACAAAGGTGACCCTATATCCCCTGCCCTGAAACCACAGAAGATCTAGAAAGCGAGATGGCTTCAGGAAGCGAGGTACCCAGATCTTCTGATAAATGGGACATCCAGCTAGGAGTCCACTGAGAAACTGCTGTACATTGTGTACTTAACTTTCTCTTCTCAGCTGAGAAGAGCATCACACAGATACACCCTGAGGCCACAGAAGGAGTGAGAGGCATTCCCCTGCACCTTCGCCCCTGCTCTGCTCACCTGCATTCAACTGCTCCTGGAGAAAAAAGGCTCAGGGCTGCATCCCTCCTCCCAGAGCTGGGGGGGAAGACATCCCTGTCACACCCATCCCGATAACACTGCTCTGCCCTTCACTCCAAAAGAAACTCCTTGAGCTCATTAGCAGCTAAATGCAATAGCAGGCTGCAAGATTTTCAGTAAACCAACTGGCAAAAGCACCCCCACCCACCCCACCACCCGGGTTTGAATAAAGAATTGAGATGTCTTTCATCATTGTATTCATCATGTATTTACCTTTTGATTTTCCAGACAGACACTTTCAAGTAGTTAAGAAATAAGGGCTGTTAAACTGAAAAGTCTTGTCAGGAAGAGAGCAGATCATGCAGAAAGGCCATAGAGGAATCTAGAGGTACCCAGTGGCACAGGTCAGTTTAACGTCCAGGTGAAGCACCCCTGCACCCAGCTCTGCTCACCCACACAAGTCACCAAGTGTAAACCCAGTTGCTTCACTGCACACAGGGAAGCAGTGGGTCTGATGTGACACTCGTTGAGACTTAATCATAATTACCACAATGAGGGCCTTAGCTAAATATGCTCCTGCACACCGGGAAGAAGTGACCCGGGAGCTAAACAGCAGCTCCTCCTTCAAACACAACTGGATTCCTTGGCACTCCTTGTCTTGCCCTTCACTTTCTCCCTCGTGCCTCTGGGCTGGAAGCTGCTTTTGTGCTCTGTGTCAGCACAGCTTCAGAAGAGAGGGATGTGCTTGGCTATGCCATGAAGCAGGTTCTTGTACGTCCTTACCCTTCCACCCATTTTCAAATTGTAAAATGAAATTGTTAGTACTGGCAAAGACCAATCAGTGAGAACAAATTAGGCCAAAATGGGGCCAACCAAGCTCCCTGCCTGTCATCCACACCCATGTTTCTCAAAAAAAAAGAGGGTAAACTCCACATTTTTCATTAGTTTAATTCTACTGTGAAGGTTGACAGTAATCTAGAATCAAAATTATTTTCAAAAAGACATTATAGTGTTTTACCTTGCTCCAGACTGTTTTCAACAAAATGAGTGCAATTCTAATTCTTAGGTTTCACAGCAAGGGGAGCTACACAAGCAGCAAATAATGTTCTGTTTTCCATCTCCTTCCTGTGTTAATTTCTAAAATCATATCCCTACTGGGAAATACAGAGTTTAGAAACACTGGGACTTTCACCTCCATGTTCAAACACTGACTTCTCATGGGGGTCTGAAATTTGATTGATTATTTTGGCCTTCTTACAGCCACTGCCCACATCTGATTCACTTGCACCATGAGGTCTGCATGTTTCCATGGGACTATTTCTTCCACGCTTATATGAAAATGCAAGATGAGGTCCAAGTCTTCTCCCTCCTGCCAGCCGCCCTTCCTTAGGAGACAGACAGGTTGCTGTTTCTTTAAGGAATATCTCAGCAGAAACACACAAAATCCTTGGAATCTGTTTGAAAGAGAGGCCAAGGACATTCCTTCCCAAGCATTAGATTTGGTTTCACATGAGATGATTAGACTCATCCATGCTAATTACACTAGAAAGAACTAATTAGAAAAATCTACCATTCAGCTAATGAGGGCTGGGCCTTAACTATCTCAGCGCTTAATTTTTCAGGTTGTGAAATATTACTTTATCCTCCTTTCCCCCCTCTCTGCGTGCCATCACCATGTTAACTCTTGTAATAGAGTTGATCATTAAATATCTACTAAAGAAATATTTGTTAATACCTGCAAGTGCCACAGTTTTAAACCAGCTGCGCACTGATGGCTTCTCTCTGTAATTACAGTATCCTTGGGACAGCCTAAATTCTCTGCCAGTTGAGGGGAACAAGCCAGAGGACCTACCTGCAGCCTCCCCTTCTGCCCACTTCATCTGAGTTAGTGGGAACGGGTAATACAAAGCTGCTAATGAATTCTGTGTGGTGCTTCAGTACAGCCTTGTCAATAAATATTCCTTTTCCTCCCCTTGGGAATAACGCAGGGTAAGGGACTTCACATGTAATATTATCAATGTGGGAGGAGAGTTTATTAAAAAGCAATGATGCCACCTGATAAAGACTAACATCTCTGCCAAGGGTTATAGTATTTAGCAGGAAGCTGATGGAATGAGCATAATGAAAAGCTAATAAATCAGAGTCCTTCATTATACAATAAACTCATTAAGTTACTCCTTGAAAATGGCAAGCCAGACAGAGCCCAATATTGTTAGACTAGTAATGTTAAAAGCTTTCCTAGAAAATATAAATTCGAAGCCAGCCTTTGAGTTTTGCTGTATTTACATACTTAGTGTCCATTTAGAAGTTTAATGAAAGATATTAGGAAATATCTATGTGATGTAGCATCCATTCAGCACATAAACTCTACTTTTCAAACGAGGGTTTCAGACAGCCTGGCAGGGGCCCAAACCCTGCACTCCCTAAGATGATGTGTGAAATTAGTGCAAATTGAAATTCCAGAACTTCCTTCTTTTTCTGCAAAAACCTTCCAAAAAATCAGATGTGTTTCTATCTTGGATTTTTATTTTATTCATCGTCCCATACCCATTTTCTCCTGAAGCAACTAAATGAAATCTATTTAAATGTATGACCAGCATGATTCTGATTTTTAATAGGTTTAAGAAGACCCATCTTGAAATCCTAACTGTGCAACACCACCGAGTGCAATGAGAAATCCAAAACATCCAGAGTCTCTGACCTATTTGAACTTCATGATAGAGGCTACGTAGGAACTGAAAATCACCGATCTCATTCGTACTTCAGCCAGACTCTTGTAAATCAGAAGTAAATAATCAGAAATTAGTAAAATTAGAATTAATTTACATTTTATGCAGTAGGGCCAATGATTTTTTAAAAAAACTTCAAGGTTTATAATCTTGATTTTAAAAAAATATGACTCAAAAGGCTTATTAACAATTTTTTGTTATCTACTACTCTATAAAATTAAAAATATTATGATTATAAATGCATAAACAGAGAAATACAGCAAATGTTCCCCTTCATTAAGTGGCTTCATTAAAACATATATACTCCTAATTCTAAACCAGAAAACAGGACCATTTGGATTGAAACTGGGAGCACAGGGATACAGTGGTATTATATGGAGCCACAGAATCGAATGCCAGGGTTTGATTCGGAGTTTTCATTGTTGGCAGCCTGAAATACCCCCAGGAGTAAACACAGTGACCTAGACCCAGTGGAAATGGCCTGATTTTCCTTCACTGGAGTGAAAAGCAGGAGGTAGTTTTTGTAATGAATGAAGTCAGAATTATGTAAGAAATCACAGTATCGGTTATGGTTAAGTGTGCCTGAGTGCAGGTCACAGGGACAGGGGACACCAGTAGAAGGCCAGTTTAATACAGAAAATTAGTGAGAGCTAGGGATCCTGAATGACTTTCCTGAGAGCCTCTGGAACAAAAGCAATGTATCTGAAAAGAACCACCCTGATTGCATTTCTATATATGCAGTGATTTACTTTCCATGCTGTATATGCCAAGAGCATCTATTTAGGAGCATCTATTGCTCGCTTGTATCACTTCTGTTACCTCTGCCAATACCCACCACAATCTTTCTCTGTCAGCAAGGAATTAAATGGTTACAAATGCCTACACCTGTCCAACCTGCAAGGATTGCTGTTCTTAATAGCCTATGTTCAAATCTTCTGGAGATGAGGTTTACTCACCACCCATGTTAAAGTTATGACATGTCACATTTGTAAACAACTGTAACTTCTCAGCGGAACTTGCCATAAAACATCCTAGAGGTACCCAGGGACTTAACTCCCCAATGCACGACCATGACCATGGATGGCAGCTTCTGACACTCGGAGGTACCAGCTCATCTCAGGTGCAGAGCTCCAAGCCCACCCCAGACTCCACTGGCACAGTTTGGTCCTGAATCCAGCGTGTCTGGTACTGGCAGATCAGAAGGATTTTTTTCTGCTTTGTACAATTTATCTGGGGAAGCCTAAGAGGTAGGTACTGGAATCACCTTTTAAAGTTCGCTGTAGACCACAGATCATAGGAAGAAATGTAGAGTAAAAGAGAAGCTTCCTTTTGTGAGGAAGTTACCACTCCACCCACCCACCTTCCCCCCTGTGTGCACACCAGCATCACGTGTGTCTTTGCATGGGCTTGGATGGGGAAGAGATCACTTCAGTGCCACTCATTCCCAGGGCACAGATACAGCATCAAAATGACGTGGAGGAGTTGTCTATCTGAGGACACTTTATATAGACAATGTAAACAAGCATTTGACAGATCTACCTGGAGATTGCCATTCTAAGAATAACAACCTCCCTCCCCAAAAAAAGAGGAGATAATAAAGATTAGGAGAAGGAGAGAAACTGTGAAAACAGCTGGCAACAGTGCACTGTGAACATAATCTCCAGAACGATTTTATGTCTTGGTAAAGAAAAGATGTGGGGCATTAAGACCTTACTAACTCACAGGATGTAATACTTGGCTTTAAGAATTATAATAATAATAATAATAATAAAAAGCTTACATATTCCACCAAACAGCCCCAAACAGCCAACCTTTATTATCTGTTATGTCAGCTGTGTCTTAAAAAAAAAATAGCAAGCGAAACAGTGTGTACCCTTTAATAGTTAATCCTCTAACATGTAATTAGGCATTCACATGACAATCAGAACAGGACTATATTTCATGTTTGCCTTCCCTTTCAAAGCCTCTACTAGAGGGGCACTTACTCTGTCAAATCTGCTAGAGTAATCAAAACATTGAAATTACTTCTTTCCACACTAAATATACTGGAACTGGTTGTTTGATTAAATGTAGAGCAGAGAGTGCAATTTGCTAAATTACAAGTATTCTGAACATGTAAATATAGTTTAATTACTGCAATTAAAGAAGATTACTGGAGATTGGCAGATGGGAATGTAATGCTGTTTTAATTAGAGTTTTTAATGCACTGTAACATAAGCATAATATTAACCCTTTATCCTGGAAAGGGCTGGCTAGTCTCTGAAAAAATATTCTTTGAAAAATGTACTAGAGCTAGCGTTTCATAACAAGCCTTCAAGTCAATTCACTGTAAAGAGCCAGGATGATCTGGGAGAGTTTCAGCTGTTATTTGTAGTACACGCACTGCAGAATAGATACATTCTGGAGTGCAGTCAGGAGAAACCACACAAGGTGGGCACATTGTTTGTGCCCTAGATTAAAGAACGTATGAAAACACAGCGTTTGAGTAGATGGATTGTATTTCATAAAGACTGCAATCACAGCTACATCACTAGAGATTTCAGATTCTTTCATGAAAGTTGAAGCACCTCACTCCCAAAGATTTACAAAACATGAAAAGAGAAAAATGTTTCAAAATGCATTAGTTCAATTTTGAAAAACTGCTGCACAGAGACACAGAACAATATTGCCCGGGGCCTGGGTTATTACTACTCAGCCTCCAGAACAGTATTTGTTTCATAAAGTAATATTCCAGAATGTACTAAGCAATTTTTGTCATCTTGAAAGCTATCACTTGCAACATTTTATCCATTTAAGTCAATAGCCCATTAGAAATTCTAATTGAAAGTTCAATACTCTGCTTGGAATCTTACAATAGAGGTTGCCTTTGGAAAGCCATTTAAAGTCTTAATCTCTTTATCATTTGGTATTTTGAAGCCTAACTTTGTTCTTGTTAGGCAGATCAATGGCATTAATTTACAAAATGGGGGAAAATGTCACCCTTCATCCTTTAAATCTCAGTGCGGCGAAGAGCAGCGTAAGCGAATCCGACCGTTCCTCTCCCATATTAGCAGAAAACGGTGCCATGGGAGGTTTGACCTACAAATTTTAATTACTGCATGAAAAATTCAGTTCCTGGAGATGAATAGAGACTTGAGGAAAGGCAGAAGTCCACCTTCTGAGTGACTGCAGAGCTTAACTCTTCAAAGGCTGCATTGGTGAATGAAGCAGCATGTGCTACCTTCAATAGGTAAGGTCTGCAAGGTGCAAGATCAAATCGGGCAAGCAACAGAAGGAAGGAAAAGGATTTTACCTACAAAGTAGCTCTAGGGGTGTCCAAAGGAGATGGACACTGATACCATCCTCTAGGGAAGGCAGATGTGGTGAAAATTTGTTTTGAAATATTCCTGACTTTAAGATAACTTTGCAGCTAGCGAGTTCAGCGGTGGCAAAGCCTTGGCTTTGCAGAGACCAATGAAAGCTTTGCCATTTTATCTGCAAAGGGAGGAATTCACCTGTGGTCTTTGCCTCCAACACCATGCAAACAGCCTGCAGCAATGCCAAGTGTTTTCAACCAGTGTTTTCACTCCAAATCAGTGCAGGGAGGAGTAAAATCCTAAAACTGATCAATGGAGCACTGTCAAAGAATGGCTTGGCTCCATGCTAGCAAGAATTAGGAGTTCCCCTGAGCAATTCTGAAAAATCTTGGGTTATACACACTGAAATATTCTCTCTCTTGCAATGCAAATACCGTAGAACAACCATGGTGCTCTGCAGGTGACACAGGTTCGAGATCACAGATGGAATTTTTCCATTCCAGACACTATGATTATTTAGGGTGGTGTGATGTGGGGTGGAATGAAAATTCTCCTCATATCTGACCTGGAAATTAAGGATTTTTATCTCCATTTAATGATAGCTACCTTGACGGTCACAGAGGCAGCAGGAGGCAGAGAGAGAGAAAAATTAATGAGAACAAAAGAACTCCCACAACTGCAGCTGACTCGGAGTGTCAGCAAACACATTTAAACCATTTTTGTGTGTATGAGAGCACTGGACAGACAGACACAGCTCATTCCAACTCTGTTACTACCTTCTTACATCCTCCCAGCCACTATCAGTTTCAGCACAACTTGGTATCTCAACATCATGAACTCTGTGACAAGCTCTAGTAGCTTTGACTATGGTCCCCCACCTTAAGAATTAGAGGGCAATCAGAATCGAGAAAGTTGTGAGATATTTACATTCTATTTTTTGTGGATTACACTGCTGTTACATGCTAATGTTAGGTATTTTGTTGATTAGCACAGCTTTTAATGTATCTCTGTAGACTGTGATTGAGGCTTTATCGTGTTAGGTACTCTGCAAACCCAGCACAAGAGCCGAGCCCTGCTGTTAGCAGCACAGGGCAGACAAAGGATGAAAAGGAAGAGAAAAGGGAAAAGGAAAGGGAAAGCCTTTCAAACAGAAGACTTCAATAGCAAGGCAATGGCCAAGGGAGGAGAGGAAACAAGAACCCCTGCATGTAAGTCCTGATATATAATCTCAGGAAGTATTTCTTGTGTTAGATGAGAACTTCCGACCCGTTACACTTGCACTGGCCAAGCCAGTGTTGTTTCTTACACCTGAAATAGGAGCTTCTTCACCTGCCCATGCAACACGTTACCATCCAACACATGACAGCAACAGTCACTTGGATCAGCTGTGGAGGGACATCTTGCATGTAGTTTCTTTTCAGGTTTTGGCTTGGCTTAGCCTTGCCTGAAACTGGAAAGCTCTTGACCAGAGCCTGTTTTAACATCTTGGAGACTGACTGTAACTGTTGAAAGGTGTCACATAGAAGAAAACATGCAGGATTAAACTTCCAGTTTCTCTTTGTATGTCAAGTTCTGAGACTGGAGGTAGGGACATGAACCATCTGCTTAATAGCAATATTAGTTAACACCCAACCATTAGTATTATGCTTGCAGGTAGAAAAGAGTACTGCTGTCAGCTTCACTTCCAGATACTGACACAATGGTAGCGAGCCCTTTTCTCCATTTAGAAAACTAATATTTCTTTCCATTTCAAAGTAAAGGATTTCTAATGTCAAAAGAGTTTCCCTCTTTAGAGTCTTTTAGGTAACACATTTTAATTTTTTTTTAGACATCCTTTCTACTATTTCTAGCAAAGAAGGAAAATATTTCTAGATTGTTCAGGTTTCACGCAACAAATAACATTTCCATGTTTTGGGATAGTTCTTTAGAAATCAGTAAGATCATTTTTTTCAATGAAAGAGACCACAAGAAAAGCTTGGCATACCCTGAAACTCTGCCCCCAGACTGAAAGCCTTAAATAGGCTTTACTCCTCCTAGCTTTCAGAACTCTATCTCACTAGTGGTTGTGAGCCTCAAGCAACCTTGCCTGAGGTGCTCCACAAAGTTCTGATTTCCATTCAATGCCAAGTAGGGAAGAACAAGTGTCTGGAGCTGAGCATCCACCAAGAGGCACAGCCAAAGCCACCCATCCTTTCCAACAAGGCTGGCGGTCTTCGCACACTCTCAATTCTTGACTAGTAATGGGCTCCACTTCCTCAAATTGGAGACATTTCCAAGTATAGAAAAGGCCCTGGAGTTGTATGGAAATCTATCTGCGTTGGAAGGGTTAAAACAACCTGAGTAGCTAAACCCCCGCAGCTATCACATAAGCCAGCCGCTTTTAGACAAATTGAGCAAAATAGTCCTTTCAGCTCAGCAGGCACATGACTAGCTGAACAAAGGAGTCCTTCTAGAAATCCCATGAATACCCCCATTATCCTAAGGACTGAGCACAGAGCCACGCATTTCACGCCCACTGCCACCTGTGATTAGCTTTTTTACAGTTATTATGGAGTACTTTGATGGCAATGATTGTTTAAAGGCCTCAACAAGCGTGCTAATGTGACTTGAGGACTTGACTCCTTTTCATTCCCCGGTTGCTCCAGCTATCACACTAATTTACTTTAGGCAAAGGGGACAATAATAATAATAAAAAAAAATCTGCTCAAAGAAATCACTTAGCATAAAATTGATTCAGTCTCTTAAAGAAACGCATGCCAGGATCCCATGTTAAAGAAAATTAGATATATGATCAAACAAAGCTAACAGGCATTCCAGCTTTGGACTCTTGTGTAGCACTTCATGTTTTTAACAGAATCAGCTGATGAAAAACAAAGGCAGGAGCAAAGAGCAGCAGCTACGGCCACTAAGTTTGCATGGAATTTTTCTCTGCTCTGCTTGGTGCAGTGCAAATGTGAAGCAAGTCGTTGGCTTCAGGGAAAATGTATTTGACTGTTTGCAAGAAGTGCTTCCAGAATGGATCACACTGTACCACTCAGTACAAAATAAAGTGATACCAAGGGAGCACTAAAGGGGATTGGAGTGCAAACGAGACAACGAGGGCTCCAGTGGTGATGAACAAGTGAAGAGGTATGAGGACTTTTTGCTTTTTATAGAGGTTGGGTTGATCTTAGTCTTGCAGTTCAAAACAGCACCTGGGGCACCTACAATAGCAGTGAGTGAGTGGCAGTCCCTAACTTCTCAAATTGTTTCCCTCCTCCTGTTCATCACCCATGCTCAGCTGAAGCATCCCGGTGTAGCTGTCAGTATGCAGCAGGGCCAGTTGCTCTCCAGTTTCACACTTGCAAATACACACCCTTTACTGAGACCCAACGGTGCATTTCTTTGTTTTCAAGGTAATTTCAGAGCTAAAGGCCTAATGAATACTCAAGGAGCACACACAGTTGGCCTTCACTATTTTTTTACTGAAACTGAAAATGGATTTACTGTTTTATCCTTGCCATTTCGTGCTGTCAGTATGTCCCATAGTCAGATCCACACGATACCACCGGCTGCCCACACTGCAGCCCTCTGTCTGGGAAGCAGGTGAATATGGTCTAGAAAAAGAACTTGTTACAGTGCCCAAGCTGACTGAACTCTGCCTTCACAGAGGAGCAAACACTATTCCCCTAATTTAAAACCAGTCATCAACATTTCCTTTTTAAGCTTGTCATCGGTACCAGCGTAACACAATGTAATTCATCAGCTCACCTTGATTTAATAACAAAAATGTACTGCTGCAACTCTGTAAACAGGACGTGTTCAATTACACCAAGGAACTATTTTTCTTCAGAAAGCATTACCGTTCTGCCTGAGCAGTAACCACAGCTTCCTGATGTAATAGCTAGTGAAATCACATGTGGCACAAGTATTTTAAGTATTTTCTAGACGGAAAACAAGATTTGTGAGTAACAGAGAGCAGCAGATGAATAGGAGTAGTTTTGGTTTTCAGAGTAGGGGAAAAAAGATGGAAGCATTATACAGCTTTTTCCAAGAAGACTTACTGTGTGGTCACACGGTGCTGATTAACACATAGCTGCTGAGTCCCCTTATTACCGAAGTTTTGGACTCTTTGTACTCACTCATACTCACCTATAAAAACCAACACAAACAAATTCGCACTAAATTGATGAAAACTGGTTTAGTGCCCTTTCTGTGTTTTCCTGGTGCTTCCAACTTCCTTAGGGCTGTAGCTCGAGAAGATGCTTTTGGCTACAAGGTTATTTCATTACTTTTGTGGTGTGGCATGGTGCCAGGCCCATCTCCACGGCACAAGTGTGCCACTCAGTCCACTGCCAGGCCCACCTAAGGAGATGCCAACTTATGTTCAGTTCTCCCCTAAGTTATGGCACCAGTAAGATCCTTTACCTAGAGGCTTGTTTTCATGATAGTTGCAATATTCAATGAGACCTTATTTTCCATCAAAACTGGCTGAAATATGTCAACACACTTCAAAGCTACTGAGAAAACTAAAGTGTGATCATTTTGGTTCTGACGCCACAGGATTACCAAATATTATCTCCTTTCCTTCATCCCTCAGGCTGAAATTCCTGTCACTGGTGTTCACATCTGAGAAGGAGGTGGCCAAGTAGCCACCTACCACAAGCCCACTCCATGGATGCATGACTGTGTACCACACCAGTTAACAGTCAAGGGAAGCCAGGCTGAACATCCTCCATCTCTCCAGTACTTCTGTGCTTGGCCAGCGTAATTCTGCTTGGTTTCCTTAATGAACATGGCTTTAATTGTGGTAGAACACATTAATTCCTATTAATGTACTAACAGTTGTATTTGGAAAAAAGCTGTGTCACATTTATCATTATTGAGAGATGTGTGCAGGCAGGCAGCATTTCCATTACCAGGCCACGCATTATGCTCTCTGCAGTTTCTGTGGTAATAGTCTAATCCAATTTGTCTTCCTAAAATTCTAGTCTCTCCTAAGACATAACCCTCTTTTTCTACTTCCAGGGATCATGCTGCTTGGCACAGTCATTAATCTCTTCCAGGACTGGCCAATCTAGGCCACAATTCAGGGGGAATATCTGTATTTGGTGATAATAGACAACAAAGACTCTGTTTCTTCAGGTTAAATCCCAGTTCCATTATAATTCAATGGGAATTTTGCCACTGACTTCAAAGGGCCAGAGGCTACTCCCGGCCATGTCCTGGGAGAGCAACACAATCTTTAGTGGTGTCCAGGGGACTGAAAAGAACGGCTTCTTTCCGAGCAAAACTTCTCCAAGTTTAAAGCTGATCTTTCATTAGAGGCTGCAAGGTCTGCTCTTCCCTAAAAATATACCAAATCACTGTATCGCTGGAGAATTTTAAAAGAGCTGTTATTTTATGCCCTAGTCATTTCAAAGCAGATTGGGTTAGTCTGGCGAAACCAATCTCTGAAGGAGTAACATAAAATATTTAAAGATTTATAGAACAAGTGGCCCACTTAGGGGCTCATCTAACTTTTACTAAACATCTCTGGTTATGCCTTGCTATGTCAGCAAAAGGAGGCTGAGATTTAAATAAATAAAACCTACCAGAATGCAATAACAGGCAGGGAAAAAAATGATACATCAAGTCACTACTGAAAGGAATATTGAGCTCTAAGTGATCTCCGTACCAACGGCTATGTTTGTCTATCCACTGAAAAGCAGACAGCTTTAATCTCCAGGCTGTATGTTAGTTAACTAAGCTGAAATTGTTTTCAGTGATGTTAAGTGCATCTGGCTAAAGATAATGATCCCATTTTGGATTGGCTCTTTCTTTGTTTTAACAAAGGGGGACAGGTGGATATACTGAGTAGAAATGTAAACAGGTTTGGTCTTTTCATTAATTCCAGCAAATTGTCATAGTGCCTACTTGCATGAATTGGAAATCTCTGATGTTCTTTACAACTGTTTCTTTTTTGCTCCCTTCCCCTGTCTCGTCAGTGTGTCATGGACTGCTTAGGAAAGAGTTTACTCCAGAAACACTGAAAATGCCCCAGAAGGCAAATAAGCCACCCATGCCCATGGCTAAATCACCACCTCCAAGCAATGACCCTGAATTATATCACATATTTAATCAACACTGAGAATTTATGCCAATTCCTTTCAGTTCAGAAACACATTTTAAGTAACTGCTTAATTAGATGCTTAAAACTTGCAAGGGCAGGTTCAAATACTTTCCTAAATTAGCAACGACTACATCCCATTGTACCACAAGGAACCTCCCTGCCGTTTCAAAGCTGAACAGGAATTATTGAGAAGGGTTAAAGGGTGATGGCTAGCTTGTTGTTTTCACAGAATGGTTATGGCTGGAAGAGACCTTCAAGATCATCCAGTCCATCCAGCACCACCACCATAATCCCTAAAACACTAAACCATATTGCTCAGTGCCTCGTCCAGGCACTTCTTGAATACCTCCAGAGACAGCAACTCCACCACCTCCCTGGGCAACCTGTTCCAATGTCTGATCATCCTAACAGTGAAAAATTGCTTTCTAATATCCAATCTGAATCTCCCCTGTTGTAACTGAAGACCATTTTCCCTTGTCCTCTCACTGCAGGCTTGGTAAAAAGAGACCAATCCTCAACTCAGTACAACCCCCTTCCACGTAGTTGTGGAGAGCTATGAGGTCTCCCCTAAGCCTCCTCTTCTCCAGGCTAAATAAACCCAGCTCCCTCAGCCATTCCTTATAAGACATATTTTCCAAACCCTTAACAAATTTTACCACCGTTCAGTCTGCACTTTTGACATACTTCAACATGTAAGGAAATTTGCTGCTAAATTTCAAGTTTTCTCAGCAAAGAGAGACAATAGCACCTCAACCTGCTACTTCTACATTTTCAAGTGTCTGATCTGCCATCTCAGCTGAAGGTAGGACTGATAAAGCATAATGCTGGTGACATCACTTCTACCATCAACTGAGATGGTGTATCAGACATTGTTTCCAAAATCTTGTTTCTCAAGGTTAATTTGAGAAGCAGAAATACAGCACAATACCACTATCACAGTCCAAGCCTGGACAACGATGACATGCACTGAGGAGGAAATATATCAGATGGCACAATTCCTCATTTCAATGTAGTATGCAGAGCACAAGCCTGCAAGGGTCAGCATTTTCTTCTTGGGTGAGCAAAGGTTTTACATTCATACTTCACTTCAGTCACGTGCACAACCAATTATCGCCAGGTACAATATATGAGTTTAAAGCCAGACCTCCTTCCTCTGCCTTCAGTAACCTGATAGATCAGCCATTTAATAAAGTCCACTGTACAGCTTTTCTTTCTAAATGCCAGAGGCCCACTCGTACTAGTTTGAGGTTATTTGTTCATATCCAGCCCTCAAGTATTCCAATGTAAAAATGAGATCTTCGCTGTCGTTAGTGACTCATTAGGTCAGGTGACCTAAAGCTGAATTTGGGCCTTTTTAATCCCAGGAGAGAAGCTGTCAGATAAAGCTTAGGAACTTCAGCAAAAATGGAGTGGTATTATGGCAATCCTAATTAATGGTACCAGGGCCATATGGAGGCAGATGGACCATGCAATACATCTACCTGCAATACATCATTAATAACCTTCCTAAATTGCTGTGAGCCCCTGAATATATTGTCTGTGCCTGGATTTTTATTATTCTACTTGAGAGACTGCTGCAGTAGCTCCAGCCCCTTGATCGCCCCTCTCTGCCAGACGACTTTCTGACCCTTTTGCAGGGTTCACAAGATGGGGCCTTGGCTTCTGACTCGCTGTGTACCACCACCCCCACGCTAGGTGACAAGCTGTTGGTGATGTTCAGAGAGGAGGAAATCCTCTCCTGGCTCTTGTCAGAGTTGCTGTTTGAGCTTTGCCAATAGGCCATTTACAAGAGGATCAGAGGTTCTTCTAATGCCACCTTGTATTTTCAGGTTAACTTATGCCTTGTTCTTTATGCCTTTTTAGTTAAGGACATGCATGGAGAGAAAAATGTCACCGAATGGCCACCTGGCTCCTCTGTTTTGATCTGGTTGGCAAATGACAGAACCTTTGAACAGCAGGTTGCTAAATAATAAACAGACCATGTCTTTAAAAACACCTGGCATTTACTTCAAATGGTCATTTTGTATCTGGTTAGTCCCTGGCATAGGTGCCAAGCTCAAAGGCACGAGGCTTCCCTTTCCTACTCTCACCCACCTAAGGACAACAACAAAAAGTAGAAGACAAAAAGCAGTTGAGTGTAGTAAAAGGTTATAATCCAGCCTACCAGCAACAAGGAACACGAGGAACAACAACAAAACCCCTTTCTGAGTGTAAAAACTTCAGGAAAGGGAAGGAAAAAATAAATAAACAAGGATGAAAGAAATGCCCAGTGGCAACCATTTTCAGTGTGACCTAGTGAGCTTTCAACTTCAAACCAGTCAGATCAAGAGCTTCCCAGCAGCATCACCTAGGGATCTGTCTGTCATTCACACATCAAGCCTCGTTCACTCTGCCTTGTCTCCATGTAGACACGCTGCCAGATACAGAAATATCACGGCCTTCTTGCACAATAAGGAAAACACAACAAAACAAACTCCCCAGACCAACAGCAATCCTGAAAACCAAGAGCACTGACAAGCCACGACCCTGTTTTCCACAAAAGGGCAACGTCGCCAAGTAGAGCAGAAAAAGGCTGCAAACAGAATGGCAGGTGGGTTTACCATCTGCTATTAAAATGCTGTTCTAGCCAGAGCCTTCCACTGAGCCCTTCCCACTCACGGAGATGATGAGAGCTGGGATTTACTGGAAGGAATCGATAGCTGCCCTGGGTGCTCTGCAAACGGAGGGAGACCATCCTCTTTCCAGCTCACCACTGGGCTTCCGCGCAGCTTACAGTGGGCTGCCCGGGATGGAGTGTTGGTGTTTGAAGACAAATGGAGAAAACATTTGCACTTCCACTATTACACAGCCCTTGGTGTACATTATTCTACACCAGAAACAACTGATGTTACTCAGAATGTGTCTCTCAGCCTGACAGTTAGAGAAGAAAGCTCAGAAGACAAAGACTAGTATTTTTTGGGAAGCACAGACGGGCAAGAAGCAGCTGGGAAAGGAGAGAAAGTCACTTGTCATTACAGCTAAAATATACAATATCTGACTCCATACACTTTTACAAGATAGTTTTAAGTAGCACACAGTAATTGATTTTTCAATGAGGGTTGCAATAATTTATCAACAGCAGTCACACAGTAACTAT
The DNA here is from genome assembly GCA_013398125.1 of Aegotheles bennettii. Lineage (NCBI taxonomy): Eukaryota > Metazoa > Chordata > Aves > Caprimulgiformes > Aegothelidae > Aegotheles > Aegotheles bennettii. The sequence goes on from VZRW01010357.1 coordinate 49,635, forward strand.
GCTTATTTTTGTCCAGTCCATTTCTACTCTATAAAAGTTAAAGTATTCATGGAGTCTGGATACACCCATTAGGAAAATATCTCAAGTATTTCGTGTATAGGCTTGGCATTTATGGTCTGAAATAGGGACAGCTAGCACTGATAAATTCTGGGCAGTTTTCTTGTTCAAGAGAGATTAAGAACACTGTAATTTCAGACCAATGCTGGGAAACTATATACACACGCTGCTTCTTCCATGAATCCATTTAACTAAGGAGTGAAAAATGGGCAGATATCCTTTGGTTTTCAACAGTTCAAACAGCCTCTTGCACACAAAGTAAGTAGGCTCAGTAACATGTGAGTAACACCCACTCTCTAACAGAAAGTGAGACATTTTTCAGCAAACTATTTGTTATCAACCTTTTAACTTGCTATTTTCAAACACTTGCTAATCAGCCATCAGCCAAGTTTCATTTGAAAACTAACGAGCACTTGGAAAGCATTTACAAACGAGCCAATACTGCACAACTGCACTCAACAGTGTGACCAAAGATGATGCACTTGTGGGGTGAGGTGCAAGTCACTTCACATCATGGATAAAACATTATCCAGTCACCACCAGCACCTAAACATTATCACTGGGAAGGAACGATCTACCTGACTCTCAGTACCAGATAGGTGCTGCAAATGAAGCCATGGAATGATCTGAAAATACACTTGATGTATGTATATAATACAATGATGCTCCTAAAAAACTTGAAGAAGTTTTTCATGGCAATATTAACAGAAAAAAGTTCTGAGGTGGCTATAGAAACACACACTTTTACATATATTCAGCAATTTCTTTCAAGATGGTGGTCGACATCTGTGAAGTGTATCTAGAAGACATCTGCTTGGGTACTAGAAGGATATTATGTGACAGGTCCTGAACAAGAAACATTGAGAACAATGCATATTCTGAATAGTTTGTGAACAACACAAAGGCTGAAATATGTTCTCCTAAAGCCCTCATGGAATAACTTAAAATGACCAAGTAATAAGCTAAGGCATTTGTTAGCGTGTCATCTGCAAAGAGACAACGGGACATATGGGCAGCTAAATTACTTCCAACAAAGAGTTTCCTACAAGGAAAATGTGGTCCAGCTTTGACTCAACTGGCTTTAATTACCACTCCTCGTGACCAAGGACCGCACAGGACTTCATCCTCAGAAGCGGGCTGATCTTACAGCAGCCATGGGATGGCACAAACCCACATGGGGAGACTGTGTACAGCACCACTTGGAGAAGTCAGTGAAGTCTGGTGGTGGAATCCACCAGGCTCCGGCTGTAAATGGAGAAGCCGGCTCCGAATGTCTTCCACCAGTTGGCAAACAAACGAGACATCATGTTTGTGCAGTTCAAGTGCTGGTGCCAAGTTCTAATAGAATGAGAGTTTCTGTAATCCCGAAAAGGGGCTGTGTGATCCTTGGAAACAAGATTCTCTTGTCTGGCCTTCCATTCATTTTGTAAAACATGTGAAGTTTAATTTCAGCGCTTGAAGCTGCAGCTGGCCAAGGAGCAAAATCACATTCATGTGTTAAAAAAAGAACTGGAAATGGATGCAAGCTGCTAAATTTTGATACTGATCTGCAGCCAACCTCCAGAGAATGGTTAGGTCAGGACTTTAGGGCTTTTTCCACTAAACAAGCAAAACATTACTCCATTTTTTATAAGCATAAAGCAGATTTTCTTGTCACTTCTTTTTCTCAACGTCCGTAATGTTTGAGATGCAATATTAAACATGTTTGCTTCCCAGTGAAAAACATCAGTGCACTACACACCTCTCTCAATAGTTATTTTGATTGGACTTAGCAATGCTGGCCAATTATCTCTCCTGCTGCACCATCTGCAGAATTATGCTTTCAGGGCAGTAATTTGAGGAATGAAGAAATACCTGGTGTCATCCAAGCAGCTAAGTACAGAAGCTGTGAATGATGACAGACACTTTCTTTCCATGGCCACCGACCCCCATGTGCACCCCCCTCCCCAGTTCCCTGGCAATATTCATTATCACCCATCTCCAAACCTCTTGGGCCAAATCCTGACTGTGAGAACTGGAACAGGCACAGGAACATCTCGGCTTGGCAGTCACTGAACAGGGCATGGCTGGGGCAACACAGTTCAAACTCACTATAAACACCACAATTTCACCCCTGAACTCTTCAAACAAAACTGGTCAGTAGTGCTAACCACAACTAACTACCACCACCCAGCCAGTGAGTGAACTAACCCACACTCTCCTCATTGTTATTGCTCCTTGAGGTTTCCCTGTAATCCCAGACTCTCTGGAATTTGATCCAGGGCCCACTTCAGCCTTTGTGAATCTTTCCAGAGAGCCGAACAAACCCTGGTTCCAATCCTCATGAATTCAATTCCTCATACCTTAGCCTAATCAAATGAAATTAATCTTCGCTTTATCACAGCTGCCAGGTAACATTTCTCATGAGAGTTTTCTTCAGTTTGGTACATATGCCTTGCATCTTTCCTACACTCCAAGAGTCAGTTAGGATTAACACACAATCGCTTGTTTATTAAGTATAAATGAGGCAGTTAAAGGTGTACCTTTTCAGCATGGTGGATAGGAGGATGACTTCTGTAATTCCCATTAAACTTCATGAGAACCTCAGGGCTTGGAGCCAAATTAATTCTCCTACACCAAGCTAAAAATGAACCCCTAAATGTTATTATGCCTGCCATGTTTGGTTTCTATATTTATACTTCAGGCATACAGCTACTGACAAAACTAAAAGCACTGATAATATCTACCCCAGAAACCAAACACTACCCTGAAAGAAAATAGATGATGGTATTTTACAGCATTGGATGTGAACTCTGCTGTATGCAGACATATAAAGTGTTTTTTAAAGCCAAATAACCAAGGTCCACAAGCCTTTGTAGTTGTTTGAATTTTTGTTAGTGAATTTTACATAGCTGGCCAGTTGTTTGAACAACAGGCACAAGGGAGAGAAGCTTCTGGAATGAAAAATATTGTAGGCAGAAGAAAGGGAAACGGGGAAAGGAAGAGGTTGCAGCAAAAGCAGAGGCTGAAGTGAGCAGGTAGCTCACATACCTGGACCTCAGAAGGGATGAACTTTTCCTCTCCACCTGCCTCAAAGCCTTGGGTAACCAGAGGGACTTTCACACCAACAAAATGTGCTTTTTGGACAGTATTTTTTCCCCAAAGCAAGAACTCTGTGCTGCTGACAGCAATGAATGGTCCATGCAGACAAGCAGCACCAGGATCTTAAGCTCAAAAAAGCAGCTTTTAATTCTCCACTCGTTCCACTAAGTAAACAGCCCAGGGGAATGCTGGTGTCCAGAGCCTGGATACATTCCTGCCTGTTTTTCAGCTTATACACCAATATACTCTTATCCTCAAACCCAGATTCCATTTTACATCTCCTACACACTTGGCCCCACCAGATCAGTCACGTCTTCTCATGTGTTTTGTGAATGTTAAAGGTGTTACAGTATTTTGACCATTATTGTATAATATTGTATGATTAGAAGAGCTGGTTGAAATGCTATTTTTCCCATTACAATCCAGAGTACAGACAGAAATCTTCATTCTACTTGCAATGTTATTTTTAAAGTAGAATTTTCAAGTTCTCATAAAGGCTATAAACATAATACTTCTTTTTTAAGGTAACAGAAATTCAACCCTCTGAGACATTGAATTTCTTATCTAGTCACATCTTTTATGTTATATTTGGGTGTTATTTACCCATTTTAATATGCTGGATGTCTATGAGTTTTCTACACTTAAGAATTCTCTGATGGCATCGTCTTGCTGTCACACAGCTTCCTCATCTCACTAGCATCCCTCCAGAAATAAATGGCAACAGGTTTTACATTTTGGTTTAATCAGCTTTTAAAACCATGCACAATGACAAATATGTGAGGCAAGGAGGCTTCATTCCTGTCCTGGAATCTGTCTAAAATTCGATTACACTGGAGCTATTCTAGACCTCTTAAGATGCTTTTGTTTGGACTCCTGGCTGGTTTCCAGCCATTCCATCTTTAATTACTGGACACTGCTACACAGCTTGCAAATAGAGATACTTTATTCTGTCTTATTTCTTCTGCTGTTTCAAGCATTTGTTTTACTTACTCTTGCTGCGAAGGGCTTGGGGCTGAATTAGAAAAAGATAAATTCTTGCTCGGTCTAAAAATACTTAATTGGCTCATAGGCTAGCTTAAAAACCCTAACATTTTCATCTATTAAAATCTGAACCTAGCCTGCAATCATATGCACACCTATAATAATTATGAAATGCCAGACTAAAATAACAGCTAAAAAGTAAAGCTATAGTAATAAGGACAGGAAACTCAGAGCAGAGCTTATCTTACAGTTACAGTACCCAGCAATTGCCAGGGGTGGGTGTTCTCCGAGTTCCCTCCACTTGTAAATAATGTATTCTGGAGCAGAATGTTCTGAACAGAAATACACAATTTTGATTGACACTTGTAACACAGCAACTTCTTGGAGAAATACTATTTCTCAGGTCTGTGGATGGATGTCTCTAGGACCCCAAAGTATGGCAAACTGCCTCATCTGTACCATTTTCATCAGCTCTAGAATCATCTCTCACAGCTGCTTCCCAACATCAGTATATATTTCAGAAAACCAGAACATTTACTAAAACATACAAGGTAGATAGTTGCTAAATTTTGTCACAAATAAATTTTAGCTTGATTGTGATGGTTTATTTCTATGTGAGATGTTTCAACACCTATTAAAACAAACAGCTAGCACGTGGTAGGACCCTTGTATCTGGGCATCATGCATTGCAATGACGTGAAACATTTAGACATGAGACTTCAGTCCAAGCCTTAATGAACATAAGTGCTATCAGAAAAACTGACATCCTGGACCAGATTTTGTACACCTCAAAGTTCACAGGTGGTTGGATGCAGGGATCTAATTCAGCACCATCCCATTTCAGGTTAATGTGAAACATGGAGCTGAGAGGGTGAAGCAACCAAGAGAAAAATCTTGTTAAGCAGCACTTAAGTCAATATTTTTAAACTTTACTGGGAATTTACTTCACGAGAAGCTTATTTGTGTAGTGACCAGATCTGTGCAAAACCTTTGTTACAAATGATAAAACGTGGGACAAGTTGAAAACACCTTTTGTTGAACGTGTGCCAAGGAACAAGTAAATTTGACCTGATTAATATTTTCAGCTAGAAAATACGCACAGGCTGATAATATTGCAAAGTTTTGACCTCGGCTATCAAAGCATGTTTGCTGACTTTGGCCGAGTTTCTCTTTCGGATTTGGAGCTTGAAGCCCAACACAGGTTGAACATATAGAAAGCAAAAGGGAGAAAAAAATAGTATTTGTACAGAGCTCTGCAAACTGACCCATACTCAACTCTAATGAGAACACAATGGTTTACCCAGCTGCAAGAGAACAGAAGCAAGGAGTGTAAGAGAAATGCCTCTGCTTTCCTAGTCTTAAAGATGCGTTTGGACTTGAGCACACATGGGAGATGGTTTTTTTTCCTGAATCCATACATATATACTTGAAAAAGTGCTCCACTTGCATTTTAAACCACATTAAAACATGCTTTAGCCAGAATGGAAGGTTTGTTTCCACTGAGAGCAATGAAAAAAAAAAAAGAAAAAGAAAACCAACCCATAACACTGACTTTATAAATCTTTGGATTATCCTGCAGTCTGTGGGGTATCTTCTATCTAAACTACCGTAACCCACAAGGGGATTAGAATGGATAGTCTCTCACTTGCTCGCTCCTCTGAGTCACAGCACTAGCAAATAGACCCAGAGAGCAGTGTGGGCAGGCAGGAAACCACTAAAGCCAGAGCAGTGATTATGTGCATGCTCTGTGCGACACATTGAGCAGTGAGCCGAAATGTTTGTGTGTGTCAGATCAATCTTTTCACTGACCAGGACAGCTGTACTCACAGGGGGATCACCAATCATCCTGCTAGGAACTGCTTCTGTCCTTCAACAGGCAATTAACGTGAGTCCATTACAGCTCCCTGGAGGGCCCTGGGGGGCTGCAAAAGGCATCGACTGAAAGGTCAGAAACCTCATGAGGACAGGAAAGAAGCTGTGCCTGGCGAAATGGAGTGGAAAGCAGTAGCTATTTGTCACCCGCTAGTAATTCAAAAAAAGGGGGGTGGGAGGGGGTTGAAGGGGGTCCAAGTGTTGTGCACAATTGCAAGCACGTGGCAGTAGTGAGAGCATAAATAGAAGCTACAGGAGATTCTTCCTGGGACAAAGATTTTATCCACTAGTAGAGGTGGAGGAAGACTCAACAAATCCCACTCAACTAATTCTACAAAGAAACTGGAAGTGAAAAAGTGCACAGGCTGATTCATAGCCCTCTACAGCACTGAGAAGAACCATGGTAAGGAGTCCCTGATGGCTGAGGTTCACCACTGTCAACCATTTTAGAAGAGAACCAACAAGAAATTAAGTGACCAGGAAGCACACAGAGAGTGGCATTCACAAGAAGCAATATTCTTCAAAAAGAAACAAGTGCGGAGGCGTTCAGTGGTGAAAAAGCAACAAAAATGGTGGCTTTGGGCACACGTACAGATTGCTCTCTATTTCTGTTTTAGACTCCTGGCCCAAACCACCACGCTGGTATGTTTTTGGAGGTTTTAGTTAAATGCTTACACATACCTCTCCAAACACATCACCAACCAAAGCTGGCAGTTCTACTATGGAAATGCAATCAAGTAATGCCAGGTAGGTGGCCAAGGGAGGGTAAGAAGAGTCAGCACATACAGAAGATTTAATTTGGACTAGTGTGTGCAAAGAAAAGTTAGACTAAATTAGTTCATGATGTTAATTTGGAATAACTTTCACCCACAGCATTCAACTGAAATGCTATCACTGCTGTTCTTTGCTGCGGTACGAATATTTCACAGAGATCTAGCAGCACATGGACAGAACAAGCTGAAATATTGCAAGTGTGAACTCTTCAACAACAATACAACTTAGAAAGTGGACAGTGAGAATTAACTTAGTGAAAAGCCTCTCAATTTCTTTGGACATAATTCTGAATTATTTGCATAATTGAAATTTTATTTGATGCACAAACCCTAAACTGCATCAAAATAAAAAGGACAGGGGAAAGAAATAATCCACAAAGTAGGTAATGGTATGTCCTGTCTCCACATGACTGCACAGGCACTGTAAACAACACAAGCTCCACTGCCTGCTGGTACAAACCATGGCAGACTTTAACTCAGTTTGTAAAATCTCCAGCACAGTTCAGGTAATGTAAAATTTCCGTATTCTACTTTTACACAAAATAAACATTGGTGACTGTTTTCTTTGCTTGTAAAGAGATGTAGATAATAAGTTTGGATTATTTATAATAGTATAAAATGTTTGACACTGCAGAGCACCCATCACCGACTGACTGAAAACCCTGGCAGGTTACTGAGCGTGGATGTGAATACTGGTTTTTGTCCCACCAGCAGCTTTTCCAGGCCTCCCAACTACATCTGTCATAGGCAAGGGCAAGGATTTCCATGTGCATTGCAACATGTGCAGCCTGATCCCAGTATGGCAAACTGGACTCACTTAAGTCACCTGTAGTTCCAGCAGCACAGGAAATTCCTGGCATATTTCTTACCCATTTCCCCAGGGAATTCTGTTATCCTCCAACCACCTCTTGTTGCTTTTTTATGGGTTCAAACTTCCTTTGTTTGCTGCCTTCAAGATTTGATGTGTACACACACACACGTGTATATAAATATTCCCCACATGTAGCTGAGTTTAGTAAACACATATTATGGATTTAGGTAGACTGAAATTCCTCCATGTAGTACATTATAGAAATCTTTGATGTTCTAATATTAACTGCCTTGTCCCCTCTCCCTTGCATTTCCCCTTCCAAAATGCCCCTGGCTACAATAAAGGGCCTCACATTCGTTTATCCTGAGGGCTGCCTGACTGCATTTCTGCCACCCAGCCCCACAGGTCATTACCCTTTGTGACACTGACACTATCAGCAGGTTGATGTTTAATAGAAGCTGCCGATTAGTTTCCAAGATCCCAGTTAACAAGACAGTTTCTTTTAACAGCTTGTATTGAATGAATGAATTACTGAAATTCCACAACTTCTTTACGTGTAGAGAGTACTCGTGTGACACCCTCGAGCAGTGTACAAACCATCTCCACTAATGTTTGTGTTCAGGCTGCCAACAGGCCAGAAGAGGGAAGAGGCCACACATGAGCCCCTTCCCATGCCATCTGTACAACCCCGATGGAGACACCGGGGAGGATCCACAGGCAGTGCAGCAGTACCCAGTGCTGCCATTTAGAAAAGCTGGGAGAACAAAACTCTGGCAAATAAACCAAATGTTCTATGGGATAAGACCATCCTAAGTACTGACACTGAGGGGAACTCACTCCCTTCACCTTTGAAAGGACACTTTAAAGCTTCAGTGGTCAACCCACTTCTTTAAGTGTCCAGAAAGCTACATACTGAGATGAATATACTGAGACAAGCTTGCTCTACCTTTAATTAGAAGACCATTAATATCAAGTGCTCAATTTTATTTGCTATCAAGTAAAGCTTCTGCTTTTTAAGGGCACTTGAACTTTTTTAGGAGCATGAGTACCAGCATGCTACTAGAACATGAAGTAAATACTAACAGCTTTAACAGTATTGTTGCCTCTTGAAGCAAGATTTGATAAGCAGCAAACAGATTTGCACACATTATCAGCCACTCTGCCCGGACAGCAAAAGGTGCAGGCACACAACTGTGTAGCATCAAGATTTGGGTCATGGTACAGGGTACTGCGGTGCACACACATCACCTTGGGTGTGCTGAGACCTCGTCTCCCTAAGGACAAACAGTTTGTTTCACCTGAATAATCAATTGAACCAAACCCCATAACTTTCTCCCAGGCAAGTGAAGGTGGCACCGGACAGCCAGAGGCTGCCATCAACTCTGGGCGCTTTCAGTGACACCTTGAAAATTCAACCGAGATGCACTAGGACTTTGTAGACAGGGCACAGAAATCAGCTGCCCTAACCTGATTTTGGGTATATTAAGGAAGAAATCTTTCACAACAAGGGTGGTGAAACACCAGCACAGGTTGCCCAGAGGTGGTAGAAGCCCCATCCCTGGAAACATTCTAGGTCAGACTGGATGGGGCTCAGAGCAACATGATCTGGTTGAAGACATCCCTGCTCACTGCAGGGGGTTGGACTAGAGGACCTTTAAAGGTCCGTTCCAACCCAAAGCACTCTGTGACTCTATCATTTTGCTGTCTCCCTCAGCCAGCCAGCAGGCACTCCAGGACACAGCATTTCAGGCAATCAGCCCTTCAGCAGAAAGATGGAGGACAGATTTGTATTCAACTGATCTAATGTTAAGAATTTCTTAATTGCCATAATAGTTTAATTTTATTTGTCTCTAATCTAATTAGTAGAGAGAAGTGTGTGTGGAGGGGAGCTGATTGGTGGGGAGGGGAATCCCTTCATGTCTGCAATATAGAAACCCATCCATTCCCTACACGGCTTTCATGTAGTCAGGGCTGGATGTCAACACATTACTGCTTCCTTCTAATTATCCCACTGCTCTGCTGGACTGCCCCTTCTTGAAAACTTTCTTTAAAGGCTATAATAGCAGGCATTCATTCCTGCTACAGATAAGGTGAGTCTAGCTTTTTATGCATAGTAATTTAATAGGAACCTAGATCTAATTTAATAGATCCTTTATGTCTCTGTCAAAGACTGTTAACATTGATTGGTGCAATGTCTCATAGAAGTCAGTAAATACATTAATCTCTCGAGAGCTTGCGACAACAATTCTGTTAGCAGCATGAGCAATACAGATGGACAATCCATTATTGAATAAATTAAGAGCTGAACTGAAAACTTACACTAAATCCAGCTTGAAAAACTCTGGAAATCAGGGCGTTACGGACATTCCCTGGATCAGTGAATACTACTGAATCTGGACCAGACCTACTTAAGTGTCAGAAGTACCAGGCTGAATTAGTTGCTGTATATATTGTATGATTCTATATATGTTGGACTCATTGGATCAGGAGTCCAACCAGGAGGGAAATGAACACGTGATAGACATGTTCTGAGAGAGACCCATCCTAGCTATGAAAGCTTGCCAACAAAACCAGGTAGGAAACCTCTTCACATGGACATACTGGATGTGTTTGCTATTTATTCACTTCTTGGCCTGTCTACACTTTCTACAAGCCTTCCCTTTCTGCATGTACCTGTATGGCAAACAGCACATGGACTCACTTCCTGCCAGATGCTGAACATCCACAGCTCCAACTGCTACAAGAGGCTGACCAAGTGCTCAAACCCCGAGCTGAAGTGCTCAACAACTCCCAGCATAGGTTTTATTTTTTCTCTGAACCACTGGCCATCACTGGTAAATCCACATTAATGCAAAGCAGATTCATGTAAATATTAATGATTGATCCAAAGACATTCCTTGTAGCATATCACCGTATCCTTTTTATTTCAAAGCCAGTTTATAACAGAGCTTGGGTAGGAAGCAGAAGGAAAGTATAATGGCAGGAATATCAGTGTATTTTGGATGCAAAGCAGAAGCTTATCTGTTTTACTACTGCAGCACCAGAGAAAATCAATTTTGACACAGAACTGCCACTTTACAAGCAAATAACTATACTTTCCAATAACCTAATCTGTGCAAAGCCTACTGAAAATTCCCTAAAGAACCAGTAGTTAAAACCTCCATTAAATCAAAGGGTTTAATATGGGAAGGGAAGAGAGGATGCAGTTTGACTTGGGAATGTAATGGACTCAGTGGGGAAATAAATATGTTGTTTTATGTGTACAGTTACAGAATTTGAGAACACAGCATTCATTTCAAAGGGAATTCTCTTGCTGTGTAACTTATTCCTAAACAGATGTGATTTTTGCTTATTCAAAAACATTTAGGTAACAATTACAGCATAATAAATTATAATTGCCATCATCTTCCAGCTATGCTATGACTTCTATGCAAACACAAAGAAAATGCAATTATATAGAACCGTAAATCCTATTTTCAGGTAGCTTAGAGCACTGGCAAAACACTTGTTTATTTTACTTAGAATGAACAATACTTTTAAATCTTATCTACAAAAATGAAAAGGCTGTATCTGTTAAGCAGTCTGACAGACTGATAATGTTTGTCTAAGACAACTACTCAAAGAAGGGCCTAACTGTAAGGGAAGTTAATTATCTTCCTGGAAGCTTACATCTTTTTACTCTTTATGTTTTAGTATTAGGAGTCTCTTCAAACTAGTTCCTAAGCTGATGTTTTAATTAAGCAGAGCACGACCACTGTTCAAACACTGAAGAAGGAGAAAATAACTAGAAATTACTGAAAACCAAGATTTTCATGATTGAACGTTACAAGAGATCACACATGAACCCAACGCTTTGTATTAAAATAAATAACCCTACAGCATTTCAAAGAACTGTAACTTGGGGTGGAATTCTACAAGACAAAAATGATCCCCATGAAGACTGCAACTCCTTGTTAAACCTTTTAGAGCTTTACTGAACTTCCCCAGTATATTGCTGGTTTCCTCCTCATTTACTTCCGTAGCATTAGAAGCCAAGTGGTTTATTCTGCAAGACTCTGTGTCAGGATCTGCCATTTATTTGTTTTATCCAGTGTCTCCTGAGCTGACAGTTGGGAATTTAAACTCAAACTCTAGTTAGCAGTACACAATGTTTACCTTCTACCTCCTGCAACTTTTAAAACTGTTCCTTTGTGAATGGCTAAGGCACAAAGGGCTGTCAAAGCTTCTTTCATGTACTCATCAGATTACAGCGAGGTGTGAACTCTCACCAACTAACCATGGGCACTCTACAGTGCACGCCAAGGCTGGGAAATCAGTGTGACTAGGAAGGGCCTAGGAAGCATTGCCAAATTACCCACAGCATAAGAAAACACCATGATGCTTAGCAGGAGGTCACCATGGAGAAAAACTCAAGGTGCTGCTTGCAAAACTCATAGCAAAAAGCCATGTTCTAGCAACAGGGAGAGCTTGATTTGGTGTTGAGTCACCCAAAAAAATCAAAGCATATTTTCTACAAGGAGATAGATGCCATATGATTCTGGAGAAAAGCAGCATCCCAGCAGGGATGTGGAGGCTTCAGGCTTTTCATAAAAGACTAAAGAGCATCCCAGAGTGCTGGGAGACAGGCAAGGTATGGAGGCAGGTTTGCTGGCTAGGCTCAACCAGTAAACTCTTTTGCTTTCTCTCCCCACAAAGCAGCAAGGCACCTCAGAATCCTGGAAGAAGCTTCTCCGTGCCCATGCTGTGTGCTTGCTCTGTGGGCTGGAAAAGGTAAATTACAAAATTTTTAGGGAAATTTTTTTTCACTGTGATTGGGTATTGGAATAGGTTGCCCAGGGAGGTGGTGGAGTCCCCGTCCCCGGAGGTGTTCAAGAGGCATCTGGATGTGGCACTGGGTGCTGTGGGTGAGTGGGGATGGAGGTGGGGGTTGGACTGGGTGAGCTTGAAGGTCTCTTCCAACCTCGATGATTCAAAGCAAAAGAGAACTCAAGCCTTGAGTGGGTTTCTAGGAAACATCCAAAAGGAGTTGGGAAAAGCTGAGGAAATAACACTAGCTTCACCAAAATGTAGATCAACATGTGGAATATGTTTCTTGGGACACAAGGGCTAAGCCCAGCCCAGCCCTCACAAGAGAAGGGAGGGTGGGATGGAGGGCCCCAAACTCCTACAACATCCTGCCAAACGTCAAGCAGGGGAGTGCAACCAGACCCCTCACGGTAAGACCTGATTATACAAATTACAGTATGTAAGAACCACTAATGGGACCCTTCAACCCAAAAGAAACAAGCTATAAGCAATATTTATATACATTTATTATACCCTAACAATTTCTCTTTCAACAAAGAGACACTCAGCGCTGTTATTTCAATGACTAACACAGTGCTTCTGCGAGGGCTAAAAGAACCAGGCACTGAAAAGAAGCAATTAGCTATTGATCTTATCCAGACATAATCTTGGGAAATACTGAGTACCGTGTGTTAAAAACCCACTAACTGCTAAAGCAGTAGTGAATCTGATGTTACCACAGTTCCTAAGTACTTGTGCCAAGTGTCCAAAGAGCCTCTGGTTCTGCTGGGGGCTGTTTAAAGCTCAGGTTGTTCCTTCCTCTGGGTATAAGCTGTTAAGTCAGGACTACTGCATTAAGTTTGAGGTCTGCACTTGGTAAGAGGCAGCAACAGCAGGAAGCAGTGAAAACAGAATTCAGATAAAAGAAATCTGAAAGGTCTCACAAGCCAGGTTTGCTCCAAGGACTCGCTCTCTAGAACAATCTTTCATTGCAGGATGAGTTCAGCTATTCCATCTGTCCATTACCCTCTTCTTTCCCCTCCTTTATTTTATTATTTAAGAACAGTTGGAAAAGATCAGTGCAGTCTTAACTGTATTCATGCATTGGTACTGCCTCCTACTTATACTCTATTGTGGTGTTATGATTTTCTAGAGGCTGATTGGCATTTTTCTGACAAAATAGTTTTTTTGCCAGGAAATAACAACTCACCAAGACAAATTTGTTTCACAGAGATTTAAGATTCAGCAGAATTTCACTGGAATACAATTTTAAGGCCCAGGAAGAGACTTCTGATGGTAGCTAAGGGGAGGTACAGAATCGCCCATAAGCCTAGTGGCTGACGCACTTACTTTAAAGCAAAAAAATCCAGTTCCAAGGCTACTTGTATCTCCTAAACGGCAGGGAAGGGAACAAACTTTTGACCTGATTTTTCTGGATGCTGCTTCTGAAGACGTATCTCAAAAGTTCTGATTTGATTTCATCCCAGCTTGGAGCAGAAGCATTCTCAAAACCTTGACATTTTTTTTGAGAGACTGAAAAAACATTACCTACTCATCCCATCTCTCTTCCTTTTTTAAATCCTTCAACAGACTCTAAGGATTACTGTGTAAAACCTTTTTTTTTTCCATGCTCCTGTTATGAAGAGTTATCCTTCAGCAAGAAGTTAAAAATCACCACTTAGCCTCCAGAGTCCCACTGCCTGGTGGCTCTCACACTAAAACATGGAATCAGCCACTGAGACCGAAACCAAGAATGCAGACAGGCTGCATAACAATTAATAACATTACTAAATATATCTTTCCCCCTCTTGCTAAGTAAATTAACCATAATATCTTTTTGTTAGACATCACCTAAGTGTTACAGCAGTTATGTGAGAAACCAATCATAAAATGCAACTTCAATTATAATTAACTAAACTTTTACAACCGATAGCGGTCTGAAAGCCTGATTCTGAAAAAAAAAGCAAACAATTCCTGTATTTATTTAATAAAGAACAATTCTCATTATCAGAATGGGGTTTTTGTTTCTTTCTAAAAATAATAATGACATTTTAAAAGTGCTTCAGTCAGTCACAATCCATATCTATGCCATGCGATATGAAGTCTATGCAATGTGATATGGAGAAACACCACGACTTTGAAATTCTTCTCTAGAACAATACAGAAACAATTCCAAGACCTAGAAAAGGTCACCTGGCTGTTGGACTTTGGTTCTCCCCAGTGGAAGTGGGTTCATAACATTCTGAGAAAGAAGCCCAAGCCCCATCAGTGACAGGCACTCGGGATGCCACTCTGTCTGCAGCTGACCGAGCCCTTTGTGAATTGTTTTCTTAATAGAGAAATGTGACCTGCTCCCATGTGGTCACACCCAGGAAACTGCACATAAAAGAGGTTTCATGCCTTACACACCCTTTCCATGGAAGAATTACTTTAATTTGACCTAGAAATTAGCAAGTTGCCAAGTACACTCCTGAAGAACACAACCTTATACTTGCATCCCAAGGATTCCAAGGCAGCATTTCAGACCAACCCCAACCTCAGGAAGGAATGCTGTCACGTTAAGAGGTGTTTTTTCAGGATGAGTTTTAGATACAAATGCTGCTTTTCTCAGAGAAAAAGCAGCTGGCGAAAGAGGAAGGAACTACCATCACTGACAAAATCCAGCTGTCCCCCATCGGCAGCTAAGGTTTCCCCTTCCACCTAATCTTTCATCACTTCTTTTGTTTCCTTTAGAAAAATATTTATCCTTGACAAGATGCCTGGGTTGCATTTAACTTTCTACTGAGTAAAATGAAAATCAAGTTCACACTCTACTTAAATATTTCAAGAGAGAGGGAAGGAGGTGAAATAAAACAAATAAAAAAGTTATTTGAAAAACACTTATTTTTCTGAAGACCTCAGGGGAAAGAGTTGAACTTACAGGAGTCACAGAGTGAAAGAAAACATTTTATCCACTGGGCCACCTGACACTCTCTCTAATGCTTTCAAAAAACCAATAGGGCAGAATGACTGTCAGAAATTCGTTTAAACAGTCTGTTAATTAACCAAAGGTTAGTAACCAATGCATTTAAGGGGCAGGGGATTTAATGTGTCGGCTCCATTTTAGAGCTACAGCAAAGGAATCCATTTTCAGGGCTGGAGAAGATTTGCAAATGGTCTCGAAACGGTGGGTTAAAGCACATTAACTGACCTGGTAACTAAATCATGCGTTAAAAAAATCCCAGAGAAATGAGGTTAATCTAGAACTCTTGGAATTTCCTCAAAACCCTGGACTTCTGGGCACACTCGTGAGAGACAGCAGCATATTCAGACTGTCTCCTCTCTTCTCTGGTGTCCAATTAAACATACACACTCCAAAAGTGGCACAGAATGGGACACAGCAAGGTCAAAGCCGTGCCCTGACAGTAATTGATCAGGTGGCCACTTCAAATTCCTTAGAACACTCCCTCTTGGGCTACATTCAGAGTTCAGTCTTTGATGGCAGAAATGCTCGCAGTGGCAACTACAGGAAAATCTCCTGCAAAATCACACATTTAAAGAATTGCTGGGTGCATTTTAAATTTTTCTTCTGATACAAGTGAAGAATCACATCAGGAATCAAAATATTACCAGGAAACCATATCAGAAGCCACAGTAACAACCTCTGACTTGGAAGGACCGGGAAGTTTTTACTCTAGTCTAAGACATGGCTCTGGCATTAAGGAGTTTAACACTGCCCTGCATTTGGAGTTTGTCTTCCAACCTCTTCCCTTTTAATGTATGTCCCTCATTTTGTTCATCTGCTCCATTTTCTGACGTGTCAGCATCCTGCTTTAGATCTTTAGTAGATTGAAAGCTGTGCCTTATGGGTTACACTCTCTCTAAATCATCCGTGATGTATTACACTTGGCTTAAATGACTGAGTCTCATTTGCACAATTGCCCTATTAATTTACTCATCATTGATTTACACCACTTTTGCTGGAAATCCTCCACCAGACCTCTATTTTTCATGCACTTGCAGAAGCTTCGTTCCAGTCTTTTTCTCCCCTATCATCTTCCTTGTCTCTTTTCTCTTCCATTTGTCTTCATTCATCTATCTCTTATTGTCTTCCTCCCTCTCCCTCCCACTGTTCTGTCTTCCTTCTGTTTCCTCTTGGTTCTCCTCCATTTCCCCCCTCCCTGCAAGTCTACCTCCTTGCTTCAGAGCTGCTAATAAATCTACCATGAAAGGCTGGAAAACCCTGAAGGTACAGGTGTAAAGGTAAAAGAACGTAAATAAATCAAGATTCCTCACGAAGAAGAGCATCAGCTGTGACTTCTTTTTGGAGAGCTCAAAGACTGATGGGTGTCTATCATTGTCTTTCTTACAGTGCTTCATTATGTCCTTGCATCTTCTTGTCTTCCTGAGAGGAGCTCAGGCTCCTAGCTCAGTTTTCAGGGTTGGTTTTCAGCCCTCTGAATAGATCACCTGCCCCTGGACTGGTGCCCTGATTGCCAGTTTGACTCCCAAAGCCAGACACTTCCAGCTTTTCTGTCTTTTTCTAAATAGCCAACAAACGACTCAGATTTTACAGCTTGCATATAAATGTGTATGTATTCATTTTAAAGCACAGACAGACGTAACCATACACGAGAGGCATTTCCCCACTGCCATGTCTGGGGGCTTTGTGCAAAAATAAATAAATAAAAGCAATTGTTTCTGAGCTGACTCACACAATGTTTCTTTCATTCAAAATTGCAACAGAAAAAAAGGGGGCCAAGTGCAGGTGGTTGGACTAAGAGGACTACACGGGTTTCCATATTCATACTGGATAAATAAATAACCTGACCCTAAAGCCACACTCTACAGGGCAAAGATGACAAGAAGGAGAGAGAAAAGCCTAAGAGGGAGAGGCTAAAATACCAGAAGACCCCAAAAAGCAGTAAGCACAAAGTAAATGAGCTTCTCACTCTGCAAGTCAGCCACAAATGAACAAAGTCTCAAAATGTCCTTAAAATGCCTGGCTGTGCCCTCCCAACAAAGGCTCGGGATGAGTGCAGCACAGACCTGGGAAGCCTGAAAGTCTCACTGGTGAAATAACACCTGACACGTATCTTTGAGAGCCCAAAGGCAAAAGAAAACCCTGCATGTGAGCATTAGAGCCTGTTTCCATTCTTGGCAGACACACAACACTCGCTTTAAGTGCTGCTTATATTTGCAATAAATATAAACCAGCTACAGTCACCAGTCAGTCAGATTGTTTGCTTGAGAGAAAAAATCCTCTTCCCTATACAAAAAAGACTAAAAGACTGAGCTGACAACTTTCTCCACCTCCTACACCCAAATTGATGGCTAGACCGTGCAGCTATGAGCTGGACAAGCCCACAAACTTTCACCACTTGGTTGTTATCTGAAAAATGGCATGTAACTACAACGTAATTACAGACTTCTAGAGATAAAATGCTGCAATAATACAGCATGTGAAGTTACCCATTTTAGTCTCAACTTAATTTCCATGTAGTTTGCAATTTTAAGATTTAATAATGTAGCTGAGAAAATACAAATTGCTTGTATTACCCACATATTTACATTGAACCACACGTACCATGCAATTACAGAGTCAACGGTTACTACGGAATTACAGTTTCCACATAGTTCTTTGTTCCTCCTGTGTAAAGAGCCAAAAGAATATTTCAGCATGGTGAAGGATAACCTATAGTGATACGAAAAAAGAAGAATGAGTCTCCCCTCTGAGGATCTCTGTCTGGGCAGCGTAAGGGAAACATCAGCAAAAATCTGAGTGCAGAAGCACCCACCAGCAACTTTCTTTGGTCCCCAAAGCCCTACAAAAGATCACTCTGCAGCTTCTGATTAATGTTCTAGACCTCCGCTGAAAGGGTTTTTATACGGCTCTATCAGAACTGCTGTCCAAGAAATTGACTGATTTTGATTGACTCCTCCCGACCTGCCCTCTTCTGGAAAAATTAAGATGGCAGTTTGCCAGCTCCCTTGGAAGGACAGGGCTTAATTTTCGTTTTCTTTGCCACTTTTAAAAACACACAGACAAGACTTACATATGGATGGCTCGTCTCTGATGTCTGAAAGGTTTGAAGTTTGAAGGTTAGAGCTAATCTTAGCTATGGCATTTTGTGCTGAATTCAGAACACAATTAATTTACAAGAAAATAAGCTTTACCAAGTGATCAGGAAAACAGAACAGCAGCTTGTGAGAATACCCCAGGAAAAAAAAAAAGGTGTTATTTGTGTAAAATAAATAGAATGATGATCATTAAGAACTGTAAAATACAATGACGATATGCTAAGTATGGACAGCAGACTGTCAGATCAGTGAAGATTACAGAGGTCTACAAGACTAGAATCCAAGTTGTTAGTTCTGATTTTGCCATAATTGGGCAATATGACCTCAGGTAAGCAATTCCTTGTTCACCGGTGTCAAAGATCTGAAGGAGGTTGTTGAGATGCAGGCAGTCTGTCTTGCGGCATGCGAAGGAGCCTCAGGGTAAAGCCAGCTATGAGAAAACCCTCCCTCCACACTAACGTCCTGTATTACCACATTTCACCTGATGTACTGAATACACCGGCTTGCAAACTCCATCCTGGGCACTGGTGAGTTTATAATGGGATGCTGAGAACTCTGAGCTGCTGGGTATCCCAGCAGTAAGGATTTCTGTTTCCCCAGGAACAGAATGTTGTGTTTGCTAGTGATTCTGAAATCACCCTCAACAAACAACATTCAATAACAAAGAAGTAACTTACTACAGCTCAAATACTAGCATAACCACTGGGATTGAGGGAGCAATACAGAAAAGCAAACTCCTATCTGTCTACACATTAAATCTACATGTTCAATCAGCTCCATAAGATTCCTCTCTTTCTTTCATCCAGGTAAGAAATTATCAGGACACATAAATAAGCTTGTGACTATGATCCACTCTAGAAAATAAACACTCATCTAAGGCAAAGAAATACCTTCAGAGGATTCCAGGTCAGGATGCACTAATTTACAAATGGCCTCATGATCCTCACAGCTGGTTCTGCCTATGACTGGATCAGCTCCTGCCACCCATTCCCTTGGGATCACGCAACGATACAAACCACATTTCTACTGAATGGAGCAGAGCCCAGATCACCAAGTTAAGCTCCCATTTCTGGTTTTGTGTTGTTCATAATGGGCATAGTAGGACAGTGCTAACAGTATGAATCCTGCCAGTGCAAACATCAACATTTTTTTTTTTAACATATCTGAGCTTTCAGAGTAAAGTTTTACTGGGCCAGTGCTTTGTTTCAAACAGTCACAGCACAACTGACCCAGCCCTAGGAGCCCTAAAGTTGGATTCTGTAATGCTGTACCTCAGCCTCATACACCCAAATACTTTCTGAAATCCCTTTCAGAGCCAACCCTTGCTTGCTGAATTTCTTCTCATTCTTCACATTGGGAGAGTAGCACTTGCACCCAATGTGATAAATATAACATGCTTTGGGAACAGCAAGAGCCTCTTCCTGCCCAAACTCCCAAATGCTGCTGGTAGATACTGTGCCAGGACACCAATAAATTATAAACTCATCATTAGTGTGTTGTGAAATAAGCACTCCCTTCTACTTGTAAGAGCAAGGATCACCCACCAGTGCATGTAATCTTTATACACTGGAATATACTTCATACAAGGTATAAAAGAAAAATTATATTCTACAAAAGAACATAAATTAGAATGTCATGCCTTGTTCTTCATCAACACAACTCCCAAGCAGTTGTGTGGTGAAAAGAAAGTTAAGTTGAATAAACCCTCTGCTGTGCTTAAAAAGATACCATGAACGTGTACCTGGTTTTCTATTTCTAACACTCAACTTATTTGACCGAGTGACTTGGTTGCTACCCACAGAGATTATTTTATATAAAAAACATCTAAAACAGTAGAATTCCCATTTCAGTTTCATCTTTTTGGCACCACATGTCTAAACAATAGATGATTTTTGTTAAAAAGATCCTTATTGTGTTTAAATTTAGGGTACACACAGCCCTCCTGGGTCTTCCACACAGGCGGAACTTACCTATAGAATTGTGATGCAATACAATAAATGTAGATCTACACAAACCAAAGCCTTTTGTTAAAGTTGCTAGACACTTCTTACAAGATCTTTTTTCAGTAGATTATAACTTAGCCAAACTTCAAACCATTTGGGCTGAAATTTTCTATGCCAGGTGTCTGCCTCAGGCTGAGTAGAATGTGATCATGTAATTAAAGGCTGTATCA
Source organism: Aegotheles bennettii (assembly GCA_013398125.1). NCBI lineage: Eukaryota > Metazoa > Chordata > Aves > Caprimulgiformes > Aegothelidae > Aegotheles > Aegotheles bennettii. The sequence goes on from VZRW01010357.1 coordinate 70,228, forward strand.
TAATGCATACACAGAAGGGGGCAAATTAAGGTTGAACAGGCAACCTTAATTCTCACATTTCTTAACTTTCAGAGGCTTGACTTTGCAACCCTAATAATGTTCTTTTAATGTAGCTTTTTGTCTGCAATATTAATCCAGAGCTGTATTAATTTATAGACATATCCCACCGAGTCCTGGATGTCTCAGTGGACTGGTAATAGGATACAAAGCCTTCCACCTCTAGGTCATTGGTTTAAATACAGCCTAGGGCTGAGGTGACGAGAAGTTATTACCACTGACCAGCTGTTTGGTGGCTTATGTGAAATGAAGTGGTGATCTGAGCCTCTGCACACAGGTACAAATCACTGCTGCTACTGATACTATCTGTGATCCCCATGGAGTGCCCGACTGTCCAAACTGCAATCTTATCTGCCTTGCATATATGTGGATGCACCCACAGCTGTTCAGAGTGCTTTGGCAAAATGTGGTTCCAGGTGATTCCTCTTGGAGGAAGGGCTGACATGGGATTATTCCCTCCCTGCAGAAAGACCCTGGATGGATGGCTGAAATGCCACAGTCCAGCAGAGCACAGAGCGCATGAGTGCAGAGCACACGGACTTAGTGGTGCTAATCATACACACACAATTGGAACCTTAAGAGCAATATTCAATGAGGATGGAAAACTCCAGCAATGCCACAAACTAAGCAATGGCTGTGCTTCCATTAAAAGAAAAACTTCCTGAGAATTTACTCAGTGATACTCTGTTAAGAAAAATTAATAAGGATAACATATGAAAGTTTAATTTAGCCCGTCTGGTGCTGGGAAACACGAAGCGCTCATCTCACTTCCAAGTGAGATTCTGCAAAATTAGGGACAGTCATGCCTTAAGGAGGAAAACTGAACTGTTTCCTCCACCTCCTGAGGTTGTGCTGGAGGGAGCAAAGCTTTAGATCACACCAAGACCTCATAGGAGACATTCGTTGAAGGAGCTACTGTGGAACTTTGCCACAACACAAAGCCCAACCTTCCCAAACTGCACAACCACCTCAGCCCTCCAATGAAGGAAACTTTGCCACTTATGCAACTCAGTCCTTCCTCTTGGGAGCAGAGAGAAGCGTTCTGCGACTGTTCTCAGTGTGGGGAGCAGGGTCTGAGAAGAAAGTACTGAGCTACTGGAAAGAGCAAGTCACAGAGAAACCATGAGAGACAAGAAACAAAAGAGAAAGGATTAGGAAGAGGGTAAACACCTTTTCTCCAGATCAAGAGACCTCAGCCTTAATCTTGTCTCTAGAGTCACAGTAATTTAAGGCAAGAAGTAGTACACAGAAACAGTGTCTTTCAGAACTTCTTCTTCAGCCATCCCTTTATCACATTCCAGCCTCCTCAGTCACAAGCCCTCCAAGCCCATGAGCTTTGACCACTGGCTGCCTACTCCCATGACTGACACTGGTCCCCAAACCAGGTAACTCAGGCTGTAGAGCCACAAAACTTATTTTCATCCCAATAAAGATTTAGAAAAATATTATAAATCACTTAGCTTTGGTTTGCTTTCCATTTACTGCATCCATGTCCCTTCTGAGAGGGACACATTACCAAATGCTGGGCCCTGATACTCTAAATGGCTTCAGTCACATAATTTTCTATATTCAGCACTCATGCGCCTCCCTTACTACAGTACATAAATGATATAAACTTCTCATCAATAACATAAAAAATTCATACTCTGTCTACAATGCAGCTGCTATCACAGGTTTATGTCAACAATCATCCTGATTTTTAATAGCATAAATATTTAAAGAGGTAGCAATTCCTGTAAAGTATCTGCAGGGATATTTAGAGCCGACATATGCCAAAACAATCCTGTTCTCATACAGGAGACATTGTTGCTCAGCAGGAAAACAATGTTTATCCTCACAAATGTTTACCCTGCTTTAGTCATTAAAATGCTCCAAACGGATGGCAAAGGAAGGGGAGCTGATGCCGTCGTTCCTTACCTCATGGCTGCCCCTCTGAGCAGAGAGCACCAACTCATGCATATTCCAGCAGAGCTCTGTCATACTGTGCACCTTGATGCCTGCCTCACAAAATTATTTGCCATCTAACATTACAAGGGTTGGATTTGCTCTTTGCTGTAAACAGAGACAGGTAACTTGCAAATGCTTTTATGCTTCCTAATTCTAAAGTGTAGGATGTCCTTTAAACTTCTCTGTCTTTAGAAAAAAATGACTCAACTTCTCTTTTTGAGGGGTTCCTACCTTGAAAAAACCCACACAAGCCCTTTCTTTTAATTTCTTCTACTTGCTGCCAATTGTATATGGCTTTAAGCTATTTAAAAAAAAAAAAAAGCTTTGCATCCAGGCAGCATAAAATATTTATTTTTAATCTAAGCAGGATTTCTTTACCTGCTGTGCAGCCACAGCTTCTGTTTAAGGCTTGCTTTATCTTCTGTGTGTCAAGCTGAAACCATTTATCTCATGATCTTCCATTCTAGCTCTAAAAAGCCTCCTACCAGACCCCAGCTGACACATGACTTCTATCTCCTGCTTGGAACTTTCCTTCTGCCTTTGCCCCCTCACCCGAAAACCCACAACCTGGAAGTTCTTCACTCGAACAGATGGTTTATAAAAAAACTGGGACATGCTCGTAGGATTGAAAATAGGACTCCTATAAGCAACATCTCATGTAACAATTACGTGAACAGTTGGTCAGGATGGTGACCCAGAAACTGCCCTGTGTGCCCACTCCTGCAGCCTCAGGAACACATCCCCAGCCCGTCCCTGCACGCCTGACCTCGTGCAGCCAGAGACCAGGGTGCAGCTAAATCTGCCCGAGCAGACTCTGCTGCTTTCTGCATAGTTCAGCACGGATCCAGGTCCTGCAGGAGCCCAAGACACTGCTGTAAATGAATACAATTTTTAAGGTCAAAATTAAAAGTACTAAAAATTTAAACCCAACTATAGGCTTCCCATTTCTTTACTACATGAACACCAAATTCTCCCACTTTTTTTCAGAAACCACTACATTTTACAGGGTGCAGAATCACAGTCCCACCTGCCTGTCTCTAGGTTGGACCAAGAGTCTGCTGCTGTTGTTCAGAAGGAAAGCAGCCATCTAACATACTGAATATCCACAGCTCAGGTCAAGGACAACAAAGCAGCACCTTAGTGTGATCTATAAAAAAAGGCCTTTCAAGTCAAGTACATAGCAAGAAATTTTGGTTTAGAATGAGTAAATTTCCTGTCCCGAAGCAGAAGCAAAGTCAGAAAATAGGATCGTGAAAGATTCATCAACAGAGTGCAGTTACTGAGCAGTTTCAGAAGTACATTGCTTCTCTGGACATGGGGACACAGCTGGAGGAAGATGCCAGGTGAGCAGGCTGGAGGAACAAGGCTGGAGGAGATGGTACTAAGAGGTGTTACAGGATGGAGATATGACAGTAACGGAGCAGTATCCAGCAGGGGAGAGTCATGTCTCCAGAAGTACAGGAATTACAGAACTGGACAGCTTTGAAGAGCTGGGCAGGGCTGGATATGGATGGGAAACATGGGGCTGTGGCTTAAATCTTCTTACAGAGCTACGAAGGCATCTGAAAGAAACTCAGTGGAGGCTGGAGATGCAGTGGATGGACAAGACTGTAACCAGTACAAATGTAAAAATCTCCCTTACATTTGAAGGTTGGACTGGGTAAAGGAAAAAAAAAAATGTTTTTTAATTCACTCTATGCCAAAAAATTTCTGTCTCTAGAAAGGCAGCAGGATGGGCCCTGCTAAAGAGACACGTGCAAATGACAAAGCAGTCCTACAAGCCTTTTTCTCCTGTGTCATTTCCCCTCTTGTTGAAAAGAGAGGACATTTCCTCTCTCGCTGTTCCTGTGAGCAGTGGGTGACCATGGGGACCAGTCTGCACTGTCCCATGCCACCTGCATTGCATGAAGTCTGGTTCATGGGGTCTTGTGCAGGGGCAGGACTGGGGGCCCAGGAATCCAACGTTTCCTCTTCTCAGTGCAGAATTTAAGATTGTGACAAAAAACACTGAGAAAACCCTGAAGCCCCCTTGTTTCTGAATAGGTGCAAGGGGCTGATCTTTATCTAGTACTAAAACTGCAGATACATTATATCAAAGGTAAATATCAGGCAGAGTCAACATCTCCATTACCAAAACCCAGGCTGCCTCAGTAGCCACCGAGCACCGAATCTCAGTTATTTTAACACTTCAAGACCTTACAAAACAGGCTCAGAAGAAACACAGCAGCATTTTAACAAGCTAAATTTCCTGTCACACACAGGCTTGATTCCTGTCAGTGCAACACTCGTTTTAGTCTGATTAAGTTGCTGTGATGAACTTCAGAGTTTAGACTGCCCTTGAGCCTCACATCTACCTGATCTTTAATTCTACTGCCCGCTCATTTCTTGCTAAGCACACAATTCTGAGTCCCCCTGGAACAGCCTCATTCAGGCTCTGCATCAATATGTTCAGTGCTGAATTCATTTCTGCAGAGAGCCCGGTAAATCTGAACTTTCCAAAATCATTTGGCCCCTATTACCAGTAAGCACTGCTCTTAAATAGGTTGTAACTCCAGCTAATAGGCTCCATAATCATAGCTGAATTGAACAAAAGGGTCCAGTATGGGCTGCCATCAGTCATTTTTATTCCCAATCAAATGCACTGAATAGAAGGGAACTTTTTTTTATACTTTTGGATGTTGAAACTAAGAAACTCATTTCACCTGAATGTAGTTTCTTTTCTTAATAAAAAGTAAGACAAAAGGCTTCCAAGGGTATGCACGAGGTCCAGCACAGCAGCGATGCGAGAGCTGGAACTGGTAACCTTTTCACCTTGCAAAATGGCAACAATCCAGCACATAAGGAGACAGGAAAAACATTAAGATGCAAAGCTCACATAATGAAAAATTCCAATGCTAAGAGACACATCTTCTGCTATTCAAAGAGAACTGACTGTAACTAAACCCAATGTAAAGGAGTTAACAATAGAACTGCTTACATCTTGATCACATTTCCATGAAGACAAGCCTTGTGATATTGTTTCGTCTGGTGAAAAAAAGATATAAAATAGAAGCCACCATCTAAATCTTATCATGGAAATTGATAGTGTTTACTTAAAGCTTATTCCAGCTTTGCTGACTTCAACAGATATTGAAGTCTCCAATAAATCTATTTCAACATTTTTTTACAACTCCCTTCTTTCCCAACATACACTCTGGCCTCCCTGATCTGTTTCAGTGGACAGAAGACCAGGTTTTTGTTTATGAATACCTAGAAGTTTCATTGCTGGCTGCTGCAAAGCCTGGTATAAAAATGAATAGCAAGTAAATAAAGCAGAAAGGAACTTGATTTATCTTTCTCTTTCCATGAGGCAGCAGAGCCAGCCCTAGCTGGCACTGTATCTTTTACATATAGAGTCATAGAATAGAATCATAGAATCATTATGGTTGGAAGGGACCTCCAGGGTCACCAAGTCCAACCTTTATCCCAACATATGAGGCAACCTGCCACAAAGGTAATGCAAGAAAGCTTCTTCTGGGCTCTGGAAGGCTCAGCCCACACTGATGGCCACTGCCATCACCACGTGGACTTGCTTTTCCCCACTGCAGAGACTGCAGCTTCCCCCATGCTCCAGCCTCTAATAAAGAGCCAGACACAGAGACCTCTTGGTGGTGCTTTCAGGACTGAACATGCAGAGCTGGTCCCCAGCCGACGGCAACTGCTGCAGCCATGGCTTTACACTTTGTGCTCTTACCAGCACTCCTTATTACTCTGGGTGAGTGTGGATTACTTAACAGAGCAAGGGACATGTCCAGGTTACTTGGGCATATCCTATTATTCCAACCCAGTACCGTATCTGAGGGGGAAAGAAAAATTGGTCAATTCACAGCAATAACGTGGAGAAAGAGGAAATGGGACACGTGGATGTGAGAGCTGGGGAGTGCACAGAGCGTGGAGCACTGCATTTCACACGTTCTGTAAAAGAATAGAAAGTATCTGGAACTGAGGGTATACCTGCATATGTGCCACTCCAAACACAAAAGAACAACAACAACAAAAGAACTAAGATTTTTGAGGCGTAGATCAGGTGAGACAGTATAGAGGAACCAGGTCAAATCCTCAGAACTGATTCTAAATAAGTAAACAAAAAGTTAAAGTAAAAATCAGTAGTTCTACCAAATGACTTAAATGGTGCTGATTTTCTCGTCCACAAAAACACCACAAAAATGAAGGTGCCTGATACTGGTATTATGCTCACTGGTTTACCCAGAGTGAGAATTCAACAGAAATCAGAATAGCTGCAACTGATATAAAGTGGTACAAGATATGAAAGAACCAGACTGAGCTCTACTTTGTTACAGAAAACTGCCCCAGGTGGAATATACAGGAATATTGATAACATTGAGTATGATAAAGATTTTAAATTGCAGTAGCACAATGGAAAGAAATCACTGCTGATACCCTCTTCAGCTGCCCAGATGGTTCAAAACTTTTTTTTACCCCACATGTGCACAGGAAAATAAGAGGAAGACTGGGAAACCTTCAAATTCTACCATCCCTCATCCTACCCACCACACGCCCTAGAACAAATTATGCTCTTCTCTGTTCAACAGTAGCTTGTGGGAAGAGCTTTCTTCCTTCTCTCCCAAGACATTCCTCTAGACTGAAAATGCCCTCTCTCTAACCTGCTTCCTAGGAAGTAGCACCACAGGTACTTCCCATTGTCCAGAGACCACATGCAAGGTAGAACAGAGGAGTTCACTGTCCCGCTCTGTGTGGCACATGATGCTTGAAGCAGGCACTGTGGCAGGACTTGGCAGCAGGGGAAGAGGACTTGAACTCCATCCCCATGGTGGGACTCATCCCCATCACACGGATGGAGAAACAGGTTGTCATGTGCTTGATACAAAAGTAGTCAGAGACACTGGAGAGGTAGTAGGGGTGACAAAGGCAGAAGGGCTATTGCTGCAGATGAAGGTACACTGACCACAACACACAATTGTGCAGACCCCTGTATAGATACAAGTAATGCTATTAGCCTTCTGCACTAATACTAAAATATAACCATAATTACTACTTCTTTAAAGCTGCAATAAAGGAAAGACAGAAAGGTACACTGATACAATTCAACTCAATTAGTTTTAAACAATATGTGATGGATTTGCAGTCTGCCATTGCATAAAAGACAGGCTCATTTTCTACAAATGCCCACAAAGAGAAATGATAGAGCTCAGCACTACAGCGTGGCATATTCCATTAGGAATTAGATCTCTTCTCTCTGATGGTCCCATCCATATGCTTATTGGACAGTCTGCTGCTTTCATCTACATTATTGTTATTAATTTATGAATGGGACTGGAATTACAGAAGATGAGTCTAAGGTGAGGCCACATTATAATAATAAATGAAAGAATGACTCCTGTTTACTTTCAAAATATTTCATAGCTAAAATGCTTACTGCATTTTTAACTGTGACATACTTCCTTTAGCTGGTTTCGGTTTTGAAGTAATGATATAAAATTCATTTCATCTCTTTTTCAAGCCTGACTCTTTCATACATAACATCAGGCTTGTCATATCTGAGGAATTATTAAAATAAGACGAAGCCTGCTGTATCTGAGCAGAAAAGCTTCTTTGAGCTGGCGTCCTCAGGAGAGAAGCAAGCTCAATCTCATTAGTTGGTGCTGAGAAGGCGTCCTAGTCACTAGGTTCAAGGTGATGAAAGATTAGGGCGTTTGGCCTCGGCTCATTTTGTATGCAGCTCACATCACTCCCTGCCCGTGAACACGAAATTACATTGAACCTGGGGAGTCTAACTCCATTAATTTTAAATGGAAGATTAATTTAACAATATGCGGCAGATATTTGTTACAAACCTATCATGTAAAAGTGACGGTTAGCAATAAATTGTGGTGACTCACACTGGCCGGTGGCCCTGGCTCAAATAAATCAGAAGGCATTTACACATAATTGCTGTTTTTAAAGACAGGGATATGAGAGATATGTTTCTTTGATGAAAGATTGGGTAACTCCATTCAAGGAAACAGCAGCCAATATTAAAGCTACAGCGTCTCTTTTGAAGGAGATGTTTTGTTTAAGGGCTTGCAGGACTGTAAAGCACAGTTATTGTCTGGTTTTTCCCCAACTTATGCTTAAGTTTTTCTCTTAGATAAATAATTTTCATCTATTTTTATGAAATGTCATAAGAACAATGCAAAAACATTTTAGGTAAGATGAGGATAGGATGTGTGGTTTAGGAACATGCATCACTGCACACAGCACATGTGGGCTGTCATCTGGGACTACGGAGAAAACGTGGAGCCTACACTTCAACAAAGGTTAACTGCAGTCCAATTTTTTCCTGTCGACTTTTTGACTCCTGAACAACACACAGAATTAATAGGTGGCCTTTCTTCTGCCACTGTTCCTGTTCTTCTTGTATTGACTGTGCAAAACCACAGTCAGATATGAAATGGCATCACTGAAAATATCACTTTCAGAGAAGGAAAACTGCAAACTCCATTGAGAATAAACAATCAGGGGGAGGAAAGTAGAAGAATCAGATTTTTTTTCTTCCTTATTTAGGCGTACATAACTACTGTGCTTCTCAGATACTGTGATGATATCCATTGCTAGAACAGGGCCTGTCTACACGTGAAACAAAAGTATCTTGAAAGCTAATGCAAGAGAGCAGAATTGGCTCCCTTAGGAAGGAGAATTATCCCATCTCTCTCTCCTTCCAGCCCAAGCAGAAGGAGAACTCCATCAGCATAACGTCTCTAAGTACACCTCGGCAGCAACAAACACTGTGTGGGACTGCACAAGTGAATGTCTATTTATTTATAGCAAAGAAAATATACTGCACAAACTTCCCTTACTGAACAGAAGATGAAAGAATAAACTAGACATTATACCTAGCAGATGTCAGTCGCAGTGTTTAACACGCTGCTGGGAGATGTTCAGACACGTTGCAGGGAACAGCATCATATGGAGTCAGAACAAACCATCACATCTACGAGAGAGTTCTGCACTCTGTAGTAGTCAGACACAATGACATGGCTGAGTAGAGAAAAAGCCCCTGCATTAACTCCCCAAGCCCCGAAATATCTGGGAAGGCTCAGACTGGGTATGCTCAGAAAGGTGTACACCAGTGTATTTACACAACTTGGAGGAAAATAAAATTATTATCCCCCTTTTCTCATGAAGACCCAAGGCACAGGAGAACTGAAGGCTCCATTTAAAAGAAAAATCTCTAGGTATACAATGTGCACATAAGTGTCTACTGGAACATCTTTGAGATTCAAGGTCCTAGACTGAAGTACCTCATCCTTCTTCTACTTCCACGGGGACAATTTTTTTTCTGTGACCTTTTTGAGGAAAAATCAGTAATATTGTGATCCACTAACACGTTTCCTTTGAGAAGAGAGGAAAAGAGTGGCACAACCTTACAGATTCAATATGGTTAAGTGAGACAAGCACAGCAAGAGATGCATGTCTATGTGGCAAGCATAGGTTGATATTTCCAGCCCTGGCTTACTGCTTGGCTGGCCAGACAGAAATCTGACTCCAACACTGGGTTTGTGACCATTTGTGGCTGGTAATTTTTGGATTTTTGATGTCTTTGGAACTTACTCAAGAGTACATAAAAATTCTAACTAAAACCGTATGGTCCCCCTGATGTATTCACGCAGATGTCTTCCCCATGTACATAACACACAGTGCCCCACTGTACATTATCACCACAAAGCTTTATAAATCGTAGCAACCGGAGATTATTTTCATATGGACATAAATTATGGGATTGTATTTTATGACTTAAGGAGAAGGATAGAATCATAGAATCATAGAATCATTATGGTTGGAAGTCAAGTCCAACCTTCATTCCATCATACATACGTACAAGCTATGGTGCACTTGCTTTTGTATACAGCCACACCAAAACACTTGCAGAAACTAGACAACATTAAAATAAGGTGTCTCAGATCCTATTTTCCTCCCAACAAGAGGTGAATGCCTGTACTAAACTGACTGCAAATAATCCACTCCATATGGTGGAAAAAAGAAATGTAACCTCAGACACTGGTAGGAGAGAACAGCATTACACAATCCGGGAAGGTGACTGAACTGTGGGTATCATGCTTTGTTTTCAGCTTTGCTGATGGTATGACTGTGGAGAAGCCACTTTTATTTAATGCTTATAAATTGCTACAAGATCTTCAGATTGAAAGGGCCACTAAAAATAAAAAGTTGGCCTGGCTTTACTGGCCAACCTGACCTGTATCTGGAGACAGCTCACCCTGCCTCAGCTAGATGTTCATTCATTGTTTGCCAGTATTTACACCAACCGTGTGCCACAGGATAGAGCTTCAGAGAGCAACAAAATTATCAGATAAATAAATAGCTCTTCACACAGGCAAAAATAAATTAATTGAAAAAAAATTACTGTTGGTATCTGAATGGATAAGACGGATGCAGAATGACTACACAGAAAAAGAGCACCGTTGCTTTAAATTCCATGCCAACACCCAGGTTGCCAGCAATTGATGCCACTAACTCATTTTTGCACTTTAATGTTAAATTTCTTATGGGACCACATCACCTAATTAGAGGAATTGATAACTGCACTGTTCCATAATGAGGCCAATACATTTCAAAGTCATTAAAGATAACCAAGGCAATAAGTCTGTGTTTAAGCGGCGCTTCCTTAGATTTCACAGCCTGCATGTCGCTAGCATAGGAAAAAGCAATCCCTGCCTAGTCAACTGTAAATGCTGGGTTATTGGAATCTTTAAAACAGGCAGCAAGGAGAAAATTACATGGCCAAATCTCCTTTTTCCAGTTAATGAAGAATTAAGACTCCCATTTACCATATTAGAAGGTTCGTCAGAGGTCTCTACTCTCCATAGCTTGTGTTTGACAGCAGTGTCAATTTATCTGAGTCAGAATGCAGAAGTGCATGACAGTACGTCATTCATAACTGTCACATCTACTTATCTCTCTCATTGTCACATTGCTAACGAAATTCAGGCCATGTTTTTCTGATCATGGCCTCTTAAAGGGAAAAGGATCCCCTTATCTCATCACAGCAAACTGACCGAATCGTGGCTCTAAAACCAGTGTGCTAACAAATGGCCACACGGTTCCAGTAAGGATAGATCACACAACCTTGTACAGCCAGGGAAGGTAAAAACAGCATTTCCCAAAGGCAGGCTTCCAGCAAGATTGTCCCTGGCTTCAGCAGTAAAGAGACATTAGGTTTTGGCGATACCTACCAGAGGGATGGATTTATTTTGTATCCTACCTTGGGTCTGCAAGAACTGTTCAGGCATACTTGGCATCTAAGTAAGAAAAGTAGAGTGACTTTATTGAAAGTCAATGGTCAAAAGCACGGGATGGATTTCTAGAACTGCAATAGGTGAAGAATACCATAAAATTAACATTACAGCATTTATTATCTTGGCTAAGGAAGAATCTAAGTGGTCTATCAAAACCTGTCACACAAGATCTTCAGCTGTAAGATCATGGACATGCTAAAGGAGGCCAGAAATTCTTTTCTACAAAGCAAGGAAGCATCCCACTAAAATAAAAAGAAACAAAATGAAACCTTAGGCACAACTGAAAAGGTAAGTTAATATTTAGGGAAGACACAAACAAAATCACCTGAGAAAACAAAGAGAACAAGGCAGCATTGAGAGGAAGGGCTATAATTGAAAAAACAACTTTCTGAATAAATATTATGAATGTACAGAGCTGTATCATAAGGCGAGAATGCAAGAAACAGTCATGTTCTAAGAAAGAAGCTTCCAGAATTGTGTCATCTTCCCTCTATACCCAGCTACTCACACAGCCTAGCAGAGGGGGGGAACCCAGCCTGATCTAAGCAGAGCAATTCCTGTCCTTAATATTGGTTTCTCCTAATGCACCTTTCCCGAACACTTTAGATATGAATGTTCTGATAAACTCATTGTTCCTCTTAACTACCTTCTAACTCCACTGTTCCGGGATGGTGACTAGATATAACCCATACACCTGTACCCTCAACTCAGGAAACCAAAATGCCTTCCCAGTGCCCTGCTCTGTGGGTCTGGTCTCTCAAAGCCTTCTGCAGTCCAGAGGACAATGAAGCTCAAGAATGTGTCTTCTAAACCAGACTTAAAAGCACAACCCTTTCCTACTATTCAATAACACTTCCAGAGCAAAAGGGCCTCTCATTTACTGTACCACCAAACTTCTGGAGATTTATAGCACAATAGGATTTACCACGGAAAAATATGTCTCTGCTGAAAAGCACAGGGGTTAAACAGGCACCAACCTGTACAGTGAACTTGGCTGCTGGGTTTTATGCACATGGAAACCAGGCTGCAGTCAGCTCCAGAAGGAAGCACTGTCCTGTGTTTCAGGGCAAATACATGGTTTAGTCTGTTCTGAAGAAAGCTATTTCCCCCCAATCAGAGACTCTAAAAATGCAACTGAAAAGGAAAGTGGATTCACACTGTAACATCAGGTTTTAAGAAATCAACACAGCAGGCTTCAGGTGCTAGGGAATGAAAGGATTTGAGAAATCCTTGAAGAGTCTGGTCCTATAAATGTGAGAAGTCATTTCTCTTCCAAGAAACCTTTTCTTTCACAATATTTCATGGGAGGCTTTATTTTTGTTTTGTTTTTGTTTTTTTTTCACTAGAGCTAACATAATAGAGCAGAAGGAAAATGGTGTCCAATTGGATCAAATTACTGGTGAAACAATGCAAGTGAATGTGCATTTAGGTTTGCAGTTCTGAAAACTTCATGAACTAAAATAAATTGTGTGACCCCCTGGTAACTTCCACTAGAACTTGTGGGTACAAATTGTTTGCCTCAAGCTGGGTGAAATATACATTCAAATTCAGGCTCTTGAAGGAAATTATTAAGTAGAGCCATATTAGCTTTCTCTGAAGCATACTCGTTTTCTATATTGTCACTGTATAGACCAATTATGTTACCTTTCCATGCTGAGAAATGATTGTTCTGCTAACACAGTTCTGGTAAAAATCAAAAGCACTACATTTTTAACCTTGGGGGATTTTTGTTATTGCTGCTCCCTTGCTAGTTCCTTCAAATGGAAAACATCTTCCATTAATCTAAATGCAAAATTTGTTCAGCTTTCGAAAGTTACTTGAAAAATGTTAAGCACAAAGCAATAAACTTTTTATGCTCTTAAGACCACTAATGCTTTGAGCTTCATATTCATTTTGAAGAAATGAACATTTTATGGTTCACAGAGGAATAGCTACATGAATAATATCTGAGATTATAATGCATCTAGCAGAAAAAGATTAAGTTTATGTAAACTATTTAATCAGACGTGAAATTTTCTCTAGAGGATAAAAAATTCTGACCTTATTTAAGTTTACTTTAAAAAATACCAATATCACATTTCCACCAAGGGAACCCACCGATTTCCCCATGCACATTGCATAAATATTCATCGAATCAAGGGCTAACTGGATACCACAGCCCCGAGGAAGCACAAGTAACTTTAGAGATGTACTGCATCTGCGTGGCCTACCCACAGAAAATATTTCATATCAAGTTTGACTGTAGCAGCAGTGAAGGGGTTGCACACCAAGAGCCCATCCATTATGGCCTGGCCCTGATGGTGATCGACCAGCTCATGACAAGGGAGAGAAGCTTCAATTCACTCCAAAGTCTTATTTTCATCCATGGTTTTTAACACTTTTTCTACAGAGATCAGTTCTGTAACTGTCCTTTACCTCTTCTAGCATCACACCCTCATAGCACAGCAATTCTTCTCCAGGTTTAGTAAACCAGGTCATCTATCCCAGGTAGTGTCTGTCTAGAAATATTTTGTACGTAATAGATTAAAGAAATGCAAATCTGTGTATGCTTAAATGTCCAATTAGAGTGGATTTTATGTAAGCTACAGTAATTCTAGGGAAGCCAGATGATTTGTACCCAATTAGACTGTACATGAATTTGGCCCTCATAGCTGCTGATACCAAAAGTAAAGCTCTTGAACTGTTTCAAATTAAATTAAGGAAAATCTTGGCATCCTAATTGTTAGCCCAGGTGAATTTGTTTTTCTGTTAAAAATAGAAAATTAAGGAACTTTTTTAAGTACAATGTTTTGTGACTCCACTATGGGTTTTGTGTTCCATATAACACACTAATGAAAGAACCGCATGTAGAAGGACCCTGAAAAATCAATAGACTTGTTATGAAATAGTAATGCAGCTTAAACAACAACATGATTGTGAATAACCTATTTTCAAGCACTGTCACTTCAACATGATTTGAGAACAAAGGATGACCAGGCTATGGGGAGTGTGATGTGATTATTTTTTTTTTTAACCTAAATTTGAAAGCACCTGGGTATAAACTGTCATATCCCTGTAACACAGAATACCAAGCTGCTTTGGGAGCCTTTTGATTTTGAAGCAAATGTGAACTACTGAACATTCAGCCTTTTCTTGCTCTCTTTATTCCAGTAAATTACCCACTCAAGTCAAAGAGGTAAACAGGAGATACTCTACACTCTCGCCCCTTACGGATACACATTACCACCATACCCTGTGGAAGTCTTCCTTTTCCTTTCTCATAGTATTCAGTTCTCTCAACAAAGAGCTCGATTATAAGTTCAATATCAGCTCAAATGTTCACTGTTGCTTTGGTGGCACCTTGCACTTCTCCCATAGGGAGAAGTCAAAAACGCACGTGGGTTCTTTTTCCTTGTGAGTCCTTCCTACCTTCTCCAGTGTTAGAGGCATAATGGCTTATTTTCAGCAGGGAGATAGCACATCTCCCTTGACAATCTCCTGGCAAGTGGAACTGCTAAAACTGTGAGATGTGGTAGGCTGATATACAGACCTGTGCCTTCATAAGGATCGCAGGTGAGTTTACCCTTGCGAGTAAAAGAATCAGAGCTGTCTACAAACTTTTGTTGCACTAAGATGCAGGAAGGTGAAGGAAAGACAAAACTGCCCAATTTTAAAGATCTTAAAGCAGAAAGGTAATGAACATACTGGGGGAGATACATAATTAGGGAGGGTACAGAAGACAACAGCAAGATATTTTTCAAGAAAGTTGCCATAAAAACTGACACATCATTTGGATGCCATTTGAAATCCTTCTCCATTTCACGACCCTGCCAGGGAGCTCTGACCACGCCATCACGTTGTACGAAAACCCGGCCATTTTGCTCCAACTCCCAACTGTACAAAATGGCTACACAAGGAGGCATCTGCCACAGAATGATTGGTATTAGGCATAACTCATTATTCTGACAAGAATCTGGCACACAAGCGAGCGATCTGGCATGAGAACGGATGAGATAAGGATTTGGCATAACCGCCGGTAGGATACGAATTGAGCTCAGTGTCAACACAACGCACATGGTTTCCTCTCCATGGACATGCCAAATCCTTGACACAATAATGAGTTATGCATGATGCCAATCACTGATTGTCAGTTCAATTGCACATCTCTTTTCTGATGCCATCGAACTGCAATGGGATCCAAAGTTGAGTAAAAACTTTCCCCGTGAGGTTTGGTGGGGGTGAGGGGGGTGACAGCACGCGCGGGGGATGAAGTCTCTTCCCCCTCACCCCTTGCAGGCACAGGGGAAGCAGGAGAACACTGTGCAGCCATGGGGGATGTATTTACATACAACACTGAGAGTGTTGCATGTCTGAGTCTAATGAAACAAACTGCCTGAGAAAATGATCAAGCTGATGCCCGACAACTGTCTCGTTACATTAGGAATCCAGTCTCAAACACCCCTTTACTTACAGACACTTCAGCTTGTGTTTCATTTTGTGTGTCTGACTACCCCCTTTCAAGTGCAAGGTTCCCAGCAGTGGAGTGAGACAAAACTCCATCACTGGCAGCGTGGAAGGGAAAGATTACTGCCTTCCAGCACCCCGTGTGGGGGGAAGGAGCAGGCAGGAGGTGTTTCTGTCAGTCCTAACAAGCCTTGGCCCTACACGCTGCCAGCACACCTCTGCCCTGAGAGGGCCCTCCACCCCAGTGCCTCCTCACAGCAGGTGACACCTCACCTTCCTGCCACAATCCACAACCTAAACGCAAAATTAAAACTGCTGCCCTCCCCAAAGCCGGGGGCTCCTGGCCCCTTCCCCTCAGCAGGCACACGGCCATCGCCCCGGCCAGGAGGGCTCTCCCCAGATCATGTAGCTGTGAGCTTCCCCTCTCACTACAGGCCCCACACTCTCCCAACTGAGTCCCCACCCCAAATACTCCCCCACATCTCCAGATACCCCCCACTTAGCTCCATCCTCATCCCCACAGCCCTTCTTAGAGGCCTCGTCGACAGCTGAGTCTTCTCCTCTGGCCTCACCACATGCTCAACTCAAACACCAGGGAGCCATGTGCCTCAGGGACAGGACCAAAATGCTAACCTTCCTCCTCTTTAAAGCAGCAGCAGTAAGTTTAATCTACAAAAGCCAATAAGCATATTTTTATTTACCTCCTCCACCACCATCAAGCCCCCAGAAGGCCAGTTTCCTTCACCGTGTGTCAGTTGTGGCTGTCCTCCTGCTGGCAGCAACACCTGCCTTTGCTAACACCTGAACCAGGGACCCCGAAAAACTGCCACCACCACTGTCAGAGACAGCAAGCACAGAGGAAATAAAGGCATGACTTTCTGTACTATGTCCTGAAACTTTACATAAATGGACAGGGAAAGGCTGATGGTTGCCTCAGAACAAATTAAACAGCAGCCAAATCTAGCTTGTGTGGCAAGCCAGCTGGGCCATACTTCATCTTGTTATGTCCATGACACAGTGCCCCAACCTAAATGACAGTAGACAGAAATGTCCCTTTAATATCTGAGGTTGCTTATGGATTTATTAAAGACAAACAAACACAAAAATCCCCTGAATAACAAGATATCATATATTAATAAAATGCCAGAAAGTGCTGCATGAAGGCCCAGACCTTGCAGTAATTTACCCTTTTAGCAGATTATTCAACTCAAGGATTTGGTGAAAGCAATTCCACCCAAGCTGGGCTTTCCCTTACTTATTTTGCTGTAACTTACACAGGCAGGTTAGTAAAAACATACAATTTTTTTTAATGATGATAGAGGACTCCTAAATAATCTCCTTCCTTTTCCTATATCCTCCAAAGATGTATGCAAATTTTGGAAATTATTTTATCCATTTTTGAAACTTTTAATTAGTATCTAGAAAGAAACACAACCTTCCAGAAAGAAAGAAGGTAGTATAAGGTTTAGAAATTCAGAAGCAAAATACTTCTGTCTTAGAAAACACTCTGGTTTACTAGAAGGTTAAGTGAACTTAATCCTGGTGTGAAAGGGTTGTATGGCTTCAATGATCCACCATAGAAAACTGAGCCTTCTACCTCTTCATTAAATATTAAAATCAGCCTAGGTTAATAGTGTTTGAAAGGCAAAAGCATCTGATAACTGTACAGTGACTTATGCAACATAAATTGGGTGGTCCCACCCCATCCCCGACAGAGCAGAGCTTGGGCATTATAAAAATTGCCATGAAATCCAGTAACCTCAGCCAAGAGATCCAGAGCTGAACAGAGCCTGGCACTCACCTGGGCAGAGAACTGCGTCTGTGCATCCACCGCCAACATTTTTAGGGACTTGTGTCCTCAGGACAATCGACACAGTACCTTTTGGTAGTAGCTAATCAATGGGAAAAATAAAGCAAGAACACCAGAAGACAATAAAAACAACGGACAGGCTCTTCCCTGATGACATCTCCTGCTGCTGTGTTTAGCATTCCCTCTCCATCACTGCCCCCAGCGCAGCCGCTCCAGCATGCCCTTCCTCAACCTCTACACTTGTTATTGCTCAGCGCAACCACAGCATCAACGTTGTCAAACAATTCTGCAATGACACTACGTCTCACACAATGTTTGGCCACCACCAGCGAGTAGTGAGTAACCTGTGCTGACAAGGCATTACAGCCCTGCCATAACTAATCACTGTCTAACTGGAGCAAAATGGCAGCCAAATTACAACCCAATACAGAACAGCGTGTTTATCAAATTGGCATAGCAGCCTGCTAAACAAAACAAAACACAAGTGAGGAGACTGGCAACATGAGTCAGAGCTACAAACCAGCAGTAATTTTAATGCCTTTATGTTAGATGAGATTTGGCAAAAAATTGGGGTTTAATTTGCTTTTTAAATTTCAATTAAAAGTACTCGGTAACAGGAAAATGATTTGAGTACAAGGAAAACAAAATTTCAAGAAGAACCCAAATGCGATGAAACATACAGGGTATAAAAAGACTACATCTGACCTGTGAACATGAGAAAGTCCCAGTTTTTATTAAAAGGGGGCAGTGGGGAAGACAACCTGCTGTTTAGCGAAGCTGTATATTTAATTTTAGTGCCTATAATGGCATAGCCCATGACTATAAGGTATTATTTAAGACCTATCATGCTATTTCCTTGGAGGGTATCTCTCTGCACTTTCACAGTATGCTGCAGTTTGCTAGTCTCTGTACAATTTAAGTACTGTTTACTGATTATTATTGAGTATGGGACAAAATTCACCCTCTCTGGACCAATAAATATAAGCTTTATGCACAGAGTAGCAAGATGTTTCAACTGCTGCTTGCCATCATATGATTCAATAAACATACCCTTTAAGAAAATGAAAATGGAACAAAATAACCAAACAGAGTTACGGTTTATTAACACAACATACTGCAAATCTAATTAAAAGTCAAATACGCAATACCCTCATCAAAATCCAAATGTTCTTTACAGAAACATCAAGGAAAAAGGGGCATACAGGGGACGATACCACTAAGGTAATCAGAATTCATCTTCTGGGACTCATACCCCGTTACTCGAAGCTCATTATCAGTACTCCATACAGTAAAGCAACACCTAGAGACCACATCATTAGCTTCCCACACATGCATTACCCCCTAGTTTGAAAAACTGTAACAGAAAGCCACACCAATACACAAGAAAAATCCGATTTTTTTGTTTGCAGTGGTATTAGCCTGCCCAAGTTTTAAATAAGATGCTATTAAAGGAATGCTATGAAATGGATTCAGAACCTTGCAATGGGACTGGTCCTTTCTAAATATGATTGTAGCCTAGCACTGAACGTACCCCAGCTATTACACCATACCAACATCTAGATTTTGTCTGTAAATACTTCTTTAATAACACAGCCATGGTTACTTCCTTTCTCTCTTTTGGATTTGGATTCTTTATCTGCTAATCAATCCCTCTGTCAACTGGCAAAACCTAATTCATTAAGTGATTGAACATAACTGACTACTCTGAAACACATCACCTAATCATTTGAAGGAGAATACTATCTCTTCTCTACATTAACTGCCCAAAAGGAAGACAGGAAACTAGCCTAGAGGGAGAGCAGACATGAAAATAGAAATGGTCACCTTGAGTTTTATGTGCTATGTAGTACAGAAATCCTCTCAGTCAAAAGAAGTGGAAGAAAACGGCTATCACACTATTCAAGGAAATAAACAGTACTCCTCACTTTAAAATACAGATACAGAAGTGCAGGCTTAAAAAATTGTCAAAACCTAATTCCACCCAATAAACACCAAACCATTCCAGGTGCAGCCAGCACTTTCCTCTTCTACTGTGAAAATGGTGAGCAGAAAAGAGCTACAGAGCGAACAGAGGTGCGAGATGGGAACAATTGGTCACCTTTACAATAACTCTGAACTCTGTTTCTTTCAGAACCCATCTTGCAGTATTCTGTGACCTATAAAAGTCTGCATTCCCATTTCTTATGTTTCACTGCCAGAGGTAATAGTGATAGTGACCAAAGCATAATGTCTAGTGCTTCTCTGCTGCTTTATATCTGTACATCCCCACAGAAGCAAAAACTATGATGCAGGGCAATGCAATGACAGTCACCTTCCAGACCAGAAAAGACAAGAACCTGCAATAACAGGAGTTGTATCTGTTGTCCCAGGTGAAGATAACAGGACTCGGTAACAAACAGGAGGCAAAAGCACCAGACCTCTCCTAGGACCCAACCTACTAATTGGTTGAATTTTCTTTTTGGTTGACTCTATTAACTGGGAAAAAGGAACAGCATCATGCAATTGTTCTACTGTCACCCTAATCAATGAGCTAAGAGTGGGGGACAGCACTTGGTTGATGCCAGGGCAGGTTCAGTCCCATATAATGACAGAGACACATTCTGGTCCCTAACTGGGCATGCTAACCCTTTCTTCTCAGCACATACAAAGAGCAGGCATCTAATTGAGCTTAACTGCTTTAGAGAGAAGATGATCATACCTATTCTGGTACTTTGATGGTGAACAAAGAAGTTCACAATAGCACAGAAGTCCTAGACATAGCCTTCAATGGTCCTTTTTTCAACTATCTTCAGAGTTTCTCATAAGCCCTATTTGCAGGGGGTCTCAGGGTATGGATGAAAACTATGAGCACAGGCACTAGAGGTGGATAGGGATTGCAGAAGCAGGACAAGCCCCCAGCACATGTGTTGGGGAGATTCTGGGCACGTTGCTGTTTGTAACACAGAACAAAAAGTTGCTGTGCTCAAGGAGTTACTTCTGTCCAGAATGGACAGTCATGTCTGTAAAATACTTTCAGATCTGCCATCAAGGGCTACCTTAGCTTCTCCTTCTCCCCTGGGACTGTACATTGTGTTGTGCATCTCAGGAGCAGAACACAGGTTACCAGAATTGCCACCATCTGCTTCCCCAATTCCTATCTTCTATGCAACAAGCTACTACACACTGCCTTCAGCACTAGCTCTTTGTGGGGTAAGAGGCACTGGAAGCAAAAAAGAAGAAATATTCCTGGGGTAAGGAAACAAGGACATCTGCCCAGCCTAACCCAGCCCAGCTGCCACGCTCCCGAGCACATCTGCACAGTGAGTGCTCAGATAGTCATGAAATCAGCACAAATTGCACTGATGGGTAAAGCACTGACAGAGGAAGACATCTCACCTGCTACACTACATTTCCTGGTGCTGTTCAGTACCATTGACTATGTCACCCTCGTATCCCACCCAAGGGCTACGAGAGAAGCAGTTGCACTGGGTGCTGCAGAGGCAGGCGGCTCTATAGATGTGTCAGTGAGACAACAGGCTTTGTAGCCAAGGGGGAAGCCTCGAGGTCCTAAGCTTCACTTTTACTCCAGTCAGCTTAATTTCCATGCAAATCAGTACACAAGCTACAAACTGCAATAGGAGTATTTTACCATTGATGGCAAGATGAATTAAAAAAATAGATAAAAATGCATCTAGTAAGGAACAAAACAAATAACCAATGGTTTCCTCGGTGATATGCAGCTTTTTACACTACAGGTGAGGTCCAAGACTTTCAAATTAAAATAATAGTTTGGGATTTCACTTTCTTTCAGTATCCCACTGTGAGGCAGCCCATGTCCAGCCTGGTTTCAACAAGTCTCAGCATCTTTCAGAAGTCTGTACACGTAAGACATTCCAGTTTGGCCATCAGTGCTGATGCTTTTGGTTGTTACTCAAGCAGATCAACCTGTGGAATTTCTACTTAGCAGGACGTTCTGACATTTCAGTGCCTCTTGCCCTCCCACGTTGGAAATAAAAATCAGTATTTCAAAATTATCTGCTAAATGCTGCTGAGGAGCTTCATTTTAACTAAGGCAAATGACAAGGTTGAAGGCTGTTTACCTTTATATAATCTTTCAATAAAAGCATAAATCAAATCAATCCCTTCCAGTTCCCGTCCCAATCCAATGAGCTTGATCAAATGACCCTTTCCAATACAGAAAAATGACAAAAAATATTGACCATCCTTACTTGTTACTTTAGTGCACATATGTGATGTGATGATGATACACCTACTTCTCTTCAGCCTTACAGATCTGATCCTCCACATGCCATGAATTCCAGCTTGCCCTGTCGGAAATGCCTGTGACTAACCTGCACACTGTAGCCAATTCAAGAAGGTGCCTGACTGTTTTCTCTCCTTGCCTATTTCCCTGCCACCCCCAACTTCTTACCAGAGAGTTGTACTTTTGTACTTTGGGGCCTCTTATTTTAATTTATGCAACAGCTTAAAACATTTTGTTAGGGCTGAGCGAGACCATCTGTGCAAGAAATAAAAGATGCCTAAGGGTAAAATAGGCAAGAGCAGTAATGCTGAATACGTGGAAGGCAATTGACTGCCTATGGATTTCGTATCTACTGCTGTGACCTTTCAAACGATGGAGTACAGTCAAGGGTAATTTCCATATAATGTCTGCTCCAGAAAGAAAAATTAATCCAGAACAGCATTAGTACTTTCCAGAAAACTGGACAGCCACGATCGCCTGTCACTACTCAATGCCTACATACAATTTAGCATGACATTTGCATAACATTATAAAAAAATCTCCTTCACTGTGTCCTACAAGAAGATCTGCCAGCATGTTTTCCTGAGGTGAGCAGGGACTCAAGTTGATTCCGAAACATAAACTTTTTGTCAAGGATGGCAGTGTTGCTCTTTAAAATGATGGATCACTTCCTACAACTCTTAAATTACCATTACAAAGACCTGACCTTGTGTGCATTAAGTATTCCCTAAAGATGTTGAGGAATATTTTACGAGTTGTTTCATTTTGCTGTCTTCTTTCTGATTACCTTTGGGTCTTATTAAGAAAGTATTTTTTATTATTTTTTTTTTAAATGGAGTGGTCCAGGACTAAGAGGGAATAAGAACCTAAATTGGGGTTGAAATATATTTAAGTTCAAAGATGAAAGTGTTTTATTTACAGAAAACAGTTTCAAGGAAAGCAGTGAGCACTTTCATCTAGGGAACCTCCTCTCTTCTTTGGAGCAATTATGTGCAAGTGAAGCACAGAGATGGAAAGTTTTGTCTCACTGTTGACCTTGTATTTCAGAAAAGAAAAATCAGCTTCAAGATGACAGGTGACAATGGGCCAAGTTCATCAGTGGTGTAGGCAGGTTTTCAGAGCTTGAGGCACAAGGGTACATGGGAACACCTTCAAGAAGGAACACTGCAGGCCAGGAAAAGGACGTACCTGGAATCACCATCAGAAACCTTCAGAAAAGGCACTGAAACTTCTCTTGCTTGCTATTTAACAGGGGTCAACTCTGCTTGCAGACAAAGGATACAACCTTGAGTAGTAAAAACTTAATCAAGTACCTTCATAGGTAATTTAATAATATACCATCTCAGAGAAGTTAGAATCCTTCTCCTGGACTTGTGCCACTCCCATTCCCAAGTAACCATGACAGTCAACAAAATTAAGAAATTCTTCTCTTTTTCCTTTAAATCTTTCCTATCCCCTGTAGAAGTGTCCAGAATTAGGAGACAGAAAGAACCCAAACTGAAGCCAGAATATATTCCTAGGGCCTGGACATCCTGCATTACAAAACGGCTTAGAATAGGAGAAACAGTCATCACCCCAAGTCAGAACTCAGCAGTCGATGCACGTGTAGTGGCACAAAGGGACAAGTGGTGATGCTGTCATGCAGCTTCTTCCCCTCATACAAACTTAAAATTTAATGATTTGCTACACGCAGAGGTGCAAACAGATTGCTAACTTAGCAGTTCACGTGGTGTTCTTATTACTTCTTGCATGACTCCTCCCTTCACAATACTCTGGTGACTTAAATGCTGTAGTTATTGAACGTGGATTGGACAAAAAAATAAAAGAAAAAGCAGTCAATTTTTTACCAACTGCATGGTTTTGTTCTACACAAGAACAGAAATCAAAAATAATCTGCAATAGTTAAGGCAACTCATGGTTTGTGGACTGGGCTGCTCAGAAGGCTGATAACCGTCTTAGTGGTGAGTGTTCTGTGTCTGTACAAGGTCAGCAGTAGTGACTCCTACTGACAGCTACTCTCCAAATTATCATTTCAGATTCTCTACAGGGCAACTATACACACGCCTGCAACTGCAAGCAGGAATTCCAACAGACATGCAGCTTGAGCAGCCAAAAGAACACAGAGGCTAAGAAAGCTTTAAGACAAGAAACAATCCCAAGCAGCCTCAAGACTGCAGGAAGATTGGTGAAACAGGATGGATGGCACTGCATAACCCATCACACCTGCCCTGAGGCATTTACCAAATGAAAAACCAATTCTCTTTGATAGCATCATCAGTACATTAGTTTTCAAAAACAACAACAACAACACCACCCAACCAAAAAACGTATAGGACATCATCACCACCAAAAATTCATCTGTGGAATATTCACATATGAATGGGTATGAGTAAAATCTTGAATCTGAAAAAGCATTATGCATCTATTTTCCTCTTTTACTGGTTACAGCTATCTCCCTAGCAACATATGTTTCAGTGAACTAGAGCTTTGCCATTAGAAACAGGTTCTTAATTAGGAGCTTATAATAATTTATAAACTGACAACTGTGGCACAAAACTAGCTGACCAAAATCTAACAATCAGAACAAATAAAAACCCCACCCAAAAAGCCATCCAAAAAGAGTGAAAAAACCCAAATCACCAGATTCTGATCCCAAATTTCTGCAGTGTGCACCTGCACGTTCTGCATCTCAGCTGGCCTGTGTGGGAAGCGAGCTCCAAATGACAGGAGATCTGTGCCCTGCCATTAAGGGTGGACTCAGTAATAAGGTCTAATGCCAGTGTTGTTTTGCCAGGAGCAGAAACAAACCTACCTGGGAGATGCTTGTTTGTTGCATGCAATGCTAAAATTATCTTGGCTGCTTCTAATGGGATAGAAAAGCTGGTGTCATCTGGGCAAGTGACTAAAATGAGGTGGTAGGAGGTCCAAGTGCAGGATGGGGTCTCCTTTAATGATTCGTTTACCAACGCAGGGAGCAAGAGCCTCAGTGCATGCCCTGTCGAGGAGCTATCCCAACTGAGCCAAAGCCAAAATTCTACACAGCTCTCTAAGCCTGATGGAGACACATAATGAAATACAATCCTGTCAAGCTTGGCCCCTGGGTAACATTTTCACTTCTACATTCCATTTTCAGTTTAGGTCGAGATTTTTAAGAAGACAGCAAGCAGCACTCCAGTCCCAGGTGACAAGATCTGCTCAGATTTAGTCTTTGAATGTTGCAAATTAAATTCCCTCATCAGGCCTCTAATCACTCTTACCAGATGGGGCTTGTGCTCAATTTTGGATCCACAGGAAATTTAATGGTTATTGTTTCTGTTTAAATAGGAGATTATTGCATTTTAATAAGTTCTCTTTGGGACTTGCAGCAACAATAGAGCACTATGAATTACTGTAGATAGCTGTTACTGCATGCTGGGGAAAAATCAAGTTACTAAGTGTGACAAGTTGCTTTTTCTTCCCTTCCAGCAATCGCTCGGAGTGTATTTACCACCAAATTAAGTATGTGCCGTGGGGATAATATTTTTATCCTGCCGAGGGGGGAAGGCGCTTGTCTGTGGATTTTCATTAAAATGACACATCTGTTCAGCAATTTCACAAAGTAATTCTGCTGAAAGTTTTATCAGCTAATTTTAATTATTCACTCCAGTGGGTTGAATACAGGATTCATCATGTTGAATTAATACATTTGACGGGAATTTCACAAAGAGGGGGGAGAAAAAGCAATCAACAAATTGAATTGTCATGCAATATGGATTAAATTGAGATTCTTTAATTAGGATAAGCCTGAGATTTGGTATTTTGAAGGTATTAGAAAGCTTAGCAATACAGTGGTAAAGATTAAGAAAATGCAATTAAATATTACACTTTGGACACAGGCAGCGTATCATGCGAGCAGAAGACAAGGGTCCTCTTTTTAGCAGTGCAGTTAGCAGTGTCAGCTTCAAAAATTTCTGAACGTCTGAGTTATTGGGGATGCCAACCAGGGACAACTTCTGTCTGACAAAGCTGAGCTACAATGAGGGGGTTTTGTAAAGGAGACTGTCCTTCCAATGATGGAACCGTACTGACCTTTTAAAAACCACTTCTAATGTAACTGCCCACAGACTATGACTCATCATATTACGCTAAATTTCAGTTTATATATAAACACACACATAGACTGGATCTGAAGTCATACAGACTGTGTTTGACAGGCAAATTAGAAACATGAGTGTACATTTACGAGCAGCAGAAATGAAGCCAGACCTCCAGACCAGTCTGATTGTGGGTGACAATCATCAGGCAGATTTTCCTAGATTAAACATCCCTGTTGCCATTTTGCAGGTTCCCCACTAAATGCCCTTGATGCAGTTTTGGTTATCTGTAAATCATAAAAAAATTTAAAATATTTTATTAGTGGAATCAGTGAAAGTACACAGAGAAATTTGTGTACTTACTAAAAGGTAAGAACTATGTACCACAGATGACTTTCTGTTCATCTGAATGTCAGTACTACTCCCTCCACCTCCAAAACCAGAAGACAGGATTACTGAGCTCAAACTGGTTTTACAGAAATCCAGAGGCCCTGACCCTCACTGGGAAACAGTTGTGAATGTGCTGATGATGAGTTGGCTGTAAGCAGCATGACAAATTGCATAACAAAGAAATATTTGGCAGCAGTAGTATGCTGCATTTATCTAACAATACATATTTTAATGCTGTTATGGCTGCTTTTTTCCATGGCTTATATTGCATCCTGAATACACACAGAAATGGTGTCTGATCTTAAAACTCACCAGTAACCATGTTCTCCAGTGACAATGTAATACCATCATGCCACAGTGCAACACTACGTTTGCTGTGAATGGGACTTGAAAATGTACATGAGAACTCCAAAACTATTGAATTTCAGCAGGCTGTGCCTATAATTTATCTCCAAAAGAACAGCAATTTCATCAACCTTTCAAATTCAATTAAATTCTTTTCCTTAAGAATAATGTTTCAATATACTATCACACTACAATTCAAATCCAGATGAACTTGTGCCCCTCCAGCCTTCAGAGCATGAGTCACGTTACCTACCTTTAGTCACTGAAAATTTCAATGTCCAGTCCAAACTGCTCATCTGAGCTTTCTCTACAGACAAATGAAAGAGCCAGACCTCATCAAAGGATAGCTCAGCTCACCTCCCATAGGGACACAGCTCGCCTCCCACAGGGACACAGCTTTGCCAGGGCAGGAGGGATGAGGGCTTTGGCTCTCCCCATAGCACTGTACCTGCTCCTTTCCTCAGACAGTCACTTTCCTGAAAGGCACTTTCTATCATCTTTGCCTACAGTAAATACTAAGAAAAGGATAAAATAATGAGGCAAGCAAGATCCAGGGAGCTGTTTGGAGACAGGCAGAATTGCAGACACACACTGGCATTGCCCTCTGCTGATTTTGAGGAGGAGGAGGAGAAGAAAAGGGAATCTTTTCCAACAGTGTGACCTACTCATCTTGAGGGAGGCCAACGGCAGCCCTAACTTTATGACATGAATTTCTAGAAGTGAGGTACAGCTTTGAGCTTCACAACCACCCACTTTCCACATGTTAATCTCTTATTTCATCCAGAAAAGACTAACTTTCCTTTAAGGTACCATGTTGACTGCAGGGATGAAGTTTTAATTCCTGTTAATCGATGTTTTCACACATTTCCTGTGTGATCCTGGGCAGGTTTGGGGATTTCTAAAAGCATTCATCGTTCTGCCATCTCCGCTTCTGATAATTAATGAAAATTTTACCATTCAGTGGACGAAGCATTAAGCCAGTTTTGAACTCTGGGTTTTATTGAATTCTTACTTTGTTATTTCTCTGAGATGTTGACAGAATCAATTTATGTCTGAAAACGTCTTTGAGACTCCTGAAGCATTATAAATCTGAATGACAAATTTTTATTGTGAGAGATTTTTAAATAGTCAGTACCTTAACAAGCTGTACAGTATATAGAACACTGAAGTCCATTCAAAAAGTCTAATTATTTCAGTAGAAATATTAAATAAATTATTAAGTAAATTATTACCGTGACAGCAAAAATTTGATTTTTTCATGCTTGAAATTATAGAAATCTGACATCTAAATTAACTTTTGTACTGATACGGATATCATACTGATACAGATCTCCAATTGCATTTCACACCCGGGTTTGTCAGTGAAAGCTTAATGTGCCTTAAATAGCTCTGCTATCCCAGCTAAAATGCAGCCTCACAACTCCGGATCCTTCACAAGGAAAGAGTAAGCTGCCAGAAATCCTTACTATACTTTTGTTAGCATCCCCATTAAAACAAACAGATATAATGCAGATGCAAATATGACTCACCTATCTCTCTGCAGGTAAAAAAGAAAGAATTACTTTATGAATGGGAAAGAAAATACAAAAAGCTGAAGATCTGGTCAAAACCTGCAAGTTTATCAGACTGCAATTCCACCCCCAAAGTTGGCTGCTGCCAAGTTCAAAGATTTGAAGGCCAGGCTTCAATTACACTGGACTGTTTACCCATTTCTTTCTCTCCCTGCCCTTCTGCTGCCCCTGTGCTTGGATGACATATTATCCTTATCAGCAGATTAAAAAACCTCTTTGCAGAAACACTTATCTATATGATACCAGTGATGACACTTAAGCTTCAACTTTCCTATTTAACACTCCATGTGCCTTTCTGATATAATCCTGGACAGAAGAAATTATGTGTTCAAGACTTTCAGGGTCAGAAGAACAGCCAAAACAGGTTGGGATAATGGTCCATCCAGCCTAACCTCCTGTCTCCAATCTGTTTCAGAGGAAAAGACAGAAATATCTCAAAGTCACAGGATAAACCTCCACCAAATAAACTTTCCTCCTGTCACACAAGATTTATAGCCTCACTTAAGTCTGGATTCTTGACAGCTTCCCTCCAAAAACTCTTTTTTATTGTTAATATTTACTGTAACTGCTGGAGATGCTCTTCCTGTTGATACGAATCAACACCAAATCCTGTTCCAGCCTGACCCAAGGAATAAATTCTTTCCTGAGCTTAAAAAAAGAACTAACAAAACCCCCTTGCTTGCTGCTAATTTTGCAACTTCTCATTTTTTTGAACTTCTCCTTGCTCTTGAATTATGACCCACTGTAGCCAACAACCACACATCTAAGGTGAACATTTCTGAAATGCAGAGAAGAGCTCCTGAATGCCACCCAAGGAGCAGCGTGGCCCATGTCACTGGCTGGCAGTTTCACTGAAGTGCCTTAAGAAAGCCAGACAGTGGGAAGGCAAAACCCAACTCCTTCCATGTCCCCATCAGATACTGAATAATCTTTAACACACTTCCTATTGTGAGATATTTAATAGATGTCATGAATATTCTGTTCTGTCATGGTTGAGTACTCATTAACATGTTAAAATTAATACAGTAGATCTGATTCCATTCTAAAAAAGGATTGAATTTATGCCTAATGTTTCTGGCTTCATAGCCAGCCAACTGTAAGAACAAGACAGATGTTAAGATAACTGCTCCTTTGTATTGTCTTGTTCCTGAGTGGTAGCATCAAACTACTTAATCTAAGGCACAGTTAACAAAAAGTAAAAAAACACCCAAAATATCAAAACAAAACAAAAAAACAACAAAAACCCCAACAAAATGAAATGGAAACCCAAAGGACCGAGATGGCTTTCGCAAGGTGTGCTGCTATTGTGTAATCTAGGAATACCAATATTTGATAATTGCATTAGCACTCTGTGTGACCCCGTCAGGAAGGTAACAGTACTATATAATTATATTGGCTCATTAGAATTTCCTGTAGGAATATACTACTGTAACTTAAGTTGGAAAAGCAAGCAGGAAAATGTCATCACGACTGTACAACTTCTGACCAGACCCTTAGGGGCCAATTACAGGACAACGGCCAACTTCCACACTTCAGCTTGATGAGATGCAGCTCTTTTCCAAGATTAGGGACGTTTTAGGAAGTGAAATATCTACGGGCTGATGCACCACAGAGGTAAAAGACTCTCTGGGGGAATGGAAATAGTTTGTAGCTTGAGGGGAAAAAATGCTCTGTAGAGCCCTGTGGTCTCGCAGCACCGTAGGAAGCCGAAGCGTAAGAGGATGTTGATGAAAAAGCTAGGGAGACAAATGACAAAAGCAATCTGCCTGTCTTTGTTTTCTAAGTAATGGCTTGTTCGGAATAAAAAATACCTTGCTTCAAAGAGGGATGCCTGATCACAGAGTAGCCTTCCTGCTCCTAGCATCCAGAGGAAGAAAAGTGAAGATGTTAAGCCCAGCCTAGTGCTGCAGGGGTAGTCTTAGCTGATGTACATGCTGATGTAACTTGGGGCCTGGTCTCAAGATGGAAAAAACCGCACCAGATTCCTAGGAAAAATGAAGTGCCAGCCACCTATCACCCAGAGCTCGGTGAAGCTCTTTATCTGGTACCTGTAACTTGTATCTTTCATTCTGAACTTATCTTCCCATAATATGCATGCATCACATTTGATTAAGAATTAGAATAAAGAAAGTGTGTAGCAAACACTTATGTATTTATTTTGCATTTTTTCCAACTACTTCACTTGTTGAAAAGAGCAATTACTGGTGACTTCTGGACGTGGGTCTCTGTTATTAGACTCAACTCAATAAACCTCCACTTCAGAAAAATAACTGTAAAATCCCTCCCTGTATTTTGTTTCTTTCTTAATATACCAGTTTCATTTTCATGTCTCTTTTACAATCAGCAAAACAGGCATGAAAGATGACAGTCATACTGTGTCACATTGAAGTGTATAAAATATCTGATGATGATACCTGACGAAAGTCAAAATAGCTTTATATTAAGTATTTAGTGAGGAATTCATTTTTCCAGTTAATTTTTACCAGTTTAATTTTTCCAGTTCAAAACACCGCTGCAGGAATGAACAGAAAAGCAAACTCCTGAAATTGTGAAACACTCTTACTTTTCTTTCACTGAACAGAAAAAGGTCCCTTTTAAGCATGTTTCAAAAAAAATAAATTAAAAATAACCCAGACAGAGACATTCACAGCCAACTTTCATTGCCGGGAGTGTTTTTACGGCCAACTTATAAACTCCTCAAAACAGGTTTTCCAAAGTAATGAAAATACAGCCAGGACCTTAACACTAGCAGACATGGCTAAAGTACTGAGCACATGGAGTTTACATTCAAGCCATCCAAACTGCAGCTTACCCAACTCACTTCAAATGGGCCCTGGCTTCCTCTGCAGATGGTGCATATATGCAGCAGTCAAATACGGGTGACATATTAAGATCACGACAAAGCAATGATGACAAACTTCCAGACAGTAAAGATGAGGCCGTAAACATTATTGCCAGAACATGTACAGAGAAAATGAGCAAAAAAAAAAAAAGCCAACCCAGACACTAACAAAAAAACCCCCAAGAGCAGCAATAGTCATAAGATTTTAAGTATCTGTCTCAAAATGAAAAATAAGACTTTCCTCCAGGCAGCCTCTCAGATAGCGAGTACCAGCACAGCCAGAGCACAGCCCAAAGTGTGCTCTTACCCCACTTTCAGTCTCTTGGGTCTTTGAATTCTGGGTGATCTCTCCCATATCATCTAAGTGATGACATCATAACAGTGAGTTGAACTCTTTTTTATTTCTTTCATGCTAGACAAAGAATTTCTAGGTTTATTTTTAAAACAAATGCTTAAAATTTAATACATTTTTTCTTGTGGTTTCTGGCAATATATATTTATCATTCCTGGGCATCCACAGTACTGTTTTCTCATAATGTTAATATGTTACCCATACTCAACACCTACTTTTATCGACAGTAGAGCTGGTAAGTAAAAGCAATTACACACCATTCCAAAGCCCTTGGGAAGCTGCAGTTTACAGCAGTCTAAATACAATGTTCGTATACCAGACTTGTCTGTTAGTATCGCAACAGTTCAGCTTCTGGCAACAGCAACTATATGGAAAGTCCATTTTCCACTGAAAATATTCAGTGCTTTCCATTTTAATTGCTCTATTTTACTACACTTCCTGTATTTTTCAGCCTCAGTTCTGTTTTCTTTTCCCACAAGGCAAGCACAGCTCTACAGAGTGACTTTTTCCACAGACTTCTTCACACAACTTCCTTCAGCTTCCATGGAGATGGTGAAAGCCCCGATCCTATTCCATGGAAGACAACGGCAATCTTACAATCAAATACAATTCTGCAAGCAAGGGTTTGGGACACTTGGGCAGCATTTTCATCCTGCACAGGGTGTGACCAAGAAACGAGCTCCTAACAGTGTTGAGCAGCACAAACACAGCCAGCCCACACTCTGAACAGATGACACAGAGGTCTGCTGCAGCAGTTCTCTTCTTAATAACTTGAAGACTCTTCAGTTATTCAGAAATAAATATGCACACATATAAGTAAATACAGAAACAAAACCAGACACACTTAAGAGTATAGGTAACCTGTGGCTATGCCCATGTAATATTCTAAAAAAAGAGATTTGGTTTGGACATGTCATTTTATATACTGAATCTAGGCAGGACTGTTTAGAGCTGTGCTGCTACTCCTGCCGATTCCATGTAAATCATCTAAGTCATTACTTTGTTAGGGAAACCCATGGGAAAACTTGGTGATTCTTCAGTTGTCACAAAAAATAATCAGCAATAAGGAACGCAGAGCCGACAAGTGTTACTGGAGGACAAGGAGAGCCTTCCTTCTCATCCATAAATGACACCCCAAGACAATTCAGCTGTACACCAGGGCCGGGCTGGAAGAGGTGGCTTTCCCATGGCTCCCTAATCTGATGCAGCTGGGAAAGATGCTCCCTGTTCCCATTTAGGCCCTCACACCTTAAGCACAAAGCTCCTTCCCTGCTGCCACCCCAGCTCACACAGCTGCCTGCCCACAGATCCCACGTGGGGCTGAACCAAGCTCTCAGCATAGATGATGATGGACAATCCAGTTCTGAAAGTCCCACTTCCTCCTGCACCAAGGATTTCCTTTACCTGCACCAAGGATTTCCTTTACCAAATGGAGTTGTCTCCAAGGCCATTACTTCCCAGTGCTAACTCAGCCTGACTGCTGCCAGAGGAGACAGAGCTCATCTAGGAGACAATTAAGAGAGATGTTTTATTTGGTGCTGGTGCTTCCCCAGTGACTCTACAAGAAGCCACCTCGATCAGAGTCAGCTGCATGATCCCCAGTGCACTTTGCTTTTCTGTCTTACACAAGGAAGGTACCAGGATAAATAGTCCAAGGGATTCTGTACCACAGGGGTAAGGCACAGCCTTACTCTAACAGAGGACTCAAGGAAACCTAAAGCAGCTGCTGGTGGGAAGTCATGACACTCAACCAAACCCATCTGCTGCCATCTCACTCTCCTACAGGGGCCTGCATATAGGAATGCATCACCCTTTACTCCACACACATCAAGTTTAGTCTTTTTACTATTTAGCATTTGTATCCATAAACCAGTCAAGGGATTTGTATATAAGGGAGGAGAAGCTGGAAACAAAGACTCTATTTACAACAAATATACCCCAATTAGTAAATAAAAAGGAAATGGAATGTATGGCCAGAACCAATTCATAGATTTTCACTTAAGGCAGGCAGGTTTTCCTGGTTCCTGCACATTAAAGTCATTCATAGCCTCTGTGCTCAACTGGCACAGAGCTCTGCTGTCAAACTCCCTCCATGCAACGTACATAAACCTCCCCAAAATCCCCAGATAGTGAGAAAAGATAAACCCACACAAATAACTGAGTGGCAGCATTGATACAAGAAAGTACCTGCTGTTCAGTAGAAGGTCTCATAGAGTAAGTGGGAAATAAATATTTTGGCAATTTAAAAACTATTTTGGGGACCCATAATGGGTGACTGTTAAAATGATTACTTAAAAGGTACTCAAAAGCTGCTCATTCTGTTTAAGGACTGCAATAAAAGTTTCACTTTGGAATAAACATTCCATCAATAACTCACTTCAAGTCTCTTTTTCTGGCAAACACCACGTCTTTCTCCATGTACTAAAAAAACTACAGGGCTCCCTCAAATTTTCACTGCAAATAGAACAGGGAAAGCTAATTCTACCTGTGACTTCTGCCTCTAGTAGGAAGCCAGTCTCTTGATTATACAAATGCAAACATCTAAAAAGTAATGAATAAAGTTAGTGTACACACTCCATTTCTGTTTACTGAAATAATACTTCCACTGGTTTTTTAACATAAAGTCAATTTACACTGAAAAACTATACACTAAATATTAAGAAAAAATCATCAAACCCTATCTTATTTTGAACAACATGAAACAAAAAGTTGCTATCCAAAATAAAGAGGTATTTTGCTTCAGTAATTCTAAGCTGATCAATCCATGGAGGGCCACATGTACACACAGAAACACATTCAGCATCCCATCAGTATTCCTAACACAGACAGACAGGCAGATGTCAGGTTTTCAGAAGGAATGCCAAATGTCTATCAATAAGATATTACCATGGCCAGAAATAACTGAGTTATGATGACTGGGTGGTTACTTTGGAAGACAGTCCAAATGGGGGAAATATTTACTCCTTGAGCTGAGAATACTAAAATCCATCTCACGTCACTTAAAAATAGGAGATACAATGTAACTGATATGCTGATCCCAGAAACCACCCTGGGAAGACGCTGCTATTTCTGTAAATACAAGATAGTGTGCAGCAACAGAGTTTCACTGAACTCAGGGAATCTACACTCGTTTATGACAGAAGAACATCTGGTCTTTTATATGTGGGGAAAGGTAGGATAAATACTACTCCCCCATTCCAACAAATTCCTGTTAACTCCACCAACTTAAATAGATTTACACCAGAATATATTTCTTTCTTAGACTCTCGAGCTGAAAAACTTGCAGACATTAAAAAAAAATACTTGGCAAGATTAAAAGCAACCAATCACTGGCACTTCAACACTGGAGTTTCTGAAAATTCAGGCTACGTGGAGAAATTTCAGATGCACATTAGTGATCTAAAAGCCAGCTTCTATTTCTGCAAGTCATTCCAGGCACTGAGGAGCCTGACCTTTGCTGTCTTCCAATAAAACTTAGGACTGCAGGAGATTAGCCACCTTTTGGAAAAGCCTTAGGCTCCTACGTTCTTGCTTTCACCCATCTGAGCCACAGCTGAATTGCGAACGTTAAAGACAAAATTCTGTCTTCTACTGCTTTTCTTCAGCTGCAAACAAACAGCACACTGTGTTACGCTGTGTCAGGGCTGGCTCACCTGGAAACTGAGTAAAGAGGTCTTAAAATTCCCTGGTCCTGAAGGGAACTGCCTGATTTGAT
This sequence comes from Aegotheles bennettii, assembly GCA_013398125.1. NCBI lineage: Eukaryota > Metazoa > Chordata > Aves > Caprimulgiformes > Aegothelidae > Aegotheles > Aegotheles bennettii. The sequence continues at coordinate 105,330 of VZRW01010357.1, forward strand.
GAATGAGTGCTACTGAGTAACTTTAAATCCCTTCAGCAATGACAACCAAAATCTTGAGCCCTTCTGGCAGGACAGGGGCTGTGGTCAAGTGTCTCCTATTATCTCTTTCCTCCACACCTAATCTAACTCATCTGTTCTTTTCTTTCTCTGAAAAACACAATCCACATTGTTAGGTTTTGTGTGTAAGTACACATGGTTTACATAACATTTTGTGCCATCTAATTAGTTTTCTAGCAATTAAAAATAAAACCATGGCAGAGTTCCACTTGCCAGTTTCACCTTGTCACAAACGTGCTTGATGTTCACTGTGTCTTACATAAAATGTATCACTAGCAGGGGGAGATCTCTCCCATCCATTTTTTTTTCCCACCATTTGGTATAATTATTCCTGACAATTTGCCCATCACACTGTAAGAGTCTTTCCAGAAGGAGAAAAATACTACTTTGTGTTCTTGTGATCACAAGCCTAATTGAGCGGAAAACAAATCTGTTAAAAAGAAAGGGGGGAAAAAAAGAGTGGGGAAAAAAAGTAAAAAAAAGAAGAGATTGAAAAAAGCCAGGCTAATGTTTCACTCAGTTAAAAATAACGTAATATGATGAGCAAAATAACAAGGAAATGTGCTACCAACCACTCCTGGAAGTCTTAGTAGATTTTCTTCCCCTGCTTTCCAGAGAAGTCTCTGCAGCAGATGCTGTTTCCATATAACTGATGATGACATTCAGGTCTGTTTCACTGTGACGTGCAGCTCTTTTTCATGGTTTTTAATTACGCCTATCATTAGAACTTTCAAGCTGGGGTACAGCAATTGCTGGGTCGCAGTGGTGCATCGCTGCTAGCGCCAACGCTGACTGGTGTGAAGGCCACTTTGCCTTTAATCTGTGGCAGCAGCAAAGTAGATGCCACGTGTGTAATTTAAACTGACAGGAAACATTAGCATTACCGTACACTTTGTCAATTAAATGATGGTTTAATCAGTACAAATCTGAATGGTCAAATAATGTTATAATTAAAAGGAAATAATGGAAAGTGGTTTGGTGATTAATTAACAGAACAGCAAGTACCAGCCGCACATCTTGTATGTGATATTACTTCTCTCCTGTTCTGCACTGGCTGGGGTGGGGGCGGTGGAAGGCACCCTGACCTCGCAGCCTGAGAAAATCCATTTCTGAGCTGCAGATCCAGCAGTAATGGCAATTTTCACAAGCTCAAATAAATGAGGGGGAGCTTTACCTTTTTACCTTCCCTGCAGTGCTCTTCAAAGCACTGCCATATATGATCACTAGTTTCTCTCGACTTCTTTTTTTTCCCCCTGCCTTTACAAATAGGAGACTGGATACCTCGTAAACCCTGGACACCTTGACATATATTCTGGAGCACCAGAAAATAATGCACTGTCTTTATCTCCCACTGGCTGATGTTTTGATCATTACAGCAGCTCTGTCCCTTCCTCACCGCATCGGCATGCCAGAAGACACAGCACAGTGTATTGGCAGTCCATAGGACGTATTGTAACACACAGGATCTAATCCAGAAGGGTATTGATCACCAAAGCAGTGCAGCACTAACGAGGAAGCACTCACCCTGCATGCTTAACATGCATTAGTGTGTAGTGAATAAATTATGAAAAGGTAAGCTCACAATGTCAGGAGGACTTTTATGATTCAAGAGAAAAAATAACCCAGTTTTCCAGCAGTGGGTTCTAGTCCCTGCATAGCAGGGCTTGACTTCCAAACATTCTCAATGTTCACACCTCTAAAGAAACTTCAAAGTGTCAGGGGTGTTTTAGGAAAGGCCCCAAATGAAGATATGTAAAATTTGAAACTTTTTTCTTTTAGATTATATAAACTTTAAAAGTCTGTGCTTAATTTGAAATGGGCATGGTCAGACCCTAGAGCTGAACCTACTGCTGAAGTTCAGTCAGCTGGACTGTCCCCGGGATGCCAGCTCCGACTCCACTGTCTGGCCTCCAGCAGACAAAGGCTGGTATCACAAATGTCACCCTTTCACTTTGGGTCATCAATCCACCTCCTAACGGTCAAAAAAATACCAGGAGATGGATGTGTAAAAACAACTAATGGACCAGCACGAGAATCAGGTCAAACCTCACTGAGAATGAGGAGAGCTGCCACAGTGCCAGCGTAGCACAGTACACCGAGCTCAGGTCCCAAGGCAGGGTTAGTGAACAACAGAGAGCTGAAGACTTCATTGGAATTTGTCATGTTTTGCCTTATTACGGCGTATCGTACAACAAACCAGCAACATGCACATTCCATCACGGGTAAAATGAGGGTGGGATGTTATATTTAATATTTATACGCATGGCATACTGGCAAAATTACTGGCATCTGTATGTGTGTGAATGAGTGTTTTGAGGAACATGTGTTGTGTGCAATGCTGTTTATTATCAGCAAATGAAGCCAAAAGCTAAGTTGAAAATGAATGCTAAATTAAAAATTATATAAAATGGAGTGAAATGATTTAATTAGCAGATTATAAGTGACATGCTTTACTATTAGGACTAGCTTGGGAGGGATTGAGGAAAGGGAGGAGGGGAAAAAAAACCCCAACCTTGAGTAGACACAGAAGGGTGGAAAAACATTTCTTTTTCCTCTATCCGCGAAGTTACAAACACAGTAACATATTGTCCTGGTGTTTATAATCACAGACTCTGCTGCCGTCACAGTACTTGCTTAATGAGGCAGCCAGATAGAAATAATGAGACTTTGAAACAAATTGTTCTCACTTCTAAAAGGAGAAAGAGAAAAGATGCGTGGTACTCTAATACGGCGCAATAGGAGTGTTTGGTAACATCTCTATACTTAACTTCTCGTACTGTATCCAAAGGAATTTTTGAGTTGAGAAATGTGTTACAGCCTCTAACAAAAGTAAGAAGAAATCTCAGAACTATATTTATCCTCAGGTTTTGCCACTAACTTGTTGCTCGACTTCATTAAAGAAGCATTGCTTGTTAAATTAATTAACATACGTGAAACGCTTTGAACATTTCTGCTTGGTCTCTACCTTTAAAACAGAATATTTCACTCCTATAATGATCTTCTATTAAAACTGTCAATATTCTCTGCCAGCAGAAATTGATTTAGCTTCTCTGTGCTTACAGGAGCACGGCTGGAAAGTAACCTGCCACCCCACCTGCTAAATGGCACATAGGGGTACATCGGGAGGTGGGAAATCCAGCCCTCGAGCCTCCACAGGGCAGCGATACGTTCACACGATTCCCTGGCACCACAGGCAGTGAAATAAGGTAGATTTGCAGCTTCTTTTCCCATCATTTCCCTGGACACTCCATCTTGTCCCAGCACTCCTCCTCCGCACAGACTCTTTAAACAGCATATGGAGCTCACAGCCCGGCTTGCTGTGTCCCCAGCGCGCGTATCCCCTGGGCTGCCTGTCAAACTCCTACTCCCCTGCTCCCAGAGAGCAGGATTGTCTGAGTCTGCTGCACCCTGAGAATGCTCAATGCTCAATACAGCCCTAAAAAACATATTACCACACACAAGCCCCTCCTTGATAAAATAATCCTGCTTAAATTCAGAACCCAGAAAAACACGACAACCTTAGTAAGCCTTTAAACTAAACGCCTTTAACTTATTTTCATCTGAAAAAGAGCATAAACGTGAATGATTTGGTATATATGGGCACTGATACTTCTATTTATTCTGGTAAAAAAACCACCAGCAACTGCCCTAGGGTGATCAGCATTGCTATGCTCCTGCTGTATCCAGCGATTTCAGGCTGTGATCCTGCAGAGCAGACCTTGCTCAGCCTGACACAAAGGCGAAACATTCAAGCACAGGAACAGCCCTACCTGGAGCAAACACGCCAACGAGATGCAGGCACAAGGTGCAGAACCACAGCTGGGTAGAAGCAAGAGCCTAAGTGGGATACATCAGGTGCAAGGATTCACTACCCCCCAAATGACAGAGCTGAGATGCTGAAGCCCCACGCTGGCCCAGCAGCAGGGAAGCAGAGCGAAGGCTGCCAGAGGGAAGCACACCCAGGCTGAGCTTGTTCAAACAGCTGAGCAGATGCTGGCTGTTGAGTCAGCCATACGGCTGCCTTTGCCATCTAACATACTGCACCCAAGTGCTGAACAGCAACTGCAGAAAACAACAGAAGGGAAATAATAAAGACTATAGATTATGTGTGGATAAAAAAAGCAAACCCCAACAAGTTCTCCAATTGAGCACGCTTGCACCTTTTAGCTACTTCTTGGTGGTTTTTATGCAGGAACAGGTGTTGCATTACATGAGTGCTGTCTCTTCCTCTAAAAGTCAGAAAGGCCACACATTTGGAAGGCTGTATACAAGACAATAAGCCATATTACTTTCTAGGTATTTATTGCTCACTGAGAAGCCTCTGATCAATTTGCTCTCCATACAAAAATCTGCTAATCTGAAAAAAATAAAATAGAAAAAACAAGAGGGAGAGTGAACTTAATAGAAATCACTTTACAAGTGTTTGTTTATAGAAAAAAATGAAGGTTGCAATGGCGGAGGTGGAGGGGGGTAGGAGGATTTTCTTTTGTACTCTCCCATGTCCTCCTAAAATGCTCTGTGCATTGCCTGGGAGTAAATCAATACTAAGCACAGTCCAGGCGAGACTGCCATCTTACATGAAGCACTGACTGTAAAATAGACACAAAAGACACATGATACTCTCTAAGGTCCCCAGCAGCTATAATATCCATCCTTGGCAGCTCGCTTGACATTTCCTTGCCCTGCTTCCCAGTCCTCTCTCTTCCTCCCTCCTCCCTCCCCCTCTCCTTCTCCCTCTCTCTCGCTAACAGCTATGCTCTGCCTCTCAGGGGCTCGCCGACCGGGTGAACAGATAACAAACCTGTCAAGAAGGGTTTAGCTGGGGAATAAATCCTGCATTCGCCAGGAAATGATGTGTACAATGGGAAAATACAAGGGATGACATGAGCCTTCCCTTCTGAGAGAGTGGCCAAGAGATGCTTAAAATGTTACAGCATGTGCTAAATGGACACTGGGATGGCTGATTAGATCCTATCTCGGACATTTCAAGTGGCTCCTTTCCTCCCCACTTTTCACTGCTACTGAAGACACACAAAGAAAGCAGACAGGGCCCATCCCTACTTCTGCTGCTTAAAAAATAGATAATTTCAGAGGCTTGACCATGAGGAAGGTGGGGATGGCGTGTGCTAAGCTTAAGGTCAAGGCTAAAATCTTTTTGAGTGGCAGGAAAGGTCACACAAAATCCACTGGGTAGTTACAATTTCCATTTATAAAATGAAAATATAAAAGCAAGAACCTTCTCTTGGCAACTTAATACGTGTCTCTGCTTATTACTGTTTTCAAAGGGCCTTTTGAACAAATCTGATTTGCACTGCTGCAATAAAGATTCATTATCCTTTCACACAGCAGACTTTGCATTTTGGCTCAGGATCTAATTATGAAAAACAGGAATCATCCCATAAACAAACGCTAATCATAGTAGGAAAGTACTTTCATTTGAGTAACAAGGTAGCTTGGAAAAGTTTGCTTGGAAGACTGCTGTATCAGCAAGAAAAGCTACTGGGGAGGGGACAGGGGAAGGAAGAACTGATTCAATACTTTTCAGAGCCAGCACGTACAAGCTGAGGTTTCAGGGAGCTGGTTTCTGTTGGAAACAGAAAAAGGGCAATTCCATATGTCAGTAACTCTCCTCACTAGCATCACCTCGTGATGAAGGACCTCATCCCTAAATGCTTCTCCAGATTCTGACACTGACTGGCTCAAATCAAACCCCTGGATTAAGCTCAAGCTCAAATCTTGCAAAACTTTGGGAGTCAAATGGAATAATTGCTTTTGTTTTTTGAGTACAACAAAACATATTGTCGCTGGGTTTGCATGTCTGAAGACTGCCTTCTCTCTCCATCCAAACACAAACACCATGGCTCCAACGTGGATTTTCTAAAGCAATGTCATCCACCATGCTGATATTTTAGAGAGCTGAGGAATCTTTCAAAACGAAACTGTTGCCAATGCATTGTCTACCCTCTAAATCCAAAATGCTATTTTTTTTGCTCTTTAAAGTAGTGTGAAATGTGACTCCAACTGATGGTTATTACAGAAAAGCATGCCCATTAAGTGAACATTGAACAATATGGGGTAGATACTCTGGTGAGTCAAGCTGTGAATAAAGCAACGGTAATTTGCACTGAGAATGCTATCCACACAGAAAATCTAAAATAGTTTGATGATCACTGAGAAGTCATGGAACGGTTCCTTGAAGTTTGCTTTCTTTAACAGGCAGGAAAACATGGATTTTTGGTAACTTTGAAAAAATTGGTATTTAAATACACACGATGAAGTTAAACCCAGTATGCAGTAAGCAAGCAGCCAAATATGACTGCTTGTATTATCTCTCAGTTGATTAAAGAGGCACTAATTTATTTAGAGCAATGATAGCAAGTGTCTTCCAAGAGCAGCTATAGCCAAGTGTCCACTTGTCAGCGATCAACACAATCAAAACGTATACGAGAATGACAACTTCTTGCTACAATAAAGGTGAGGATGTTCAACAACTCTGTTTATGTACATAACACAATGCAACAAACCTTGTTTGCAACATCTTGAAGGAACAAATCCTTCACTAATGGTATTTTAATGAGGAAACGCATGCACTAATTACTGTTGTCTTCCAGCTGGCCTAAAAAAGTCCTGCACCCAGGAAATGCAATCTTCAGTGGTGTTTTTCTGAAGTTTTGGGGGGTTTTTTTGGTTTTTGTTTGGGTTTGTTGTTATCCTGCTTGGTGGAGCAGACGGGACTAAACAGGAATGCCACATAAATGGCTCCATCTAAGAGGAAAAAGGAAGGTTGCTGCTAAGTAAGATCATATCGTCCTGTTTTCTCCTGTGTTTTCTTAATTTGCAACTGATATTTTAAGGAAGAGACACATAAAGTACTTAGCTACTATTAGAGGAATTGGGCAATATAATCTGATCCTGTTTATGCACCAATGGTAACAAGTGATGCACTGGTTTGCCACAGACAGCATTTTATTACTGCAGGGCCACAGATGCTGGGAGTTGCAGTGACCTTACTCCCAGAGGTTCACATCTTATTTTGTACTGCTAAGTGTTGCTTTTTTTCCATTTCTGGAGGGGAAGAAGGTCACTTCTCACTATTACTGTTCCATTAACTTGCACTACAGCATACACATTCTTAATCCAACAGCATCTTACATTATGCCTTTTAACTCAATAATGCATTATTTTCTCGAGTCTTGCCTACACTGACCAAATTAATACCTGAGGTTCTGCAGCGATCAAAAGCAGAGAAAATGTTTAGTAAGAGTACTGAAAGGCTTAGATATTGTTACACCAAATCTACTTTTCACCTTTGCAGTTGTTAACACTGTGAGTGATGGGCTCCCACACGTCTATAGATCTGCAAGCACTGGAGATTGATTCTCATTCACACTCAGCATCACTGGGAACCAGACCCAACTTGTAGTTTTTTATGGCTTACACTTACTGGATAATGCTGATGCCTCACAACATTTCTTCACACATATTAGACAAGACAAACCCTGCACTTCAACAATGTTGCATTTTATAAGTATCACTGGTCAAGGTCTGATTTGGAGACGATGGGAATACATGGTATCCTTCCCACACACACTGGTGGGAGTGCCAGGGCTCAGTTTGGTGCAACTTTTACCGTATTAAACAATGACTTTCCCCACCTGAAAGAAATGACACAGCCATTACTTGTGATTCATGTATACACTGGAGCCCTTCAGTAACATCAGCAACTTAATTTTATCTAGCAATTAATCTGGGTGCAAAAAGATGATCTAGTTCAACTTGTTCTGCCATTCCTAAATTATCTTCTTTAGTAAACAAATAAATAAATAAATAAGAAATATTCCAAGTATCTGATTCTAGACATATCAATGCATGAACATGCAGCCCTGCAGATTCAGCCTTTTCTGATTGAATATGGAATCATTTTTATTCAGTGAATGAAATAGGCAAAGTCCAGGATGCCAAGCAAATAATATACTACAAGCTGGTGTTATGATGACATGCTCCGAATACTCCTCTGCCAAAATGAAATTTAATTATAGCCATTGTTTGTATTATTCAACTGACTATTGACAGCAAATCCATCTAGCCTGATGTTTCCTCTTTGTATTCATTGCAGCCTTTAGACTGGAAGGAAAAAAAAAGGGGGAAGAAAAAGGAAACGTTTTCCCCCCTCACTCCTTCCCTGGTATCAGGCTACACAAGGCCACTGAAGCCCAGTTGATTTCCCAAGTCCAATTATTTTGCAGTACACAATCCTCTAGAATAGCACTCCTCACCTGGGGACTCCGTCTGCCTAAACACACTGCACTTAATGGAGTCCCTGAAGTTGTCTCCATTTCATTGCTTCTAACTAATAGGCTGTGATATTTTTTTCCCCAAACAGACCACAGCTCTTCCCACTCCCCTTGCCCATCCTCCACATAAAATCAAAGTGGCTAACGAGGCATTAGGAGACTGCCTTCCCATCTCCCATTGCCGTATCTTCACTACCACCTACTGACTGCAGGTCTTAAAGCCACAAGCACCTCATCTGCAGCATCTCTAAGGTCTCCTCCCAGCTTCACACTTCTCCTATCTTAAAAATAAGATAGAGGGAAAGAGAAAACACAGTCTTGTAGCTAGTGCATACTGGCAAGAATGCTATTTGACCCCTTCAGGTACAAGGCTTAATAAAAAATGTTCCCTGTTAAGACCTTAATGATTTTAATATGATCTGCCCTATTTTTATTTCTCTTTCACTTTCAAGCCATTGTTTGTATTCACATGCAACAGGCCACACCTCCAGCAACAGAAAGAAAACTGCAACTTCTGAAGAGAATCATGTGATTTGTTCATCAAAACATCATCTCCTGCCTCTCTTTTCTTCTAAATCCCATTACTTTTGTTTTTCTTTCCCATCTCACTTTCGGTGACTCTCTCAGCCAGCTCAAGTCCAGTTACATGGTGCCTGATGTCAACACAGCATCTTGGAAGAAACACGTGCCTCGAGATACTGAAATTGCCTATGTTTGCAAGTGTTGGGGTTCAAAACCTATGAGGATTTTGAGGGTAAGATGGAGGGGAATATTACTGTAATATTTAAAAGGTCCTGCACAGCTGCTAGGGACAAAGTACTGCTCACTGAGACCAGGCAGAGCTGCCTTTTTCATTTGTCCCTGGAAGGCAAGGACTACCTTGTTCTGAGGCAGGACACAGCAGAAGGTCTTTTACACAGGCATTCAGAGGCAGCAAAACATAATCTTTTGGTTTCGTTCTCTCGCAAGGAAACTTCCCTGAAGCTACGTAGAATGTAAAACGGTTTGGTGAGGGACAAGATCTTCAGATGGCTTCACAGGGAAGGACCGACCCTTTGCAAGCCTAAAGTCTGGGGACAGCTCTGCAGCAGGGACCCTGGGGGACACGTGCTGATCAGACATGGGCCCCGGAGAAGTTAACTGCAGCCTGGCCTGTATGAACAGCAGTGCAGCCAGGAGGCAGAGGGAAGCAATGATCTTTAAGCCCTGAGAAACCTAGTCTGATCTCCCAGCCAGCCTTGCCTGAGCAGGAGGTTGGACTACAAACTGCCCGAGGTCCCTTCAACCTGAATCATTTTATGATTCTACAATTCATTAAAGCAGACTAGAACTGCATTGGTCATATTTAAAAACAACAGCTAACTGCATTTCAAGGCTGACTTCAAGTAGGTGGGAGGGATGTACGGGCACAAAAGGCTAAAGTGGCACAGACAGGCCTGTTACGAAGGGCTTTGGCTTTGCAAAAATCAGCTCCCGTGTATGAATCCCTCTGAAAACTGGTGATCTGAAGGGAAATGAAAGGTGAAAGTCTGATCCTTCAGTTTTCAGGGTCCCTGTGCTAGCAGGACGTGTTGAGGTAGTGCCCTGCTACCACTGAAAGCAAGGACAGAAACTCCAGTGACCCCGAGGATCTCACTCATCATCTGCTGCTGCCTGACAGCTGTCCCCATGCTCTGCTACACTGAAACAGCAGAGGACAAGAGCCAACATTTTAAAAGAAAGTATAGAATATTTTTATGGTCATGCTTTAACTACAGAGATTTAAGGTATTTTTTGTTCATTATACTACATAGTTATTTTTAAAAGCATAAGCATATGGAAGTAAAAATCACACTTTCGTGTGACAAATAGAAAACCCATCCTGGGTCACTGCTCATCTGATTATCCAATAAAATTTCTAACTTGATTATCTGCTGGGAAGAGAAAGAGAAACACATTTCCCATTTCCTATTTAAAATACTCGAAATGATCAGGATTGTATCTTGTGAGAGCTGTCTACTGCAATACAATATTTGAGCAAATAAACAAGGCTCTGGAATTGTAAGAACTCAAATTGAAACACTAAAGAAAACTAAACCATTATTTCAATCATTCAACCTAGAACATCTATTTCCTATGTTTTACTCCACAGTGAAAGACAAAATTCAGCTGAGAGGGACTGTGCTGAGCACTCAAAACCAAAGTAAAACAAAAACATCTCAAAAACAACTCATTTTTTTAACTTTCTTGTAGCTGTGTGAAACAGCTTTCCACTGTCCTTCAAAAGACTGTTAGAAAAGGGGAACGGGGATGCCATCCTTGAAACAAAACCATAAATGGTTAGTTCTTAACAACAACTAATGCACATCCACTGAAACAAGCAGCAAATATGTACACCGGTTTATTCCAAATAAACCCCCTGTCCCCAAGGTGAAAGACCTTGCTTATTAAGGTTTTACCTACTGCATACATAAAAACAATGCCCACCTTGAAAAAAATATTTGCCTAGTGTCATCATAGAAGTCGAGCACCTTAGCTCACTCCTCCACGCACTGAATTTCTGAACACTGGCCACAATGCTAGGAAACACCTTACTGAAAGTTAAATCTCATAGTTACTTCTGCCTGGTAAAACCTGTGGAATTGTATACTTTCTAGGTGTGGCCACATAAGTAAATGTTGGGATCTTCAAAAGCTACCAACACAGTTAATTTTTAGATGGCAAGCATTTGTTACGAACCAGAAGTCTTCAGTCTTAAATTTGGTATTTTGGGTATTCTTCTTAAAATTGAGATGCTCTGTATTCACTAATCCCATAAGAAAATCTGTGCAAGACACATGGGATACACCACGAATGCCCAAGAGTCCACATGTAAACAACCACGTGATCAACAAGAATTTTGGAAGAAGCAAATACTTGGCACTTCTGGTGTCCCCAGAGGAGTGGTTAGTGCTTCTCTCCTTCTGCAAGGCCCTGGTACATCACTTTTATCCTTCTTTCAGATTTGGCATTTTAACATGGGGCTAATGCTCAAGGACATCCATCACTGGGCTTCTCTGAACAACTCAAGAAGTGCAGGTAAAATCCTGGGATGAAAGATGGGCACTATTAGAAGCAGAAAGAGAAAGATGAGTTGAAGGCAACATGCCTTTTTTTTTTCTTTAAGCAGCTTCTTCTGTAGAGGACCTAACCAAACTATCCCTTCTGCCTGCATCCCATCTCTCCCAGATACAGTGCATTTGCCTAAGGAAGAAGTGCTGTGCTGTCCAAGAGTGACATACAGGCTGAAAGACAACCAAAAGAGAGATGTCTCAGAGCCCGCAATCGCTCTTAAGTTCCTTTGTTACTTAAAGCAAGACAAGACAGTAACATTTAATCACATTTGACATTTAGCTTGAGGTACAGTAAGTACACCTAAATCACCTTTTTGGCCAAAGCTGGCTTTGATGTTCCCAGGGGAGAGAGTTATTGTTGCCTTCAAAGGTTAAAACCCTGCCTGACTCTGGTAGGTAACATGACAGGAGCTCAGGGATGAAGCAGGAAAGTCCCTAGAGTGATCACCCAGACGAACCTAACTTCTCCCACCCAACCTATCATGACTGTAATATGTAACTTGCAAATATATCCTCTATTTGAAAAGATTTCCTGGAGAAGGGAGAGCTTTCCTGTTTTGCAGACACTAGTGTTACAGTGTTTTTGCAGAGTACATATTAAAATGCATCAAGACATAACTAGGGTTGTCTTCATGTTATGCCGCTATTCTTAAGCTGTTATGTTACTAAGTCACATCGGCGTTTCTCAACTTTCCTTTGATGTTCTCTCTATTATCTTTTTATAGCATAATCACACATTTTGGTATGTTGAAGATCAAAGGGAAGCTGGAGCTTCTAAGGCTAAGCCTGGATATGGGGCCTGTAACTAACTGAATTCATTATATTTAATAATATTCTCTAAGGAATGGCAGGGGAAAGTCATATGAAATAATAAACATGAAGGTAAATAGTGAAAGGCTGCTGCAGTAAGTTTAATGGCAGTTGTGGTTTATGCACCTCTTAAGCTCCTGCACTAACTCTGTCACCTGCCACTGCCTGAGTGATCAGGACTCGCTGATATCTGTGTCCTAGCTACCTGCCTGTGACAGGTCTTAATACTCCAACTTCTTCACTCTAGCTCCTCTTTAATGTCTCTCTCAAGTAAAATTACAAAATTTATTATAGATTGAGATACTCTTAGACTGATTGTTTTGAGCAATGCTTAACTGAACAATGCTATGCACTTGATAAACAAATTGAGGCACTTAAATTAAAATATTCTCAAAGCAGACAGGTGCACATGAGAAGAAAACAGGTCTTTAAAAAGAATCTAATTCCTTTAGGCTCCTTGGAACTCCTGTGTCAAAATACTCATCTTCTGGCAGGCTTGGTAAGATTAAAATTAGTTCTAGCTGGCATCACCAGAAAGCTATAACACACAGCTGAATTACAGTCAAAAAGGTGTAAAATTCTCTTCTACTTTAGAAAGCACAAATAAATGTATTCTAACTTCAGCCTTGTAGCCAAGTGCTTACTGATGAGTGAAAGTGCAACCATATCAATTACCTAAGAACTGGCTTTAAGAAAATAGCCACTGAATTGCACAGCCAAGTGTCATTAAGGTCTTGCTTGTCACACTTACAAATGTGAAAGTTAATCTGAATAAACTGCTAAAGTGTGCTAATTGAACAGTGCTACCGAACCTCTCTGCAGACACGATTCCCAAGAGCAGAAACCTTCCTTTGGTCAGGTATGTTCCTAGGGTGTAATTCAAGCAGTGTAAGAACTTGTTCATTCCTGCAGCTGAAGCACCATAACCAATTTGATGCAACTGCTTCAACTGGCCTGTTCCAGTGGGAACTAAACCAGGTCAGCATTAAGCACCTTCAGCAGCAGTTTAGGTGACCTGTTTCACGGCACACAGAAAGGGGCTTGGAGCCCTGGTGCTGTCAAATCTTGCAATGCCACAACAGGGTGAATAAAACCAAGAGAGGGAGGGGTAGGAGACAGGCCCTCTTCCAGGGCCTGTCAAAATATAAAAGGTGTAAAGAAATTAGGAAATCACTGTCCTCTGTTGCTGAAAGTTCCTGGACTGCAGCATCACTGGAAGCATCAGCATGGGGAGAGACAAGACATGAAAATGGGGCAGAAATTGTTTGCTCCTGGACCTGAAACAACTTTGGACAGCTTAGTAGCTGGCAACTATCAGTTGGGAATAGGTGATTTCTTAAATGATCCCAACTTCACTGCAAGAGAACACCTGACTAATTCGAAAGCAGTTTATGACTTAAACACAACCAAATTAACAATACTTTGACTAAGTGTCCACTAAAGAGTTTAATGTGATTTTGCCAGTCCACTTTGAAATCACACTTCTAATTAATATTAAGTAACTTCCTAAGAGCTTTTTTACAACCAAGTTTTAACCTGAATATAACTCCAGCCTTTCTCCATTGGCATTTCACAGATCAGGAATGACTTTCACATTGCTCAGGAATTACCTACATCTGCAGCAAGAGAGCAAGCAGGACTCCCACATGTCTGACAGAGGGTCACCAACATCATGGGTGACAGCTGAAGAGTAGGATCCTGAACTGGAAGTACTGGGAACTCAAAGTGAAATTCAGCCAGGACCAAGTAGCTAACTACTGGTTAGTTACTAAACCTCAAACAACCAAAAGCCATCAGACTATCCAGTTCATCCAGTTCAATGATTCGAAGGATGTCACCTGCAGAAGATGCTTTGTGCTGATCTCTACATCTGCATAACTGGAATTCTTGGAGGGAAGATTAAAAACCGCTGAGACTTTGGTATCCTACTCTGTTAGTCTGGATTTTCTATGGAAGCCCTGCAACCAATTACAAAGACAATACTGACCTAGTGTTTAGAAATTTCAGTTTAATAGAAGAGGCAAAAAAAAAAAGGTCTTTCTTCTTCATTATCTACCACACAGGATACATACATATCTTACATATATACAACACATGCAACTTTTTTCTTGTGCCCCTGAAGTGCTTTTTAATATAACCAAACACAGAGCACACACTTGGTCCTCTCCCAGCTTAATGCTTTCAAGATTCAGCATTTAAACCCATGCAGAGTAACCAGCAAATCAGCTTAACTTCCCTAAGATGAAACTCATCTCACCTAGCCTATGCTACTGTCCTGACAGAACCATCAGATATCACATAGGAAATCCCACACTCAGAGAGGTGAAGTTGGCCACACTGACTCCTGTCTTAAGTGTTCTGATGCTTAGAAAACATGAGAAATTCATCTTGAGAATGAACAGAAGATTCAAACCTACCTGATAACGATGCAACACAATTCCTTCTCCCAGTTTCTCTGTCTATTGAAATCCAAACAATGGACCCAGGGAGTTTATTTTTAGAATATTGTTCAATTAATCTCAGTTCTCTTGATAGACAACAGAGAGCTGGTATTGCAGGTCTGCATTAACCATGCTCATTTTTTATCTCTATTTATTGTACAGTAATTTAAATTTATTGAAGTGAGGGTTTCAGTCCCCAAGGCAGACTGAAGTGCTGAGCCTGGGTATTCCAGTGTAACAACAGTCCTTGTGCCTGCATTAGCACCAAACTTCCCCGAAACACCAACTTTCAACCTAGCAGCTCTTCTGCAACCTGTACATTTTTGGTATTTTAAAAACTGTGCTTCTTGAAACATGCAAAGCATCCAAAACTTTTCACAGAATGCTTGTTTATCTTAAAAAATTCACCATGGTTTGAATGATTTTTCAGTACTGTTATTTATTTTGTAAAAAAGATTCCCAAACAACCTTCTCTATATGGGAAAATCTACTTGATAAGACTGCCAGTTGGTATTGAGTTTATTATCTCTAGGGAATATTCCAAACTGTCATTACACTTCACCTGTGATCTAGCCAGCGAAAACTTAATTACTTTTTTTTATCCATAAAGAGATACATAAAAACCTACACATCTGCACAGCCCAAATGCAAATGACAGTGCACGAGGATCATAAGCTCAATACCAAAATTACTCTTTCTCCAAAAAGCAGCAATGCAAAACCTGACCTTCTATAAAGATTTTCAATTCCACACACTGGATGTGGAACAAGATGGGAAATTTTATTCTAAGGCTTTGAAAAAGGAAGTAGACTTATACCCTTGCTCTAAGGGAACTATGATTTTAATAGCTTTTAAAAAGCATCACAAAATACTAAAAGTTGCATGTGTTTTTGGCAGCAAGGCCTGACTAAGAACATGGATTCAGAAAATACTAATAAAAGGTAATACAACCTTCTTGTTATACATCCAGCTTTAAGGATCTGATTAAGACAGATGTGTGTGATATGTTCAGAATGACCCAGTCCTGCAGTGAGATATGGGAAGTGCTGATATGATACACAAGTAAAGTCTCTGTATTTTATTAGAGTTCTGTATCATTAGTTGAGCAATGGGTTACATTATTGTGCTCAGGTATTACATGAAATGCGATATGGTACTTCTGTGTTATTATGCCTAAGTGGGGAAAAAAGGTACAATAAGGCAAAGAATGTATTGTCCTCAAAAGTCACAGAAAATGCTACTAACAGCAGAACATTGCTTCGTTTGTTCTTGTGGTGTGAACACTGCTCAGGCACCTCCTAAACATGCTGGAAATCAACCAAAGAAGAAAAATGATTGGCTTTTTTTTTCTTGGTGAGGATTTAGAAGTCATTTCTCCTGTCGTATCAGCCAAGGCACTACAATCCAATCCCAGCTGATTGTTATAAATCCAGAGGGTGATATTCTCAAAGTTGCCAATGGAATTTAGATGCACAACCCTAATGTATTTCAAAGGGGCTGTAATTCCAAACCGAGTTATACACACCTACATGTCTGAAGACACAACCAAAGTTGAGGGAAAGTTGTTTTGACAAATAAATGGTGAATACAAAAACAAAAAACTTATAGGGAACAATAAACGTAATGGATTACTGATAATGTCAGAAAGTAGATGTCTCCAGCTAGAGGGACCTGCTACAGACTCATCTACAATGAAACAAAGCAATAAATAATATATTGTACATTTGGGTTTTGCCATTTGTGAAAGAAACTCAAGTCATTCTACATTTTACTTGCATTTCATAGTATTACTGGAGGTAACTATTAAGCTCATTTTACTTGTGAGTAGGTTGAGACATAAATCCAAGGTTACAGACAAAATCTCTGATTCAGCAAAGCACTTAAGCACATGCTTAGCTGTAAACACATGTACCATCCCATAAAAGTAAAGATAATCATGTGCTTAAGTGCTTTGCTGAATCAGGGCCAAAGACAATAGCAGAGCCAGGAAGAGAAGCCAGGCATCACTAAAACAACTAGACAACTTTCCCTGCAACATAAATGTTATAAAAAGGAATAGATCATAAAGAGGATGGTTATGACTTTTTAGAAGAGTTAAGAACAGCTGTCACAAGGTGGGGGGTAGGGACTGAGAATAAACAGGCATTTCAATATTGGTTTTCACAGCATCCTTAAGAAAGCAGAAGGTAATTTGCTTCTTATTTCATCTCATGACACTCTTTCAAACCTGCTTCCTCACACAATGAAAATTATGGTGCACTACCTAGCAGTTCTGCTAATTTGATTTAAGACCAATCACCATTTATTACTGTATCTTTGACTATTAAAAAAAGATGGTACAAGAAAGAGCAGACAGGTGAGTGAGAGCAGGAACAAGGTGCCAAGTAAGAAACAGCAATGTTTTTCTCCTTGTGATTTTTATTACATGGGAAATAAACATTTCACTAGGCATTCATTTATGTTCAGAGTAATCAACGCAACACTAAGGATACAGTCAGTATTTTCAGCACATTAAACACCTGTCACAGAGAATTCAACCACCAGTCGTGTTGGGGATGCTCTAGTTCATCCCCCAGCCCAGGTCAGACTGCCCAATCCTCTCTTGAGAACATGCATCTGTCTGGGGGTGTCTCACACAAAGGAGCACCCAGACGGGCTCTGAGCAAGCGCTGAACTCTGAGCGATGAAACCCGAGGTGAAGAAAGCTCTTGGGGATAGACCTGACTTGTTCAAACAGCCTGCTGGATGGTTTTAATAAAATTTTTTGAACACATCTCAGAAACCTTAAAGGATTTTTTAGGGGTCATGTGTCTGCTCTGCATTTCTTTTAGATTGGAAACTGTCTAAACCTATCCAATTCAATGTTTCCCCCATATAGCCTTGAGTTGAAATTACCTTTCTACAGAGTCAAAAGCATTGTTATCTAGATTCCCTGAGAGAAGCAGCAGGTACCACGGTGCTAACCACACATTTGGTTCAGATTAACTTATCTCCCCCTTGTGCAGGATCATAAAAAGTTAATTGGAATATGCAGCTCCAGCACACACCACAACATGCACTGGGCCAGCGAACACTAAAATCTGACTGTGTGGCAGCTCTCTGCTTGGGAACAAGCTAAAACCTGTCAGATTTCATTTTGTGAAAGAAAAAAAGGCAAAGTAATTTAACCAAGATCTGGTTTCTTCTGGCATAACCTTGCAGCTTCCTACAGGACACACCGCGACACGACCCAAACCAAACCCTCCTTGGTAGGCAGGGATGGCTGCTCCTGGTGTTCTAGCTCTGACCCTCTGATACACAGCAAAAAGGAGCTTAAAAAGGTAAATCAGGGCTGCCAAAGCTGGTCAGGAACAGGCAGGAAGACTGAAACTGCCCGAGGGGACCCTGTCCTGCCCTTCACCAGGGGTTTTAATCCAGCAGCGTTCACTGCTCTGGAGTACAGGGCCCCAGGCCAGGAGTGCTGTAAAGCAAATTCAAGTTTGGAACTGGCTTCTTCAGTCAACAGCATCAATAAAGCAATCATCTGGGTTTAGATGATGTCTCCTGGCCCAGTTTATGTAGTCATTTCCTTCCCAGTGTCCTAATGAACAGCTTCCGACTCTTCAAAATTACTGTTAATTAGTTTTGATTAAAGAATAAATTAATAATTAACTCCCCATCAGTGATAATACAATTTACAGTGCTCAGTACCACAGTTTGGTACTCAGAGCATACCTCAATTAATTCATCCATCCATCCATCCTCCTACAGCTACACCTCTTCTCACTAACTCTACCTCTAACACGAGGCTTTCAGGAGTCAGACTGAAGACCTCAGAAAGCTTGTTGTACTCACCCCCACCTCTGAGGTGAGCAGCCACCACCCCAGTCAGCCTGCTGGGAGTAAATGACCATTCAATCACCGACACAGCATCACAAACCAGGAAGAAATGCACTTCTGGAAGACCCCTTCCACAGCTTTTGGCACAGGTAACAATTTAATGAGTTTTCTATTAAAAGAATGTGTAGGGTTTGGATATGTTTGGGTTTTGTTTGTTTGTTTTTTTTTAATGGGATTGAAAACCTCTTCTCCACGTCCTGGTGTGCTGTAGCTCCTTCTGCACACTGAATTAAGTCATGTCAGGTATCTCTACCCCCATGGTGCTTCTGTGCAGGTACAAAAGCAACATGGCCTTTCCCTGGCTGTGTGTGCGAGCCTGTGAAGTTCTTCAGATGAACATCTCGCTCTAGCTGAGGACATATACAGCACCTCACACAATAAAGCAGTGTTTGTAGTGCTGCTGAAATATAAATAGGCTGCACTAAACATAATTCAGCAGAAGGCATCTCAGTGATCTTGCAAACAGGAAGAAGAAACAGTAAATAGGAAACATCCTGACAGAAACAGAACTGATGGAACAAAACAGATGGCTATTGAACATTGCTTTACACCCTGGATATTGAATATTTGGGAATGTTCCTTCCTTCAGAGCCATGTCAGCTAAGGGAATGAACAAAGCGAGCATCACTGAGAGGTTCAGCTACACACTCTGCACACAGAGAGATGCTGATTTGCCCAGAAGGAAAGATGTGTTTTATAAAATTAGCCAGTGTGCTTTTCTAACAACTTCCAAAGGCATTTCCTCAAACTCCACTGTTATCTCTGAACACACAAGGGTAAATAACAATATCCATTATGTCAATGCTTCATTCAACACACAAAGATAACTTTTTCTCCCTTCCCAAGAGGAGGCATCATGGTAGGAACTGAAAAGGCTGTTAAGAGCCAAAACTCCAGCAACAGAGTGAATAATCTAATAACATCAGGTGAGCAGCCCAGAAAGGCAGACCATTACAGTCCTACCCCAATATTCTTTTTAAGTCACAATACCATCCACTTCTTATGTGGAGGATGGTGCACACGCATTTCGCTTTTATTGAGTCAAAAATAAGACAGTAATTGGATTGAGGCTTTCAGGGGAGAAAAAAAAGATCTTCTTAGACTCCCTAATGCCAATCTTCATGACCTGTCTGATCTCTCAGTAAATGCCACATATAGGTTAATCCTCATAAATCCTCAGTACGACCTTGTCAAATCAAACTGTTCATCAGTTTGTTCAGAGGCTACTAGATAAGAATAAACAAATGAACTCATGCTGCATGTCTTCCAGCTGTCACTTAGGAGTGCTCCTAGACAAGGTCTCTTTAGTGGGCACCCTGCTGCAAAAAAACTCATCAGAAAATGTGAAGATGGAACAGATCTAGTTCTTAACTAACAGACCTGTAAGCATGCCACATGTGAAAGGCAGATGCACACTTACACATTTTATTCTGTGCCCTAAGCATTGTTTTCTCCTTGATTTTCCTAATTTTAAATATTTATTTTTGAAAACATACACACATCCATATTAAAAAGTATTGTAGCATAATGCTGGGGAGGTGTGTTACCAGGACGTGACTAAGACACAAATTGCTCCTTTCACGTACAAAACAAGTAAAATGCAGCAGCATCACAACGGCCTCTCATGCACTCACTGCTCAGCTACTGAGCCTTCTTCTGGGGCACAACAGGTCATTTACCCCCTTTAACCTCAAGGTCATCAGAAGAGGTCTTAATGTGTGCTAGTACCATTGCTGCTGCCTGTGCTCGGATTGGTGCCATTCATTTATTCCAGGTTGGCCTGCAGCCATCCAACAGATGGCAATGACTTTTAGATGAAGCAGGGTAATTTTGAACTAGTGACCCAAAAGGTGAAAGGTTTTGCAGCCCACTGCTTGCCCTTTGGCCCTAACATCTGTGAACTTGCCCTTTTCAAATACACTCAGAATAGTGCTTCAGGCACTGAAAAATACACATACAGCACTACCACTTGGTTTAGTTTTCTCCCACTTCTCATAACCTTCCACATACAGTACTATTATGCCCCACCCCAACTGCTCACCTAACTACATCCTGCCATTATGTCAACACCCAAGAGTACAATTTCAAATGTCTGCTTGTCACCTTGTCTCTTGAGTGCCTTTGCAATTTCTGCCATGCTACCTTTTCATGAACTGAGGAAAGTCTAGTCAAAATCTATTATCTTTCCCTCATGTCTTAGAACAAACCCAACCTGTAGACTGCAGTGATGCATGGCAGTAAACGGCTCTTTCTCCTCTATAGATTTGTTTCATCTATGTATGATTGACCCAAAAACCATTACTGTCTCTACAACTCCACCCTTGTTCAGATAGTGACTACAATATATTTTGAAGGTCAAAATTTGTGGATACAAGTACAGTGCAAAGTACGTGAAGAACCCTCTATGCACACACATGATACCCCAACTTCATCCCTGGAAAAGCACACGTCCTCCCGTACGGCCAAACTTCTGTTACTCTCTGTGTTTCAGGTTTGGCTTTTCCCCCATTTCTTCTATTGCAGAATATGTCAGATTTCAAAGGCCTTTTCTTTCACATACTTCATCCTCAAGACCACGTATCACAGCAGTTGGTCCTGAGGCCAAAAAGCAAAAGAACTTGTCCTCTTTACTGAACCACCAAGATCTCTCTCAGGAGTCAGATGAAGATCCACTCTTTCAGGAGCAGAACAAAGAAAATAAGCCCCTCTGGTCCTAAGAAACTGTCAATTGAATTTCTAAATTACATAAGGTTTTGATGACCTTGCTCAAAAAGCAGTTCACTGGAGAGATACAGCATGAATAGAACTAATAGAGCAACAGGATTCAAGTGCTTCCATTGCAGTCAAGGGTAAAACTCTGAACATACAAAGAGAATGATAGCAAAGAGCCATAGTAAGAGGAAAAAAACCCCACATAAAACCCAACAAACCACCAAAACAAACACCAACATCGTGTTTTGTGAAGCAATAAAACAGGTATGTGGAAAAGGCTGCAGTTTCTGCATAACTATCCCATCTGTAGACATTTCCAACTCCATCATTAATCAATGCCTCCCTGCACCGCAGTACAAACCCCAGCCGCTAAATCCCAGTGTAAATCCTGCTATTGGTCTCAGAGTGTGAAACAGACAGTTGACTTCAGGATCCTTCTTTATGTTCAGAAACATGAATAAATCACACCCCATCAAGTTTATCATTTTTCCTCCTCAGAGAAATAGGAAATATTATAGATTGTCTTCACTACACCAGTTTCTTCACAGTCCATTAGCAAGCAAGGTCTATTTTTCATATAATTTACCAAACCACTGGCCTAATTTCTCTTGTTTCTTTTGGAGCAGGAAACACAAAGCACGTTCTCCTGTTACACCTCACCCATAACCAACCTCTCTGGCTTTCACTCTAGGGTTACAAAAAGTTGGCTAGCAGCTCTAGGTGCAGCAATAAGAAATGCCACTAGTGAAGAACAAAATGTTAAGAGGGCTGCTGTGTTTGAATGCTGAAAAAACAAATACACATGCAAAAAGCAAACACAAAGCCCCAAAACCTCAGAATTATCTTCTTCATAAAGCCAAACTGAGGCCTAACTGTAAGTGCAGAGAAAGTAGATTATATTAAATTATAATGACAAACTGGGGATGGATCTCCTGCCTCTCTTACATAGGCCAGAAAAGTCAAGGTGGCAGCTGCCAGCTCCTGGAGGGACTGGTGCCTGCTCTTATTGGTGAAGCCTCATCTCAGCTACAAAAGGAAAGAACCATTGTTTTCAGGGCTTCTACTACTAACAAACTGCAAATCTTCCATTTCTTCCCTCCTCCATTCAGACTGATGTCCAAGGGCAGTTTCACAGTTGGATCCTGGTGGCTTTAAAACTGCCACACAGTCACGTGTGCTCAAAACAGCACAAAAAGCATTGGCTGCTTCTAACCTCTAAATGGGACCAGTCACGCTGGATCTGGAACCAAAAGGCCCTCTGGCTCCTCTGTGGGCTTAATCCACTTCAGTGGGATATGCCAAATCACCACAGCAAAATAAATGCATGAGGGCAGTGCCCTGCATTAAAACATCACTGGTCCAACGATTGCTCAGGGTCAAGTGGGGTTGTAGCAACCTGGGTTATATTCTCAAGATTTTTCCACTAATAATTTCCAATTCCCCTGAAATAATGACTGCCAAAACTGCTTAGTAGCATGAGCCTTCTGTTCCTCCTTTGCCCAGGCACAACTAGACTGTAACATAAAACATTTATTGCAGAGCCAAACACGTATTCAAAACATTAGTGCCAGCAAAAGAAACAATCAGACACAAGAGCTTTCTGCTCCATTCCCAACAGTACACTTAGTAAGAAGAGAACGACTTTATCAACAAGCAGTAAAAACCTTACTTTCCCATGTCTGAAAGAGATTTCATTAAATGCTTCCCTTCACTAGGTGCAGATCATTATATTTCTCATAGACTGTAAGCAATGTGAGCCTGTGTCTGCACGACGAGGCCTGAGCCCTGACTGACAGCTCCAGGAATTACAATAAATACTGCAGAACACAAGCCATGATTTCATAGGAGTCCACTGGCAAATGCAGTGCTTTCTTACAGGGAAAGAAAAAACCCACAACAAAACAATAAACCTGGTAAAGCTCTGCTTAATGCTGTGTTTTAAGAAAAACACTCCACTAGCAAAGCCACTTCCCATTTACCCACCACTGCTGCAGCATCTGGCCTGCCCTGAGGGCACGTTCCCGTGCCAGCCACGGGTGTCCCTGCACACAGCCCCTGAAGGCTGTCACCTCCAGCCACTGTCTAACTCCAGGTCCCTGTCTGACTGGGCCAACCCCAGACTTGTGCACCCCCTGCCTGCCAGCCCAGCCCAATCCTCTCCCGACAAGTATTTCACATACCTGCCAAATCCCTCCTCACACTGCTGATGGGAAGCTGCCTGAGATTTCTCCAAGGGTTTGCCTGTATTATTCATGCACTGACGGACTCCTTGGCAGTGATAAAGGCCACAGTGATGGTGAAAAAAGCTAATTCACAGCCTAAGAAGGATTAATCTTGCTACTGTAAAATGCCTTGGCTACAGTGAGAATTAGCCACTCATGGGACTGATGTAAGCCAGAATTAAACCAAGTACATGCAGAAAATTATGCTTTTCTTGCAAAGACAGAAGAGGACAAATAACTTCAAGGCAGTCTGTTCAACTACAATCTTTGCTATCGTTTTTACTTCAGAGATCAGTGATACCCCGAAAGGTGGGAGGGTCACATTTTACTTTTCCTGCTCCATCTCCTTCCACGCTCAGAACTGCTCAGAGCAATAACCACAGTTCTGATTCAGGCAGTGGAATTGCACCGTTCAGAGTAAGCAAGGAAATCTTCTCCAAATCATTTGTATTTCTCATCTGCAGATTAATTAGTCAGTCACTAACAGACATGAGCACTTTCTGCTACACCCTCAGCATGGCTATCTCAGGATTGCTCCCTCCTGGATTCAAACGCTGCAGTCACACCCAGTGGATCAGGGAATATCACCCAGCACTGGGCTACAACTCCAACACAACCTACCACTGTCTTGTCTAAGAGACCATGCTCCAGCTCACATTCACACAGCAGATACACACTCAACCACTTGTACTTGCTTTGCAGAAAAGCTACGTAAACCAGCAGAAAGCAACTTGCAAACTTCTGTTCAATTCCCAGCTTCTTCACAGTCCTGGCCCTCAGTAAGGAAGCATGTCCTTTAGAAAGGAATGTGGATAATCCAGGGAAAGGACCAGCAGGACACCAGCATGAGCAGGCTGAAGTCTATCAGTAGAGCTTTTTAGGCTCCCAGAAGCAGATCAGCAGAAGGAAACACAGATGCATTATATACATATGTACATATAATACTTGTGTGTTTTAGCTTATTTTTTTCATTCCTTAAGGCATGTTTTACTAGTGTTTACTCGGAGATAGCATTTACAGTTGTATGTCTGCAGGAAAGAAAAGCTATATCCCCTTTCTTTGATGTCAGCCAGCACTACTAAAACATTCCACAGACACCCACATTTTAAGAGAAAAGAAAGCAAATGGAAAATGGTTCCATACTGAAATACCATGAGTGATCCACTCAGAGGCTCTTAATGTCACTGCTCTGATTGCCCTTATATGCTCGCAGAGACAAAGGAATGCAATTTGATTATGCATTTGTGAGATGAAATTATATTCCCCTCTTTCTATCTTTCTTAAGCATTTACAGCTTTTCAGAAAATGCCATCAACAGTATAAATCTCTTGGGTCTAATACAATGGACAAAGTCAGAGTAATCAATTCTTATTTATTAATCAGCCTCTATCATGATGTTCCATAATCATTATAGTACAGTTTAGACACAGCAATAATGAAGCTAACAGAATTAAAGCGATTTGCGGTGAGTAAGATGTCAGCAGGCAATGGCAATAACATTTCTTGATAGTAACAGAGTAAGGCAAATAGGTCTTGGTCATAAGAAAAGATACTAAAATGGACAAAAAAACAGTAGGGAGAGGAGGGTGCAGATGTACATATTTTCAAGTTATTAATTTTTTAAAAAAATATGTAGATGGTAACATCAGAGAACCAGTATGCATCATCAGAAATGAAGGGTTTGGGGTTCTATAAAATCACTTCTAATCTCAAGAAGGCACAGTAACATTTGAACATCCTCACAGAATCTAAATGCACAGTGAGAAGAGTCAGATGAAGGAAAAAATGAACATTTCTCTTGGAAGAAAATTCTTTAATTACGAAGTAGTCTACCTGGGACTGTGCCATGGAAAGCCTGCAAATTCTGCCTATGTGCACACACTAAAACCACGAGCCACTCCCTACAACTCTTTGCTATTGGCTTCTCCTCGCCTGGGTGAATAGAAGAGCTTAAAAATGGGTGAGGGAGAAAACACAAAGCAAGGAATGGTACATCCATCCTTGGGAGCAAAGTCTACTGCAAACGACACATTGCTGGGGGTGCTTTTAGTTCTCAAAAACATCCTTGTTCCAATGATCAGAGGAATTTCTGGCTGAGAGGGATCACTGCACCACAGAAGAGGCAGTTCAAACGGACAGCAAGCCACACAGAATGATTCTGTGGCAATCTGACCTCTTGAAATGCTCAGAGCAGCATAGACCTGCACCTGAAAAATCTCAACTACTAAAAAAGACACGGTGGAAAAAAAAGGAAAAGAAAGAAAAAAAAAAACTTGTTTATAATAAAGACTACATTCTGTAGCAATTTCCTAGATTCCTGGGGTTAGAAATCTAGATTGCCAATGGATAAGTGAGCCTTAAAATCACATCCCTGCTGACAAAAATTCATTTCTTATAACCGTCTCCATTTACCGGAATGTTGAATCTTTCCCATGGGGAAGGAACAAATGAAAATGTTATTTCTCTGCTCATGAACTCATACCTTTCTGTCTGCTTTTCACTGTTGGCAATTTCATTCTCTTCCAAATTTGACTAAAGCCCGTGACCTGGGGGAAATAATGTCTATATAATAATCTTCTGAAACTCTAATTCTGAGTCATGTTTTTTTGGATGTTGCCTCGCACTTTATGAAAATTGCACTGAGCTATGAAATGTAAGTTATGTGATGTCTCTGCCTTAACATAATCATTTTGTCTGGTGAACATGTAGCAAATAACAATAATAAAAAGGGAGTCTCCTTTGAAAGCAACAAAAATAAAATAAAATTAAGAAAAAAAAATCCATGCCTAATGGCAAGAGAGATGTTGTGGCACCCTGTTCCATAGGTTTACTTTCTCTGCCCCATGGAACCAACTATTCACAACTGGTAGCAAATTAACAGTGTGAGAGAGGCAAGCAGAAACATCACAGCACTGTGGCTGAGCAGCTTAATAGCCCTAAAGCTCCCTCGACTGTGTGCTTTGGGGGATCCTAGTAAATCCTGGCACAAAGTGTCATGTCAGCACTTTGCTCCCAGTGCCTTGGCCTGGCTGCAACCCCACATTTGCATATGGGGAGAAATCAGAAACACGTTCATAAAACACCAAATGCCTGGAAAGCATAATTATTGGCTGGGGTCTCTCGAGCAGCTTGCTGAGCAAGCTCAGCAGTGGGGATGTTTGCAGTTGATCAACTCTTCCCCCAAAAGCAGAAATAACCACAGTATCTGTTTATTGGATCCACACTGGCTGCACCCCTTCCCGGCTCTATAAATCTACACAAACAAAGCTGTACATTACCAGATGTTTATTTTATCTTTTCATCCACGCTGACCCATAAAATCTACAGTACAGTAGATCAAACGGTGAAAATCATTAAAAACTTGCTCTAAACAAAATTGGTACTACCATATGTTTTGGGCCTTCCTCCATGTGAAGCTCCACAGGTGTAAATCTACAATAACCCCATTTAGAACAACAGTTATTCCACATTCACAGAGACACAGCATACAGGTACTGGAATTTGTTCTCTGGTGTTTCTGAGATAATGAAATATCTAGATATATATTTTATACATCCAACTGGAGAAATGCAAAACAAGTGAAGAATGTTTTACTGGTTGCAAAAGACAAGCCTGGCAAAGACAACCTGAGAAATTTTCGACTGATATAGCTGAACATTAGATTTGCAGTGAACTGAAGCACACAGCAATGCATTTTTGCTGCCAGGCAAGTATCCCACAAGTCAGATTTTTACAGTGCATCCCAAATCTGCAAATTGGTAGCTATAAGCACATCTTGAATCATGAAAGACAGGGGAACCGACAGCCCAGACTTCAGACAGCAAACAACATATTCCAGTGTCATGTGAAAATTCGTTTGTTAATCTGACACCATCTGAAAAGAAATAATCTCAGATGTATGTCCTACAGGAATGCGGATACACTGTGATCTTAGGTGAGCCAGGATTCCAGGTCCCCACCACCCTTCAGGTCTTACAAGCAGCTTCATTTTTCTGTGGCTATCTTGTAATGAATTATAGCAATTAATGTACCTGCACTTGTGTTAGTAGCCTAGAACTATCAGTAGGAAAAGCGTGTGTATCTGTATGAGTGTGTTCTGTGTGTGTCCCAGTGAGGGGAAGCCAAAGCACGACAGAGTGGGTGTCCCTTGGGACACAAAAAGCCATGAAAGATGATGATGTAATAGATACTGAACCCTCACCCCTGCTCTGCTGCGTGATAGCACTGAGTTCAAACGTAGGTCCTGAACTCAAACAGCAGGTCACCGAACTCCTGCAGAGCTCCATGGGGAATTCAGGCTGATTACTGCACAAGCACCCTCGCAGCAGTGAATCTCCTTCAAGCACAGGACACCGCAAGTCCTGCACATCGCTCAAAGCGCTCGGGCAGGGGGTGAGCACTGCGCTGGGTCTCTCCAGGCACATCAATCCACTTCACAACATAATCCACCAGCCACTGAAGGTACACGAACAACCTCACTGACTTAGGAGACCTGGGGACAGCCTCTCCGAGCCAAAGCCAGTTACACCACTGAATAGTTCATGATTGACTTCTGCAGTTTTCAATCAGGCCTAGCACGAGTAACATTTTTCCAGTTTATACTAACCATCTCCTCCATCTGCCTTCCATACACAAGAAGTTTAATTGTGATTTTTTTTTCCTAAAGCACCTTTAGATCCTTAGATAAAATCTGTTTGAGAAGCACACACTCTTGGTTTGTTGTTAGTAGTGGGTCTGCAACGTATTTTTTCAATAAAAACCTCTACAGCTTTTTTTACGTGACGATGGTAAAAGGTTCATTTTAAATAATCAAGAAAGAAATAATTTCCATTAGATAAAGCAGTCAGTAGCATCAGAAACGTGGCCGCAATTACTTGTTGCACTTTACAATGAAATCCTTGTAGTATAATAACCACAAGATGATGAAACACATTTTGTCTCCATTTCACATGACTGACCCCAATTTTGCCAAGGACATCTGAACACATTTAAGATACCGAAATCTTCCATTAGGATAATGAAAATACACATTATTGAATTCTGTATTTGCTCTATAGTGCTTCAAATAGCAAATTCAATCTTTCTTACTTTTGGTGGAGACTATACCTGCATAATTGTTCACGTTACTCAGAGGCTGAAATAAGCTACAAAATAAGGAAAGAGGAAGATGTCGACCCCACAATCCATTATGCAACACTCACACAATTTTATTTGCTGTATATATTTAGTAAAGAGATTGTGTATAACCTAGCAACCTACAAAAGTTATACAACTATCCTCCACAATCTATGGTAAAACAAATAAACTAGGATGTACTGTGCATAGTTAACAATAGGTACCGGAGTGCTCCCTTGTAAGGGAGCAACTGCCAAGTTAATAGCCATGGGATGAAATTCAGCTTTGCTTTGAGGTACAAACACATTGCTTAAAAATCACTGCGTCATCCACCTAGTAAGGAAACACGTGGGCAGCCTTTTTGCTGTCCTTTTTAAGAGGGGAACCTTCAGTCACACAAAACTCCTATCAAAGTCAGTCGCTGCTTTTACCTGTTCAGTGCTAATGACACCTACCTTGCATTTGGTCCCATGCCTGTCTTTGCTCTGCCTACAGCAATTTGCTTTAGTGTAGGCCTTGGGAGACATTTTCATCTCTTTTCTTATCCATAGATCTCAAATCACTGAAATTCAAGCCCCATGACTGATATACCCAAGGCAATACTGAGAACTGATTTACGTCAGAGAAAAAAAAACACGATCCAGTCCTTCAGGCTTCTGGTTGAACACAGCAAAGATGAGGCCTGTAGACTACTGGATATGATAAAAAAAATCTCCCTTTTTTTTTTTTTTAAGTCAGAGGCTCAATATTTTCTTTTCATTAGCTTTAAACTTCACTGTTGTGCTAGGATCATGAGTTATACTTGCAGAGTCCCTAACGTTTCATTTGGCTTCTATTTCAGTGGCTTGTACTCAGATACCAGGAGAAATCCAATCAAACAGCCCACCATCACCACAGTCTTCTCCAGGAGCAATGCTTCAGGTGGAGTCACTTTTTCTTATTCAAAAGTAAGAATCCAAACACGGATCACAGATTTCATCTGTTCAAGTCTGTTCAATATAATCCTCTGAGACATTTACGTGTTATGTATTCACTAGTCATTGCTCAAAACAATGTATTAAGTCAGGATGGCAATGAAATTTGGATCATTAACATTAACTCCCTCAACAGAAAGTGCGTCCCCATCTCTCCGCCTCCCCACCACAATTTCAGAATCTCAAACAATGGCTCACATTGCCCTGTGAACATAAGGAATTTAATCCCAGACAATTTTAAAGTCTGTCCTCATACACAGAATACTTAGATGTTGAAAAATTACAACCCAAGTCAACAGCAAAGACATTCAGTACTCTGCAGCCTCAGCATCTTTCTGCTGTGCTTTGCTGAAAGATGAGTATGAACTGGCATTGAAATTCACAACCCTAAGAGCAAGTCAGGGTTTCCAAAATTCCAGATAACCATTCTGTAAATTGCTCGCCCAGGTCCAGCTAAAATACTGCAGTGTAATCAGGAGGGAGTGATGTTAGAAGATGCTGCAGCCTCTGGATTCAAGGCACCTCCAAGCATGTACCAAGAGTGCAAGAGGACCAATAAGGCATTTACAGATCAGCAGTGTGCACAGAAGTTTTAACATAAGCCATGTCTCTTCTCGTAGCAGCTGGAGGCACAGCAAGCTATATACACTAATAATTCAGTGTACTCATATGGCAAGATGTTCTGGATGCTGCTCTACTTTAATTTTTTCTGCACATAGCAATAGAAGAGATGGAAAGGGCAAAAATGTACTCCTCATGACTTACAGTCTCTCCTAAAGATAGGAGATTTCACTGTTGTTTATCTATACTGCATGACTTTGACCTTGTGCAATGACATGGCACTATACCAGCAACAAGGAGGCAGTGAAAAATAAGAACTTCCCCACAGAGCCTAAAGTTTTATAATTACCACAGTCAAATGTGCAAATTGCAAACATCCAAATACAACGCACTGAAGACTTCGGAAAGAAAATTGCCTTCACTTGTGTTTTGAATCTCACTATCTGATCTCTAATGCAACTACTCAGCTTTATTTTAAAAGAAAAACTGTTAGTGCATGTAACAGTCTGGAAGATCTATTAAAACTTACAGACTCTGGTTTTCTGGCTTTCATCAGAGCGCCAAATTTACCTCCATCTACTTCATCTGAAGGAAGCTGAGTTACAACAGTGATACATTTGGAGAAGATCCTCTCAAGGCAAAAACCTGTTCCATAAAACACAGAATCTGAGCTGCTACTGAAATGCTGGCTGGATTTCTGAAACCATTCAAGTTAAATTGATTGATTAAAGAATAATTTCCACTAAAGAAATTCAAGTTAGAATGGTTCTGTAGCAGCCACTTTGAGTGATAAGGGATGCATTCTCCATGCCATTACACTACTTTTACTCCAGTGCAGTTGTATTTATTTCAGTGTTTACTAATTCCAGTTCAAGGGAGGTGATCAAAATTAGAGTCAAATGAGTCTGATATGAAGAAGATCTCAGATTTCTGCACTCCATTAACATCAATTTCTGCACTCCATTAACACCAGTTTTACTCCGGTGTAACTGCATTGATTTCAAAGGAGTTATGTCACCCTAATGTCAGTGTTAAAAGAAACAGAAACCAGACCCTATTTTGTTAATATTTTTTTTCTGGAGAACACTGCTTCCCTCAGACAATTAATGCAAAAGTGATAAAGCAAGAAACACACAAATATACTTGTAAAATGTAACAGCTGAACAATCTAGCAGGTAAGAACTGTATTTAGGTTCTGACTCAAAACCTACTGAAGTCAGTGACTTTTACATCAGACCCTTCACTCTGTTTAACCAAAGTTAATACACCTAGCAACAAGGATGCTGCAAGTTGCCAACAGCAGCATTGCCCTGCAGTGCTAAATGGATTGACTGTTGAACTCTGGTTGCTGAAAATAACTGGATTGAGAAAGACACGTCAGCTATTTCCACTGTTGTCCATTTTTACACTAAGCCAGTAGTTCCCACATAAATTGGATTCAAAGATGAGGAACTCCATAGTACAACAATCTATGACAGTACACAAAATTTCATGTAAGCATGTGCACAGAACACACATTTGTGCAGACACACATAAATATCAACTACATGTATCACAGAAGATGATCTGGTCTATTAACCTCAAGTCACTGAGAATTATATGTACTGAGACCAAACAGAGAATGTGCACTGACTGCAATACACTTTAAATCAGACCTAAAATAGAGAGAGTGGTAGGACTGAAGTACAGTAACCTCTTCAATATTTCAAACACTAGTTTAACAGAATGAAAATGTGCCATAGTAGTGCTGTTCCTAGAAAACACACACACTAGTCTACATGCACATGGCTGTGAATAAACAGTTGACACTCTCTGCATTCACTCTGAAGTAACTGCTTACATTAAAATTTTGTCTGTGACATAAATAATCCAGTAGGGTAAATTCCCAAAAGTGTGAGCTTTTGTATTATTGATGCCTAATGTTTTAAAATAAAATCAAGTAAGATTAATCTTGTTGTATAACTATAAGGAGTGGAAAGAAAAACACTGGCAGAATGTGTTAGTGGTTATCAAAAAACAATCCATTGCCATTTCTACATTCAGTGAAAATGGGTAGATACTAGTGGAAAGATTAAATGGAAAACTGATCAGAAGATATGGAAGCATCTCTCTATTTTCAGTGGAAATGCATATGAAAATATCATTACAACTACATCACTACAGTACTGATGCTGCTGCTGAATCAAGATGCATTGGTACAGAAATGTTTGACCAAAAAAACACACCAACCAACCTTGAAATGGGTTTGATGGTTCACTTCAAGCTCTAGTTTTACCATATCTTGAAAAAAATTAATTATCTAACAGAATACTCTGATTCCATCCATTCCCACTAGGGTCTAATATTCTATATACTCTGAATAGAGCACTGGCCCTTTAGCCTTAACTAGGGCAATATAGGACTCCTATGATAAAAATAAATGCATATCCTAACCACCATGAGATGGTTCTCAATCAAACACTGCCTCAGAAGGAAAACAGTGTCTTGTTTTTGAGGTCAAATAACATTTTTTAGACAGCCTGACTATGCAAAGCTTTACTTGTGTCCCTAATGTAATGTACATTGCATAGTGCCACTGAAGTGAACATACCTGATCGCAGCACTGGCCAGGACTGACTTCTTATCCTCTTGCTTCTTGTTCTTGTGGCTATATTTTAAGCAACCTCTCATCTGCTCATGACCCTCCAGAACAGTGCAGGGTAGAAGGTATGGCTGACCATACCACAAAGCCACAGCCTGAACTGGTCAGGAAAAGGAGCAGGCATGAGCACAAACAGCTGTGATAATGGAGTTCATTTGGAGAAAAAGATCCAGGTGATTGCAATTAAATAACTGCCAATGGACTTCAGCCTGCTCGACACAGAATAAAATGGCTGTCAGGTGGGTTGGCCAGCTGAAATTCACAACCACACAGAAATACAAACCAGTAATACATGTCAACTAACTAGGCACAAAAATTACCAGGTTTGCCTGTGAAAGTACAGGTCTCCCAAGACTGTATAAATACTCCAAAACCAACCAAACAAACAAAAAAGCATTTTGCTTTTCCAGTAGAAAAAAAAAGTTTTAAATCAAAATAAATACTTAATTCACGTGGAA
This sequence comes from Aegotheles bennettii, assembly GCA_013398125.1. Classification (NCBI taxonomy): domain Eukaryota; kingdom Metazoa; phylum Chordata; class Aves; order Caprimulgiformes; family Aegothelidae; genus Aegotheles; species Aegotheles bennettii. The sequence goes on from VZRW01010357.1 coordinate 138,586, forward strand.
ATGTTAAATCCATGGGATTAGATTCAGCAGTATTGTATCAGAAATGCAAAAGTTGTGTTTCAGTATTGATTAATGCCAGCAAGGCTTGAATTTGCATGTAATTTACAATCACTTCCTTCAACAAATGTTTTCATTTAGTATTATTATGAGTTTGGCATGACAAGATTATTACAAATCACTCTCTATCAGGAAGAATCAGTAAAAAATGCAACACTTATTTGGAAATACTGCAACAGACGTGATTGGGTGAGAAGGTATAAACATGGTTTATGTAGAGAGAGCTGTACATTACTCAAGTGTACTAGTGTCACATGCAGATTAGGAAAACTATTAGTTCTGTTCTGAGAGTGTTCACAATATGCTGTACCCAAACACATGGAAGATCTAGTCCCTCCTCCCAAGGAAATTACAGTCTAAATTGATTCTCTTGTACTGGGCAAGTGATAAAGCCAGGTGAGCACTGGGCAGCATCTCCCTTCAGTGAGGTCAGGCAGCAGCAGATGAGCCAGCCAGGTCTGCAGACAGCAGTGAACTTCACAAGCCAGACTGTCCAGAAAGGGACTAAGGCTCTGATTTGCATGCAGTGATAGATTCAAATCAGACAGCCAAAGTAGTTACCATCCCCTACATCATCTACTCCGTTCCCCTGATGGCAGTTGTCATCCCACCACAGCACAGACAACTGAATGGCTCATGAAGCAGCTTCTGCAGCACTCAAGTTTTCAGCTTGGAGTATTATGTCTCCAATTTGAGTTCAACTTAATATGCTTTAGAAGCCATTCATTCATCTGCCTTGCAGAGAAGGTAATCTCCATCACAAGGGCAGGACAGACAGCTTGAGGGCTGTAACCTCTTCAGCTGTTTTTTGCCTTTAATTTGCCACAGCTTGCAAGTCAGGGACCTCAGGCAGGACCTAAATCATATGGCTGGATTTCAACAAAGCACTCAGGACCAATGAAATCTGTGGAACAACCGGTGATTAAAGTCAAGCAGGTGCCTAAATGCTTAGCTGGACTAAGATCATTTAACCTAGACCAAGACACTGGACTCATCTTTACAGCTCAGTTGATGAAATCCGTCCATCGGATGGGCACAGTGGTGCCTACACCAGCCTGTACGTTAATTATTAATGTTTACTTGTGTAATTTTAAATTCTCATATAAAAGTGTTCTTTCTGAACGAAAAGCTTTAACAATACTGCAAAGATCAGACATCTCCACTAAGCAGGCTGGGACTGTAAATGCAACATAAATCTGAAGAGAATGTAGAATTCTTTCAGCCTTTATGATCCACACTAAACTTCAAACGGCAGATTGGGGCAGATACTGAAATATTTTCTCATTTTGAAAGAAGTCCATGCAAGTACCACATGCTGTGAAATATTATCTTAAGGGAGTTGTTTTGGATAAAAACAAATGGCCAATCCTAAAGATTAATGCTTCATATGATGTATTCGGGGTATTAATCCCACCTTCTCCTTTCCACTGGCCTCAGTAGCGAATGTTTTCTGGAAAACTGCATGGAGCCAGATGGTTAACTATTGGAAATCTATACTAAAAAGATTAATGTTACCCCATGACAGGGATCAGTCATTTGTAGAGATTTCCTAATACAAATGGTGACATTTGTTTATTCAGACTGGTTGGATGAGCCATACTCTGAGGAGAGCATAATTAGTTCTCAAAGATTTTCAAAACATCGGGGCTCAGGTGCTGAGATGCATTTCAGCATCTGAGAGAAAATTACATGTGTAAACAGATACACAGGCAACACAGACAGACAGATGTGAGTGACTGCTCTTCAAGCTGCCTTTGAGCTGTTAATTCTAACAGTATGTGGAAAGATGTCGGTACCCTGGGTGAGATAAGTACTTACAAGTGGTCACTGGAAAGACTCCGGTGCCAGCTGCAGCACTCAGATCTTGCCATCCTGGGTGGCATTACTCTTTACAGCAAAGCTGTGCACAGCCATAGTCTGAACGCCTACCTGCACTGATCAAGGCTCAACACCAGCCCACTCTAATGCACAGTAACAAATTCCAACCATCTTAGTATCGTGCTTTTATGTGTAAACTAAACATACTGCAGGGAAGATGAGTCTGAAAGAAACAACTGTGTTTTCCACAAAAGTTTCAAAGTGTGAACAGTACTTACTAAATTTCACAGTAGCCCTTTTTCCAGATGGATAAAACAATCAGTATGTCCAAGGCCACTGTAATTTCCAAACCACTTAGACTAAACCCCCCTGTCTTCAGGAAAGCAGTGAAGCACATGCTTTAAAGTGAAGCACACACTTAAATCCCATTGACTTCAGTTATGCATGTGTGCTTACACGCTCTCTTGAATAAAATGGATGTAAGCATGTGTTTAAACCTGAACCTATGCTTTGCTGAGATGAGACTGTAAAGAGAGGAGAGTGAAATTTAAACCAGTGTGAGAAACACTGCTTTTATCACTAAGCAACAAGGCCTTTCCATCAGCAGAGAACAGATCTAGGTGTTTCAGGAGAAAAAATACCTACATACAAGTGTTTCTCTTTTCTTTCAAAAGGACACAAAGCAAAAAAGCAAAGCCATTTGCAAAAGAAAAAAAAAAAAGGAAAAGAAAGGCCATTAAAATTGAATGTTTTCATATAAACCATACAAATGCTCAACTTGTCAATATGAAAACACTGACAATGCTGAGACTAAGGCCAGGCCAGATGTTAACTTTATAAACAGCTGTTGCAGTTGAAGACATTGCAAACCCCCTCCAGTTGCTATTGCTCTCCCTATTGGAAATTACGACATGCACAGTGCAGGCAGCAGAAGGGATCCTGTAAGCACACCTTCATCCACCAGAGACAAAATCAACCACATTAGCTTAAAAAAAAGCAAAAAAATAGAGTTGTGGTTAAATCTATTCAATGCTGACTGGTGAAGTAGGTGCAGGAGCACTCATGGTACAGGCAGGAGGTTTCAAATGGCGAGAACAACTTATGGCTGACACAGCTAAAAGGCATGTCCACAAGATTCACACACATGCTTCAGACTTTACAGTAACATAGAATGATTTCTTTCAAGAATTAGTACCTGACAAATAGGACCAGTTCAAAAATGGCGTGTCTCGAGAGGAACTACAATTATTTGGATTATTTTTTGGTGTAAAGAAAGGTCAACTGTAACGGGTTACGCTAAGAAACAAATTTAAGAGCACATGAAAACATCAGTTTTGCTGTGTATAAATGCCTAGAGCAAAACAAGCAAAAAATAAACCACCAACAACAACAAAAAAGGAAGTACTTCCTTAGGAAGTTACACAGAGAAGTATTTGTGAAGCGAGTCAGTCCCTACCCATCTAGTGACTGCATTATTACTTGTTAAGTAAGTCAGAGCAGGTCATCAGCTGGAGTAGCCTGGCGCAGCTTTGGGGGAGCCAATGGAACCAAACTGCTCAGCACAAAACCTGAAACTCCGGCACTAGACTTGTACAGTTTTTCATTTTAATCCTATGCCTTTTCACATCCGTAAACTCATTAACTAATGGCTACAGACAGCAACTGTGAACTGGCTTCTGATTTTTAAGCTCACCTAGTTCTGTACACATAATAGTTTTCTGTGCCTTTTCCAGTGGTTTACTTCTGTTTAATCTCAAACTTCAGTTATGAGCTTTTTGAGACAAGGACTGTTAATGTACGTATATAGAAACTAAAGAAAGGAACTCTCAGCCTATTTCTGAGGTCTTGCCATAGTACCAAAATAGAAATCATTCTGGTACTACACAGAGATGTAAACCAATGTGCTTTGCACATCATCCCAAACTCACCTCCCCTTTGATCCTGTATCAACTCTGCCATATGCATGACTCATGATGCAGGGAAATACTTTCTTCCAATGTATATGAAAAAGCTTCATGAAACAAAGTGTGATTAACTAAAGTTAAATCTAGTCACCTTAATTCAGAGAAGTATGAGCTTTAAAAAAGGTATTTACTAAGAACATGAATTTCTAAGTAGCATCCCGCTTGGTGGTATAAATATCCAACGTAGAATTAATCAAGAGAGCATCTTGGAGAAAATATTAAAGTAGCATACAATTTGATACCACTGCAAAAAAGCAATCAAATCAGAACATGGCAATAAATTAATAGAAAAAGTTATATATCCAAACCAGACTAAAAGTAATTTTGTAAGTCAGCAGTAAAAAGTTAAATAAACACTAATTTAATCTATTTTAGATGCAGCAGTCAACAGATGAAATACTTTACTGCTCTCTAGCTATATGAACTCTGTCAGCTGACACAAAAAATGAAAAAAAGAAAGAAGGGAAAAAACATATCCCTGTTCCAGCCTTAAGCATTGTGGAAAGCATGAGCACAGAAACATGGGAGAGAAACAGGCCTCCTGGGTCAGGGAAGCTGTTTTTCAAGGGATAACTGCAAAAGGGATTTTTGATGCAATGACCTCTAAATAATGGTTGTGACCTATTTTTACTGTGCTGCCTTTCTATGCACTTTTAGGCAGCACAATCATCCTTTTATAGAGAACAAGCATTTCACATTCCTCTGGGGTATGCATAGAAAGGAAATGATTAGTTCCTCCAAAGAGGTATCCTATATCTGAAGCACCAAATTTCCTGGCAATACTGAACGAGGAAGAGAAAGACGGAAGAAACAGAACAGGGTGGCAGTGGAATTCTCAGGATTACCACTTCTCAAAAAAAATGCTTTGCTTCAATTGTTCACAGACGTATTCATCATTAATATCAGGTGAAGGACTCCATTCATGAAGGTCCCTAGAGAGGACCTGGAGAAGTTTTAGGAAACAAGGCTATCAATAGCAGAAGAATAACATGAAAGAGCGTATGACAGCATGTGTATCATAGCTATCTCATATGCTGCCTGAAGCTTTCTTTATCTGTTTAAAACAAGTTACAACAAACTTATCTTCAGATAAACATCCTAGATGGTATTTTCAAGAAATAATGAGGACAACTTAGTTATTATCACTCCAGGCATTTGTACTGCAGATAGGCAAGAAAAGGACTTTATGACTGAGCCAAGAAATGAATGAAGAGTAAATTCATAGCAGGTTTATGAACACCAGACAACGATAGCAAAGCAGATGAAAGAAGAAAGAAACACCAGAAACTGAACTGAATAATGAAAGCAAGAAGCAATGCCTAACGACAATACGACCAACAAAATTAATAAACTTACGCTTTGGCTCTGAAAGGTACCTAAGCAAGTGACTTGTATAAATGAATGTAGACATTTGGACACTGATGGTTTTCTAGTTAAATACAACAACACTTCTACAGATTCAATCAGAACAAAGCCCTTTGAATCGACTAAGTACTTTGGATGAAAAAATATGGTGATCCGAGGGCTGCCAAGTAGCCTCTTAATATGAATTTGTAATGATGATGTCCTTTTATTTACTGTTTCTATACCACAGATAATTTAAATAAGCAATATGTACGCAGTAAACCAAAACCATAAAATAATTTGCAAACTACTGGGCAAAAAATTGATGCTAGGGATGAATGAGAAAGGCTATTAAGAAACAGAGTGGGAATCACAAGGAAGAATGTTCCTTTTCCTTCCTCAGGGTCAAGGAGTGCTTCTATGACAGAAGAAAATAGAGTGTCATCAGGTGTCATTGCATTAGTACATCAGAGAGCCTTCAAGGAGCACACCCTGCTCATTGCAGGACTTTGTGGGTTTTTTTTAAACAACATTCAATTTGCATTAGCTTGTATGGGGGAAAAAGGATGGCATACAAAGAGAGAGAGGGCTGAATTAATATTCATAAGTAACACACTGGAAGACTGCAGAAGGGGTGATTTCAGGGAGCTTGGAAAGGGAGAGACAGCCATTAGTACTAGAGACCTCCTGGATAACACACTCAGCTCTCAAGCAAGAATTGCAATGTCTCTTCCCCATCCACACTAAATATCACCCTGCTCTGAACAGCTTTTGGATTTCCCACTCCAGGGCACTCCAGGGAGGAAACTGTTTTGGCTGAAGTTCGGCAGGAGCAGGTGGCATTCACCAGCTGCAAGTAATTTTGCTCTTGTTGGCATCACAGCGGTTCTTGGACTTCTCACAGTTTGTGTTCAGTGGGAAAGGGGAGGGAGCAAACAAGTCCTCAGTGGTGTTTAACAGCATCCCAGGTTTCACGGCTGCCTTTTCGAAGCTGGCAACTCCAAGCACACAGCAGAAGATATAGTGCTTTCAGAAGGTGCCTGCATGGATTTGCCAGCACAGGGTTCAGGTTTGCTTGTGCTTCCGTTCTCTGCTGTGAGAGCACACATCGGCCCTGACACAGCTGCCACTTCAAGGTGGAAACAATCCTGCCAGCCAGATGTTCCTATTGCGGGGGCGGCAGGAAGAGAGAAGAGGAGCATGGCTTATCACCAGGTGTAAGGGATCTCTCTGCAGACAGCCTAGCCTAGCATCAGAGCCCTTCAGAGAGCCCCAAAACACATTCCCTTTCCCAGCATCTGTGCTGCCAATTCCCCAACCTCTGTGTGTGTGCGTGTGCTTGTCAACAGGGGCTGCAGCTGGAAAATTTCTGGGGCTACTGCTACTACTGTGCAAAAGCACAGTAGTACAAATACTTCAATTATTACCTTTAACACCATATTTCATCAAATAAAAGAATGCGGAATCTGGATTCCATAAGTGTGACAATGCCATTAAACTGTTTGTCTGAACTTACATCTTCAAAAGCCATCTGAGAAATCAAAAGGTAAGTATGGGAGCAGGAGAAGAGGCAGCAGTTCCCTTTTCCATTTCTCATGACTGCAGAGGGAACTCCAAATTGTAAAAGCATCTCTTCTAGGAGAATATTTTAAAGTGTTTTTTAAAATCTTAAGTCTGTCTCTTCTCTTTCTACTGTTTCTTTCAACTGTCCACCCTGTAAAACCTATCATTTGGCATCAGAAATGATTCCTTGAAATGGCAGCATATTCCTCTTGCATTCACTGATATACCTAACAGTCCAGCCCTTCATTTCAAAGCTTTCTTTAATTTCCAAATGGCACAAGCACCATCATGTGCTGCAGTGATGTCACTCCAAACATGACTTTCCCTCTCTGAACCAGCCTGGCACATGCACTCGTGCCAGGTAGAACAGTCTTTTTTTACCCCTCCAAGCTTCTCTTTCATCAGTGTCCATGACAGACACATCCTCCTTGGCAAAGATTAACACTTTGCTAATGAAGTTATCTCCTGATCTTTTATTATAGCTGGTGTCTAAATGTCTGCCATTTAACAACCACCTCTTTTCATCTGCTGAGGTAGAGCAATTTGTCAATGCTATTAAGAAGCTCTATTACAGTAACAGAGCTACAGTAATAGCTAGAAATCTGTTTACCCAACATACTACACAAATGCACAGGTAGGCACTGTCTCTATGCTGAAGAGCATTGTTATATAGGTTACTGGATAAAATGAACAGCCAAAACAACCACAATAGATAGTTACATACATTACTTTATCTTCATTCACAAGCAAGTGATTTTCACAGGTTTTTCCTAGAAAATCTTCTACAGTGATGCTACACAATATGGCCAACTCCACCAGTATTATGTGCCAAGCTTGAGTTTGTACCAAAAGCACAGTCAGTAATGCAATGAGATCTGTTGGAAAACCCTCTAGTATGAGTGAACGGACACCATCTTGCAGCAAAGCCAGACACCCAGCTCTTCAGTAACGACAACTGCACTGATTTGATTGCACGAGTCAAAGGACTACTCATCATGATGTCAGATGGCTTAGAACAATAGTATTTGCTGGAGGGAATGGTGGATGTGGCATCCACATCTCTCTGTGGGAGAGAGTTCAGAACATCAAGTGAGATGAGATTTCAGGAGGTGAATAAGCTACTTCAGCTGAATGCACATGAACCCTCAGGTGTAGCAAAGAAGAAAACATTTGCCCTGATTTTTTTTTTTTACCATACCTAAAGGAAAAGCCGTCAAAAAACCTTCACTTCCTATTGGCCTGAGAACAGCAATAACCTAATAATGTTTTTCTTACGGACAAAGTATTTATAACAAATATTTATAACAAACCATTACAGATTACAGCATGCATCGCAACTTTACAAGCCCTCATCTAATTACTTCCACTGAAACAAACACAAATCTTCCAGCTCCACGCTGACACACACACAGACTCTCCGAGCCCCAAGCCTTCAGCAACCTTACTCTGATGGACACTTTTTTTTTCAGGAAATGACACAGTGACATAGGTAAAAGGTGATTTAGATAGACTGCTGTGTCACAAATTGTCAGGATCTGATTTAAAGACCTTGCCTTTGTCAAGAAAGACAGTTGGGTGTCTGCTTTAAAGAAGTACTGGGAATATTTTCATCAAAGGTTTGAATTGAAAAACAGTGGGAGGTAAATATCTGAGATGTTGCCAAGAAAGACCGCTATATCCGTGCAATTACCATTCACAGGGGACAGCAGTGGTTCAATGAAGTAATTCAATCTGGTGTCCTACATTTTATCAGACAGCAATTTTGAGTTCTGACATAAAAGGCCGAGAAAGAGGATTGGACTCTTTTCTGTGAAATTCAGCCTTAATTCTTGCAATCAGGAAATGTGTTCTCTGCTTCAGGTACAATCCTGCTAGCCCTCCATGTGACTCAAAAGGAGAATATACTAATATTCACCATAACTCTAATCATCCACATAGGAACAAGTCATACTTTGGGCAAGTTTTGGAACTGAGTGCCTGCAGAATTAAAGGAGTGTTTTTCCTATCTAACTGAACCAGTTTTGCCTTACTTGGAAGTTTAGCTGGAAGAAAAGGACCTCTTTTCCAAAAGATTAAATAAGATGATGTAGCCTAAATTAGTAAAGGTGTTTTTCTGAAATACGAGAAAGTCAGGAATAGAAAATATTTCTTCAGAAAATACAAAATGAAAAGTCTATGGAAGCTCACATCAAAATGATACCACCACATGGCTTCTCATCACTAATCTGTCCACATTGCATACTCCTATTTCCTTAGAGGCTTTTGCACTCTTTCTCCAGAGTAATCCTATCAGTTAGTCAAATGACAGTACTGGTGATTTCCAAGGTCATCAGGTTTGCACAGCAGCTCTGCATTTCACCTCTGCACAGCAGCCCTGAATGACACACAGCTCCCGTGCTTGACAGCAGGATGAACTCTCACACCACCTCGGCACAGCACTCAACACACTGGTGTCTCCAGCACAGCACTGACCCCAACCATCATCACCACAAAACTCTTTTTTTCAGGGAACTCACCGGATTTTAATCTTTGAAGTCCCTTCTACCATAATGCTTTTTGCATTGCATTGCACAAGAGTGCTGTTCTACAAACTCTCAAGTTACAGAATGTAGAAATCTTGCAAGGTTTTCCATTTATTTCTAATGCACGTAGGAGAAAATGATCATTTTATATTTTTTCTCTCTGAGTAAAATTTCACCACGAACAACAGCAGCAGCAGATAAATTGTATCATAAAGTCTGGTGTTGCTCTTTCCACTTGGTTTACAAAAAAGATTCCACCAAGTTCAAAACTTCAGTAACAAGAGCAAACTGGTTCTTGCTCCATACAGAACGTGCTCAACCAGCTTTAAACACGAGACAAACCCAGGACTATCAATGAAGCATCCAGGGATTGCATATCTCTTTTCTTTCCATGAAATGACACAGAATCTCCTCTAGAGACACAACACTATCTTTCCTCCAAAATATTAAACATACAATAAATACATCCAATGTTACTGAGCATTCTCTTTTAACGATACGGAACTGAGACCCCTGGAAGATGAAGGCTTTGTGTATGACAGCTTAACTGCTTGCAATCAAGCTAATTTGCAGTACGATGACCTGAAATGCATTTAAAAGCATCATAATGCTTGTTTAGCAATCAGTGAAGCAATTCTTTATTATTCAGGTTCACATTTGCAATTTGTGTCACATGTTGTGAGAAAAAGAGAGGGAACACAAAAAAATAGTTCTTTTGCATTGCAAGAGCTGATGAGTAAAACACGAGCTACATGTAACATGGGGCATTGGAGACCAAATCTAGACTGACTACACATCTTAAGTCTTTCTGCTACTTACATAAATCTTATAAACTCCAGAAGATGAAATTATAAAATTAAAAATTTGCTTATAATTATTATCATGTCTTAATTTTTCCAAATTGATTTTTGTTGGAAAAAATTATTACGTTCACCTGAAGTATCAACAAAAATATGTACTGAGTATGCCCCAAGGTTTTTAAACTGTAAGTGAAGCTACCTACCAACCAGTTGTTCTCTTCTGCTGATAATACAAGTTAGAGAACCTTTTGGCAAATAATCAAGATTTTCATATCATCCCTCCAAATACATAAAATTTCTATTTCCTTCCTTTCTCCCTTCCTTCTTTTCTTTCTTTACAGTCTCTGTCCATCACATTTGTTATCCTTGGGAAAAAGATGGCTCCAGCAAAGCAAGTGGAGAACCATACATAGAAGCAGAAGGAAAAGGAACTAACAAACTCAAAGCACTTGGTAAAGAAACTCAAGAGCACTAAATGTAACATCATGTCAGAAAAAACCCCACAGGAACCACATGAAAGGACAAAACGGCACCAAAGCTATTACACGGATAGCACAGAACTGCTCAGTTCTAATAACTAAAGCAGGAGGGGGCTTGGTTAAGAAGGACAGTGAAGGCCTCCCAAGACAGCCAAGTGGCATGCATCAGCTCAGCACTGCTCAATTATAAGTGGTAGCTCCTTGGGGATGTTATCTCCTGAATCACCAAATGTACCTGGGCTCTGTCCTAAAGAAATTAATCACTGTACTGGTCAGACAGAGGACGAAAATCTGTGTTTCAGCAAAGAGGGGGCAAACCTGAAAGACCTGAAATTCTGAAATCTGATCTTTGTTCTGCTTAGCTGGGTAAGAAAACGCTGCTGGGCCTTCCTTTCCTTGCTTAAGATTGGGACAGTATAGTTTTACTCAATCCAAAGAAGAATTGTAAGGATTAATATTTGAAATTTAAAGCATTTTATTCAAAAAGCATGAGTGGGCATTAGGGAAGGGTTCTACAACGTCTGAGGAAACAGCATCCAGAAGGGCTGCAAAAATACCTCAGAACTTCATCATTTCTGTTCAACACAATGTGAGTAGAGACTTGTCTTGACCAAATTCCAGCCCAGGTAATCATTCTGCTTGCCTAGACATTCCTCAGATATTGAGTTAATATAATGTGTTTTCCTTAAACTCTAGAAAAAGGCACAGTTTTGTTCTCCAAAAACAGTTGTTTTGCTCCATCTCTTCTCATCATCGTTAGTAGGATGCTGGAGATATACATATGCCTGCTTCTGCTGTTCTTGCTTTGATGGTCATATTGTTAGCACACTCATTAATGAGTCTCCGTTGTCCCTAGGAACAGCACTACAGTTCATAAATGCTAAAATTAATAGACCTGGGGTAGATTTTATTACACGTAATGTATTTAGTTGGCAATGATGATGCCTTCCTTATTGCAGCTGTTACAATAAACTGCATTTTCAATGGCTCCTGGAAAACAGAAGACAACACCTAAAAGATTTCAGATAAAGAAACACCAGGGTTTCCAGGTCTCACTGCTCCACACTAAATCTGCTCCACTGAGGTCTGCAAATACTAACAGGTAATTATGTCCCACAGAGGGATTAATGAGTGGGCAATGTGTGCTTGCAGCCTGGAAAGCCAACGGTGTCATGGCCTGCATCAAAAGCAGCGTGAGCAGCAGGGCGAGGGAGGGGATTCTCCCTCTCTACTCCGCTCCCATGAGACCCCACCTGGAGTATTGTGTCCAGTTCTGGTGCCTCCAACACAAGAAGCTCATGGAGCTGTTGGAGTGAGTCCAGAGGAGGCCACGGAGATGCTCAGACGGCTGGAAGCAGCTCTGCCCTGGAGACAGGCTGAGAGAGTTGGGGGTGTTCAGCCTGGAGAAGAGAAGGTTGCGGGGAGACCTTAGAGCACCTTCCAGTGCCTCAAGGGGCTTCAGGAAAGCTGGAGAGGGACTTGTGACAAGGGCATGGAGGGATGAAACAAGGGGGAATGGGCTCAAACTGAAAGAGAGGAGATTAAGATTGGATGTGAGGAAGAAATTCTTTGTTGTGAGAGTGGTGAGAGTCTGGCCCAGGGTGCCCAGAGAAGCTGTGGCTGCCCCTCCCTGGCAGTGTTGAAAGCCAGGCTGGATGGGGCTTGGAGCAACCTGGGCTGGTGGGAGGTGTCCTTGTCCATGGCAGGGGGTTTGGAACAAGATGATTTTTAAGGTCCCTTCCAACCCAAACAATTCTGGGATTCTATGATCCTGTCCACTTTTCTTGAATCTGAATCAGAGATTCATAACCTCTTGTCAGCTTCACTTCTGCAAAGAATGGGCACATGGAGATTTTAAAGCAGAACCAAAATAGATTTCAGTATACTCTTCATAATAATAGTTGGTAAAACTAATTACAGTGAGAAAATTGGAGATCATTCATTACCCTATGAAGCAAATTAGGATTTGTTAACAATGATTTATGGTGCAAAACACAGGATTACAAGGATTGTCTTTTCAACTGTATTCACAGGGGACATGACTATTTATTAAGTATGGTGCCATCCAAACAGCCACTGCTGGAGTGCTTACGTAGACCTCCTAGCATTTCAGGTGGATACACACTTTTACATAAGCAATGCACATTTAAGTGTTTGGCTCTGAAGTCAAGCACTAAAAATAACTGAGCAACTTAACCTACTTGCAAGAAAAACCAACATCACTGCGTACATGATGTACAGTATTGTATTCCCTCTGTAACATTAGCTGGCTGCATTTCTTAAACCTATTTCAAATGATACTTTTGATCCGTTTGTTTCTCTCCTGTGGAAACGAACAAGTCTTACTGCACTCCTAGAGTGGAATCTCAACACACTCCCACCTGAAGAGAGTCAACAACACCACAAATTTGACCACCTCGAAGAACAAAACACAGGATAGCTGTCATAGCATATAGACCAGGCAATGAAGGAAATCTACTGGTTTTAAAGGTTCTATCTGAGAATATGAACACAGAGAGTGTGCTGCAATAACTAATTCCACAGTTCTTCTGGAAGGTAATGTCTCGGGTGAAAATCAGTTCTATTGCATAGTGAAACAGCAGGCCTTATCTAGGCCAAATACTGGTTTTCCATCTTCTCTATACTAATACCACTGGTGCTCCACTTATTCTCCTTGGGACGAGTTTTTAGAGCTCTGAGTAATGTAATGCAACGTTGCACAACACAGTGTCCCAGTGGCATGCTGTAACTACGCAAACATCTGCTGAACTGAACCCACTCAGGGCCAAATTGGATAGCACAACTGATTAGCTAGGGCCTTTGGGAATATGCTCACGATTTATGTTTGTCTGAGTCACCAGCCCATGTGCAAATCACATTTTTCGTTCTTCTTCCTTTTTTTTAAGGTGGAGCAAGAGCACTGTTTGGAAAAGGAACAGAAAACCCTCAGAAATTGCCACAATGATTTGAGAAGCAGACCCATATAAGAAATGGAAATAATTCACCATAAACAGAGAAACTGCACAATTGCCAAAGACCCTGACAATCTTGGGAACTGGGTTTGTCACTTACAAACAAAATACTCAGTTATTTAGGGTTTGATTTCTGTGGCGTTTTGTGTTGCAAACCAATGAACCACCTGCATCCTTTAACTTGAATTTGGCTGGATGCAAATACACAAAGAAACTTGCAAAAATCATTGTTTGTAGTCAGATAAGACAAAAAGCTTTTACTATTATTCAAACTCCAATCATATTCTAAAATATCTCCTAAAACAACCTCCTAAAATCATAGACAGATGGACAATGTTTAAAAGTTGCATAATTTAAATAACTTCTCTTTTAAAACTAAAAAGATGAAGTTTTTTCCTAAAATTCCAACAATTTTCCAATTATCTGATCTAACTCCTTAATGAGTTCCGAGAGCCATCTCTTTCTTTTTTCCTCCTGCTACAGAGACTAAACAGCCTCTTTGAAAAAAAAAATCCTCCCATATTTAACGGAGAATTTGCTAACTGAATAAACTGATTATTTTAAGGGCAATCTACATTATCATCTACCTTTGATGAGAGACAATGACAATTTGCAATGCAAAAAATATCAAAGGCAAACAGGAGATTTTTTTAGGAAGTATTTAGTTATGACTTCTTAGGGCACACCAATATTAACAGCACGTCCATATCTTTTTTCACATGTACCAAAATCATAGACTGGCCTGATCACACAGAAAACAATAAAGTCAGGCCAGTACAAAAGGCTTATAGGAGAATGACTGTTGATTTAATAATATGTAAAAAGAAGAGTGTCCACTCTGACAAGGAGCACCAAGAAAGATGAAACTGATTCCAGCAACAATGAAAACGGCTTCTCAACAAACTCTACTGAACTTACTAGCACTTGTGAAGGAAGGCAAGTTGTGCCTAACTGAAAACAACTTGTAGAGGTGCTCAGAGCTCCTCCACAACACTCATTCAGTGGTTAGATGCACGTGTCCTGCTTTGCTGAAGGCACCTAATTAGAAAGTCTGTTTAATCACTGGCAGTTCTGACCATCCCGGTTAGGTATGACTTAGGTTGAATCACTTGATGGAGATTCCCAACCCTCTCCATTAAGCTCGCAGCGAAGGTGACCTGTCAGAGCAGGCAGTACAAATGCCTTCTCCAGAGCATGTGAATTTTTCCTTTACCTACTGCTTCTCAAGAAGCACTAATGTAGAGACAATAACAATATAAGAATCCAGTCTCCAGCTTTGCTATTTAGAAATAGACCTACCTATAGCATAAAACTAGGTAAGATTTCAGCCTTCACCACTGCTACTGGAAGTGCATAATGAATTACCAGGATGGAACTACTATTGAGGTATTAGAAAAATGTTTTTGTATTACTGGGAAGTGTCAGGTTTATAAACATTTCCTTAACACTCACCTCAGGAGGCTCTCTATAGAATAAAATAATTCAAAAGTGGTTTTTGCTTTGCTGTAGCATGCACAGTACCCACATGACCTTCCATCCATCAAACCTGAGTGCCTGCCATAAGTGTGAATCTTAAAGGAGATTCCAAGGCTGACAAGTCTCATCTTCATTATCTACGTGCTAGGTAACGTAGCCTAAACACAAAGATTCCATTAATACTTGAATTTAAACAGCAAATACAAGTTACTCAATCCATACCTCAGTGTTCATTCATTTTTTAATAAAACCTGCTTCCATCTGTGTTTCTGCTTTCAGCAGACGTGCTTGGACAGTGAATCCACTTTAACTTACCTGGCTGCCTATGTTTCCTTTGGTGTACTACAGTACATAATATTTTGTAGTCCAAAGTACAACATATATTGATCAATAATTTCCACAGCCATAACCTTCATTATTATCTATTCAACTAAAAACTATTGTTGTTTTATTTGAGATCAATGACACTTGTTTTGATGTTTTGGGTTAACACTAAACACAAAAACTAACAGTCTTTTCTAGTTAAAAGCTTTGGAAAAAATAAGTCAATTCAAGTGCATATTCTTTTGCATTTTGATAATACAATAATTACATTTATCAGAAACACATGCTAATTGGATCATTCTGGAGCATTTTTCTCATTGTCTGGTACTGCAAAACACATCTGGGTTTTATTTGCCCCATGTAAGTTAATAAGGGTACAGACATTTTTAAAACAATAAGCATAATAATCCTTAAAACAATTTTCCAAAGTGAAAAGGGAGGAAAAAACCCTCCATGTTTCATCCAAGACTGTATAAGTGTAAAAATGGCTTTAAGATAGAAACTGAAGGACATTTTCTATCTGCTCAACTACTCGTGAAGAAAAGAAAGGTAAAGAAATCTTATTTCTATGACTATACATAAGAAACAGTGCCATTAAACAAACCATATTAATAGAAACTAATAAGGGATGTCTCCTCCACCTACACAGATCCAGATTAGTGTGATCTAAAGTGCCAATACATTGGCACTAGAAGATGTCAAGCTTCTTCCTGTCACTAAATCCCTAACTCGGGAGAACTGGAAGCTTTCAAGCTTTTTGCTTAAGCATAGGGGATGTTGACACCTTCCAGATTTCACTTTACTGGACCAACCCACAGACAGTATGGCACAAGGGAACAGCAGATGGCTTTTCTTCTGTTACCTCTGCTTCCTAAAGATGAAGCTGAACATTGTTCTTAAACCATGCATATTCAGCTCCCGCTATGAGGAGAACAAGGCTTATTTATATATGTTAAAGCCTTCCATCCCATATTATATTTGTCCCATTCCAAAGCATGTCCATATACGTTCGCATGATTTGAATTTTAAGTGCTCAGACAGAGGAAAGCAATTTGCTCTGAACTATGTAAAGACATTCAAGTTTTAGTCTTAACGCAAAATAAATGTAGAGCGATTTGATATTATTTTTCCCTTCATCCCCTCCCTCTTAAAAATACGTATGACACAAAACAGGGGAAGTGCTGAAAAAAACGAAAGCAGTTTTTTCCTGTTTCACAACTTACCTTACACTGATTTGGCTTTGGTACAATTAGAAAAACTACCACCCAAATTTTTCAGTTGATGTCTTTTCAGACCTTACCACTGGCAGAAGTACGAACATTCAGCCTGCGCAGAAGTCCAAAGTAAATCCAGCAGAACAAAGCATTTCTCCAGATATTAAGCAATTTTTGTGATTGCATTTTACACTTCACATGTGAGGTCACACGTACACAGTTTAACCCTGTAAATTTCATATAGGATCACAGACTTCTATGACAAAAGACTAAATTTCACCATGTACTAGTGGAAGAAAATTACTCTCTGGGAATCTAATAAGCGAGCAACAAAGTTTTTCCATCATGTAATCAAGTACTATATAGTTTTCTTTTCCCCACAGTTTGATGAAAAGATAGAAGCAGGCTTTGATTATACTATTAACTATATAGAGCAAAGCTTTAGAAAATGTCTCATTGCATTTTACCCACCTGTTTTTGGACATACATAATGCTCTACTTCTCCTACAGATATTATCAAGGCAGAAAAAAACATGCTGGCAGAATATAGCATAAGTTACAAGTGAAACAGGGTATGAGCAATTTAAATACAAATCCTGGAGGAAATAAACATTGCATTGGATTCACTGGAAAACATTTTTTACTCCCAAACTTATCTGTGCAAGTAAAAGATACGGTGATGAACGTGGGAATAAACAGATTGGAAAGTATGAATACAGACTGTTAAATCAATAAAGGGGCATGCAAATAAATAATGAGAAAAGCCTGATCAATTATCAAACCAGCTGGGGCTTGATCCTCTTCTCATGATGTATAATGTAAACCTAGCAGAAATACAATTACAGCTGCATTTTCCAAGATCACCTGTGATACATGGGGCTTTTAACCAACAGGTAGGAATCACTGTGTCACGTTCTCTGGACTGTGGTACACAGGAGATGAGACAAGACTGCTGTAATGGGCTCTTTAAAGTCTATGAATCAGTGAGAATTGGTACAAGGGGAAATCAAGATCCCACCAATCTCAGATTAGAGAGTTGATAGGACCATGGTTCATTTTATTTGCTGTAATTGTGTAAATTAAATACTGTTTGAATTTATGTAGTAATTAATATGACATCTGATTAGCTCAGGAAAACATTGACTACCATGTCTGAAATGTTACTCATAATGCATTCGTGGAGGAAGGAATAGAAAAAGAGAAGTTAACCTATTGGGCAGACTGAGATTGGTTATTTATGCTTGTTTCCACATAATAAGGCACTTCCGTTTCAGGAATAATGCTATGCTGTTCAGAAGCACATGTGTTAAAGTTGAGATACACTTACAAAGTAGCCTGTTCCCAAGCTGGAAGGAGCTGAGCTCTGCAATAAAACACAAAGACAAAGTGGAAAATCAGTGATGGTTTTTAACACGTTCCAATCCACACAGCTCATTACCAGCCCTTTCCAAGCTTTTCATCGCTACATCACAGCACCAATGTGCTGCCCCTTGTCATCTGCTACTGAAACAAACACGGTGTTGCTTAATTTTTCCCTTTACATCTCTCAACAACTCTGAGATGGTAACATGCTATTTACTGAATTCCAAGCTTCTGCGGTGGACGTAATTGCCAATTTATTTGACAGGCAGCTGGGTAATGAATTAATGATGGCATTTCGCCCTGCACTGAGACTAAACAGACACTCATCAACCAGCCTCCCTGACATGCTGACATTCAATGCCCTGGACTCCAGCTACTCAGCTTTGTGGCCACAAAGGGGCAGGCGGGAGGGGGAAAAGAAAAAAACATAGACTGACTTCAAAACAAAAAGCCCGGTGGGTTTGGATGACTTTTTCAGTGTATGACCTGTTTGCCAATTTATTCCCGAAAGGCCTTGGTTAGTACACACATAGTGCTTTTCCAAAATGAGACATTTTGTAAACATAATTAGTAGTTTGAAATGTAAAGAACATGTGGGCACAGAGAAGCTGCTTCAGTCAATGTACCATTTCCTAGAGAATGCAGCCACTACAATTTCCCATTTGGATGTCCACATTGTTTGACAAACCAAGGATTCAAAAAGAAAAGAAAAGGCAAGAAAAAACAAACAACAAATATCTACGGTGTGAAAGATCCCAAAACTCAAACCCATAAAAATAATTAAAACTAATATTACTACCATGGAAAATAACCAAAAGGTTTAAATGCTTAAAAAAAAAACACATCATGAAATTCAGTTTAAGCGGGACATGATCACAACCTCTACATTCACAGGAATTAAGGAGATAAAGGGTTTTGTTTCATCAGTTTTTCATCTAAGCAATGGGGATTACACAGCAGGTTCTCTCAGAGACATGGTGAGAGCCCTAAACATCTCAGTCCTAATCCAGGTCACTGGCTGTTACATTAAAGGGTGAACAGTTCCCAGTGCTACAGCCCTATCACCTGAAACACTTCAAGCCACGCTCGTCAATGGACAAGGAAGCAAAATGCAGAGGATAATTCTCTAGTGAGCAGCGGGCAGCCCAGGTGACCAGTCCTTAACACCTATAGCTCAATTCCTGTTTCTGTGCCTTAGCACAACCTCAATTTCAGTAATGACCCAGCTCAGTGATTACCAGGAACTGCACAGGGGCCCCAACCAGGCTTGGCAAACCACTGGAAACACACAAAATTTCCATCCCTGTCACTCCTGTTCCGAGACACACTTGCAGGGAACCCTAACAGCAAATTCTCTCCATTTCTGACCATGGAGTGCAGCTCTGACATAAAAGAAAATAAATCCCCACATGGGGCTTACAGTATCTTTCCACTGCACTTGGCATGGAAGAAATGGATTGTGCCAATAAATTTAAAATTAACAACAAAATTCATTGCAAATAATCAGAATATGACTGTGTGTTCACCAAAGCAACACTAAAAAGAGGTTTAGAGAGGTTAAGTGCCTATAGGGGAAGTCCTTCTGGTTTGAGGCACTAGAAGTTAAACACTTAGCAAGAGGAAATCACCTTGGTAGTCATAAGGGTACCAGTATCATAAAAACAGCAAACTCTGTTGGGACATCGTATATGAACAAACAAAACCACTATGGAAATTTGGAAGGTATGTGGTTCCTGCCCCTAATACCCTCAATCTTGTACGTTGCTGCTACTGAAGGACTCGAGATCTGCAGTCTAGAGATTCAGTTACCAGTGTGCAAGGGGAGCCCCACAAAAATAAAGAAATTCCTAAGTCCTTCTGTCCCTGCTCTTGCTGCTCTGGGGCCTCAAGCTCCCCCTGCCACCATCATCCACCGCAAGACCCACCTGGCCCCAGTGACAACGTCCCTGAAAGCACCTCTGCAGCAGCATCACCCTGTGGGGCAGAGGAACGGGCAGCGTAGGTTTCAGAACACATGGCCACGAGGCCCCTGGGCTCAGCCCAATTGCTCTACTTTCCCCTACATCCCCATGACCATGCAGCAGGGAATAACCTGGCAACTGCCACAGCCCCAGTCATTGCACAGCCTGGCTACTGCTCCCAGCCAGAAAATCCCTTGTCATGGGCCACATACCACAGCTTTGTGAGCCACTGAAGACCACAGACTGCAGCTCTGCAACACCTGGCAGAGAGCACACTTCAGCATGCTCTGGTTTAATACTTCGGGTATCTACTTTCCTGGTGAAGAACATCCTATACACTGCCTTTCACTTCACCCATTCTGCTGTCTGCTTCATACCATTTAAATTCTTTTAATTTAAGCTAGAGATCTACCCACAACACATGCAATCATTATAACCACTTTTGTTTGAGCTATGTGCAGATGCCAATCAAGTCCCACTCTTTCACTCACAATTTTTAAAACTTACTTTACAGGCTGAAAGCTCCAAAGTTTGCATTCTGCATCTGTGTGTAATTTTTGTCTGCTTTTTATTCCAAGTTTTGGAAGGATCAAGTATCAAAACAAAACAATAAAAAAGAAGAAAAAAGAATAAGCAAACAAAATACTTCCCACTGAGTATTTCCATTCCTTCAAAAGCAATGCTGCAATGGCTATGGAAGGACAGTCGAAACACAGCAGTCAAATGACTTTCACTGAAAAGAAACAACTGTGCATTTTCAGGGAATTTGAGTTTGCTGGATGGAAATATAGCCCTTCACACATTGCATGCTGCATATGGATAGTACAGTTTGCAAACTCTTTTAAATTGAAGTAGGAAAGACTGTATTGCACATGCATGAATGACTAAGTCAGCTGTGTTGTGAACTGTGTGTTGACAGAGCACATAGGCTGAAGCGAGGGCTATGCAAGAAGACAGCTTCTCACCTTTTTTGATAACTCCCAATAGCGAAAGGATCCCACTACCCAGTGCCCAGCCTCGGTACCAACTGATGAATGTGATACTGTGTATGCAGCATCTTTACAAGCCCATGCTGAGTCGTGATCCTGCACTGGAGGGTTCTACATCTCTTATATAAAGTGTGCCTATAATAGAGGTAATGGTTTCACTCTCCGAAACCCTTTGCAAAATTCGACAGCAGATACACTATTTGATATTCACACAACCCCCAGCAGAAGCCTGCATCAGCTGCCCACCAGTAAGTCACTTGCTTAAAATTAACCAGTTTTTGGTATTGTTGTTCTTCTGTTTTGTTTTTTTTTCTCCCTTCCTTTCTGAAAGAGAAGAACTTTTGGCCCAGAAGCAAAAATGTAGTAACCCTTGTGTAAGCATTAGTTTATTGTGTACCAAAGAAAATTACATCCTTGAGGTCTTGGAAGGCACAGTTATACCCGTTTTGCATATATATTGTGCATTACTTGGGGAGCTGGGTGGGGAGAAAAGACTCTGTTGTACATATTTGTTCTGGCTATTGTTTATGCAGGTCTGACTGAATGAAGGAACAGTGGGTATCATTTCAATTTCTGATGTCAACATCAAATTACTTATTTAATTTCATGCCTGGCGAAGCATTGTATAGCTACACGCAGAATCATTTCACTTCATTTGTTATGCTGTGTTTTCTTGGCGATTGGCTTGCCTTCCAACTGACAGCTTTAATTACGACATGAATTTGATTGCACTGCCGAGGAATTAACATAATGCAACAAAGCATTTAAGCACCCAACCTTAGACACACAAACACACACATACACACCCTCGCATCCACACACACACACAAAGAAGCAGCCACTGCAGCTGATCAGCTCCTGGCACACGCACACACAGAGCTCTGCTGGTGTTGTTCCACTTTAGATACAGCCAAGACTAACGCGGATATTCTGGAGAAGGAAAAGTGCTAAGATTTCAGAGCACATAACCCTAAGACCATTCCTGTTTGTCTTTTCTTTGGGATCAGTACACAGATGGGAGGAATAGGAGATAGAGTATTGAAAATATCCCATATTTGAGACTAAAATAGTGAGCTCTCCACAGGATTACAGGGGGTGTAGACACCTTTCTTCCCAAAGCAGACACAAGAGACATGGTGGGCAGGGCACTCCAGGACACACTCCTCACTGATACCTCACTGTGACCTATTCTCAAGTGTAAAGTACACAATGCAGTGGGAGCACAGGGCCACAAAGCACTGGGGAAAGGGAAGCACTCAAGAAAGAGTGTGTCAGCTTTGATGAGAGCCCAAGACAAGATCTGTAATGTAGGAGACAAATGGAAATATTCCTGTTCCACTCCATATTCAAGAATTGGCACAATATTCTAGACAGAAAGGTGCCAGCTATTTCTCCTGGCTTGTGATTCCTCATTCAGCAAAAGCAAGGAGAGGCCAGGCAGTCCATGCTTCTGTTGTGCAGCAAGAGTAGAAGACCTGTGCTGCCTTCCAGCCGATGGCCAATTGGGAGGCTTTTATTCACCATCTTGCTGAAAGCCTGTAACCAACACCAGAAGCAGCAGGCAGGGCTGAGGGTGCCTGAAGCAGCTGGTCAGTCCTCTCCTGTCCGTGCAGGCTTGCACTGCCACTGCAGGGTCATTACCAACACATGAGAAAGGTTCGTTTCACAGACATCAGATTTTTAACAGAACTAGCAATGACTTTACAGCTGTGAGCTTCAGTTCTGTGGTAGATCAGGAATTTAGAAACGTGCACCAAAGGAGTCAGTTTTTTTGATTAGTTTTTCATTAGCAAAGAGGTGGCTGAACCCCTGAATGCTCCGTGCATTCACCACCCGGGTTAGCTGCAACTCTCACGTTTTCCTCAAGTCATCTCTTGGCTGCTTTGTAAAACACAGCTAAAAGGTACCCCACGTATTCCAAAGCTGGAAGACTCAATTAAAAATAAAGACGTACAGAAAGATAAGGAAAACAAGTTGACTGAGCTCCAAGCTGAGGAAAAGCGAAAGCGCTGCCATCTTGTCTCCAAGCAAAATCTCAACAAAATGAATTCTACTACTGGCAAGATTTTGATGAGATTAAACTGACTACAGCACCCTATATATAAAGGAGGAGCAGCTCTCCAATTTCTCTTTTAGGCCCCTGGAGCTACCTCAGCCCATGAAGGAAAAAACAAGTTGTCATTCCAAAAAATACTACACAGGGGAGAAAGGCAGAGAGAAATGGCTTTATGAAATTCAAACAGGGAGATGTATTAGGGCACTGTCAAACGCTTGCAATGGAGCATTTGAGCAATCATTATCCCTAATCTAGCAGAGGTCATGTTCTCTGCTAATTATTCTCTGACAGAGGGGCGTGTGCGTGTGCGTACACGTGTGCGAGATGAGGACAAAGAAAGGAGTTGATGGGAATCAGTCTCACTGCATTGCATCTGACAAGAACACAGGATATTCCTCTTCCTGCTGTCTGATGCTATTTCAAGCCTCATTATGAGAAAAGTCTCCTGTTTAACATGGTCTTTTCATTGAATTATATTCTTATCATTTTTGACCATCTCTCTCTCGCAAATGCTGCAAATTACCTGCTTGGATCTCATTAGCCTGGAAAGGAGTCACCCCTTGTAAACACACTTTGCATCCATCTGCATTATCCAAGGACTGCAGGTACATTTACAATATGCAGAGTTGAAAGATATCTGACAGGAGAGGGAATGAAGCCACTGACATGTCAGTTTGCAACTGGATATTCATTATTCTATCTCCCTCATTCTGCATCTGTCACTAAGCTATCACTTAGGCTCTGCATTAAAGCTCATGAAGCTAACGTTTCTGTTTCAACAGCTTACTTACAACTAGGGATTTGAAAATCGATCATCTACCTAGAGTATATGCACTTCATTCATTATACATATTTCCATGCAGTAGCCACGCTTAATCTTACAAAGCTGTTGGGCTACAGCAGTGGAGATTCATTATATTTCATGTCCAAAAATTGTTTTCTGACCTCAGGGTTAATCTGCCTGCAGTATTTTTTATTTCTGTTCTACCTTCTTTTGAGTACACAACTTTTTGCCTATTTCTTCTGAGAAAAGAGTGTTAAAATTAGAAAAGGATCTTTTGGTCTTTACAGACTTTTGTCTGTAGCTTTTTCTGGACAGTAACTGGTAGATATCACTAGATAATTCACTCCTTCAAAAGATATTATTTAAAATAACCTTATTAAGCTCTTGATGCACCTTTGTGCATAAAAGTACAGTTCAAGGTGGGTGCACCCATAGCTGGAAGTATCACCACCACTTTGTAAGGCCCTGTCAATTTAAAAACAAGGGGTGTTTGTCTTTGAGGGAGAGGAAGAAAAGTAAATACTATTCTGCATTTCTAACTGAAAGAGTTTGGGCAAGGCCACCACACACTCGGGCATGATGAGAGTTCTCTCATGCATGTTTTTCAAATCTCAGCTGAACTGGCAACACCAGAGCACAGAGAGACACGCTTGTATTGCAACGAGTTATCAAAGCATCAAGGAACTTATTTATTAAGCAAAACATAAATTATGTATCATGATTTTACAATATACATTTTCTCATGTATTTACATAATGTTCCTTCTGAGCAACCTGTGAATCCCTATGTCCTCTCTCAGGTGCACTAGGGAAGTTAAATTTGCTCTCCACTTCCTTTTAATTTGCCATGGTGCCAAGACAAAGGGAAAGTATTGTAAAAACATCAGAGAAAAACTGTGTTAGATTGGTGGAAGAAAAACCAGGACTCTGCTCTTGCTGCCAGGTCTGGCACTGTGCAATGCTGTGAGCTGCTGGGAAGCTCAAATAAGCCTCAGAACTCTCCACTCAGTACACTGCAAGGGAGTGACAAGGCTAAATTAAAACCATGTTTGTAAGGAGCTGTGAATTTTTTTGCTGGAAGGCGCTGTGTAATTGTGAAGTTCCTTGCAGTGACCTCTCAGCTGCCACAGGGCTCAGAGCAAGCCAGGATAGCAACAGTGACAGGCTGATGGTCAGCTGCCATCCACAGCAAAGCACTTACTATCTCCTCTGGTTTCACTTTCCTCTTCCAAAGATACCTTACAGCCCTAAGACTGGCATCACCTGACAGCTACGAAGGGCAGGCTCTGAAGTGTCCAGCTGAATGTACCCATAAAGGCTGGTTCTGGGGGAGGAATGGACCTCGAGAATAACGTGACAAAGGGATGAGGGAAGAGAGTGCTTCAGATTTCACACCTTTACAGGAAAAAAAATAAGATCAGACGGCTGTTCCAGTGATGTGCACAACTGGGCAAAAACCTCTAGCTGCGTGCCTTCAGGCTCAGACTCACACAACAAAACATATCCTTTACAAAGGTATTTCTTTTAAAGTCTGCTCAATTCGGTTTTATTGGATTGGCCTGTAGAGGACACCATCTGGTATCTGTCATCCAAATCTACATGGACATGCTATCGATAAAATCCCCGTTTCCAAAATGTGGGTTAGTTGAAAGTAGGGCCAGATTGCTGGCTGATACAAATCGGTCTGACTAATGTAGCTATCCATGCTTTTACCAGCAAAGGGTCTGACCTACAAAATCCCCACTTTTGATACTCTTTTGGGTCAGGACTGTCTTTATTTTCTGTGTTGTAAGCATGTAGCACAGAGGATGCAGAGCCGTGAATAAAACACTCAAGGATTGTGATGGTACACATAATAAATTATGATCTAATTGCAGCAACAGAAAGATTTCTGCAGTCATTCCTATGTCAGAAGAACTCACACATGTCATTCAGTGAATGGCGAGCGTTCTTCAAGGGAGAAAAACCCTCTCCCCACAGCTGCCATCTCAGGACCTTTCGCAGCAGTTTAGGTAGAGCAATAAAGGCAGAGCTTATGCTATTGTTGGCCATGTTATATCAATTCATTATATAGAAATCATCTGAGTCTCTCTAGACACTCAAATACTTTTAATACAGACAGTATTTAGTCCAAAGAAATGCATTCTTTTCCTTCCCCACTTGGGGTAAAAAAAAGGCCAGATCACTTCTCAACTATTTTAACTTCATTAAATGGCCTTCAACTAGGTCAAAATGAATGAGTGTTTTCACACAGACAGACATTGTACTAAAACTTTGAGAATTTTACTGAACTGGGGCAGGAGACCTAAGTTACCTCTTCCTCTCCCAACCCCCCAAAGGGAAGGAGATTTTAGCAACAAACCATCCCAGAGACTAAATCCTGCTATGACTTATGCCCCTCAGAAAGCTACACCGGGGTTAATCAGAGCAGTATTTGGCTGCAGCAGTTTTACTTACGTCACTGAGTCTTTCCCGAGAGCTACTTCGATGGAAACCTTTTGATTCCCCACTGGCACTTTCACTGTCACTGTCTCGGCAACTGTTTTGACCTGGCTTGAGCTGCAGGAAAGAGAAAAGACAAAGAAAGCAAGAGTTTAGCCTGGTTCAGGTTAAGTCCCCTTGTCCACTGCATTTCTTTAACCCTTCCCCACATCTACACAGAGTAGTGTTTATGGGGTGTAAGACCACGAACGTCCCATGCATGACAGCTCGCATGTAGGCTGAGATCCTGCAGGTAGAGGGAGGCAGCATCCACGTCCCAAGGAAATCACAGTTTAAGACCTTCATTTTGGGAACTTTTAGACTTTTCAAGTTATTTATGTCATAGATGCAGTTTTTAAAGTTACCACCACATCAAGGCATGTGCAGAATCAATCCTTCCCTTGCTACAGCATGAGAGTATTGAAGATCTCAGATCAATGGAAATCTCCCCAGGGGAAGGAGCAGCCATCACTCCAGGGAAGCCTTTTGCTGGACCAGCCCCTAACAACATTGCCTAGTACTATAAAAAAATTCTTGACTAACCCCAATGTTCATAAAGCAACATGATCTACTTAATAGGTATCAGATTGTTTTTGCCTTTCAAACCAGCTTTAATGAACTTTACTGGCATTGCAATAAATAAAAAAAAATTACAAACTTTATTTTCAATACAATTGAGAACACATCTGCTTTCTCTTACACTGTGGATCGTGAAGGTCAACATGCTGCAACAGTAGTGTGCTGGAAATGAACTTTTATTGTATGCACACATGCAAGAGGAAGATACGAAATACATCTACTGCAATGCTGAAAATGTATGTATTCCTTTCAGTATTTCTTTCCCTATATTCTCCTTGAATGGATTAAAAATTTCGTTTAGCTATGTTGATGCTTCATTTAAACAGACTTCCCATGAAGACCGGTTACTCCTGAGGTTAATACTGGCAAAAAGTCAATTTCAGAGATGTAAGATTGAAAATCACATACCTAAATGCTGGCAGCAGAGGTAAATGCAGAGATAATACCTGGTGAGGTACCTAATGAAGTATTTTATGAGACACCTACTACACTTATCAAGATTCACATAACAAATGCCAAACAATTCCTCCTAACTTATTCTAATGATGAACACATTCATAGCCAATTTCTATTCAGACTGTACCAAAATAGATAATCACACTCATCTCCACAGGTGGAGACCAAAAGTTCCCTTCTTCATGAACTCTCTCCACCGTTTGCCCCCTTTCTTATATTTCTTCTCACATTTTTCCAGTTCTCCCAGAAACACAAGCACACAACAATCCATACATTCTCTTTTATAGGCACACACACACAAGATGTACACTCCTGCTCTGTTCACCCATGTACACCACTGTTCTCTCCCAGGTTCACTAAAGGAGTGCAGGAAGCATCCTCACCCTAACAGCCATCATCAGTTTCTGCCTACCACAAGAGCAAATTGCACCTGCAAGTTATGGTACGTGTGTGCTGCTTTACCTTCATCCCTTATTCCCCTCATCAGTAAAAGGCAGTTTGGGGTGATCTCTATCAGTCAGAAGGAAGAAAGGAGAATGTACCTAAAACTACAGCCTCAGACACACAATTGAGTTGCAATGCATGAGCACAACTGCAAAAACCGGCACAGATGTACTCTCAGCTCAAAGAAAATGTAACATAAGAACTAGAGCTATTTGTCAAACACTTACAATTTAATAAATAAACTAAATATTCCACAGCTCAGCCAGAAAAGCTCAAGTAAAAAGGTTTTTATTTCAAATGGAATGGCTTATCAGTCAGATCTAATAGATCTCAGTAGCATTTTTTGGAGGTGAAGGGGAGGATAACGAATTCAAGAAGTCTCATACTTCATATATAACTCACAGATCTTATCTAGGACCACTGTGTCCTGTAATTTTATGGTTCCAGGTTTAAGATTTAACCACCCAAAGGAAAATGGATCAAGTTTCCCTGACTCAGTCTTTTGTCAACATCCACTCAAGGATGGAAAAACTTACTGTAACTGGGGCCTGAAGAATTTTTTCCAGTCTCAGATTTTATTTTTAGAACCTCAATTTATTTTGTACACAATATTGACACATTAGTTATTTGCTAACTAATCATAACGGCTCATTTTCATACTTCTTCTCCATTACAAATTCCAGCTATTTATAGAGAAGAGCAGAAAAACCCAGCAGGTGTCAGTTTTCTCCGCACAATTTACAAGGAATAAGAGAATATGACCAAGATATCTGAGCCTGAAACTCTGCAGGAACAAACTGAACTGCATGGACTAGACAGCAAACTCAGAAGTAAGTCCAATTTAAGATTTATAAGCTTTCCATATTTTCCTTTCTTTTTTTCCAAGTTGAGTTTCTCCATGTGCCAAATTGTTGAGGGTTTACATTTTATTCCAAACCCCATCAATCTGCGCTAAATTAAAAAAATAAAGCATGGAATTGTGCCCATTGTCTTATTTTAAGAACCTAAAGTTACACACAAACACACACGAGAACACTTAATGTGGATAGGCAATGGTTCATTTTGATCCACTCGCACAGATCCAACCACTTAAAAATAAAACGACGTTGAAATAACATAGCACTGCTAAAAAAGGTCTGCAAATAAAAGACTGGATCTTTAGTTACACTACATGCATTACTCTGAAGCACATGGGAGCCCTAAAATCAGCTTCCCCTCGAAAATACAATTGTCCTTGGAAGAAAACTCAAGTGCCACATGGACATGTTCACGGTACCCAATGCAAAAAGCAAAGCCAGCATGAAACTCCCATGATGTCTGAAGTGTCTCACCAAGGACCTTCCCACGTTAACACAGCCGTTACTGCTCTAACCTGCAGAGTGAGGAACAAATTAGGGTCTGCAAAAAGCACATTTGATTCCACACCGTCATTGGACAGTGGGAGCGAATTCACCCACGAAGGGATCCACCCACGAAGGGATCCACCCATAGGGTCTCACAAAGAGAAAATGCAGACAATTTATAGACTGAAAGCACAAACCCCTACAAACACAGTGCTACTGACTCACCACAAACCTGCACAGCCTCAAGGACTGCCCGCACCTTGAGTGC